>JAUPTC010000013.1:7102730-7151206 GCA_030762895.1 Sophora flavescens
GATGATCATGGGTTAACAATGGGATCAAGGAGTAAGGGTCATGGGTTAAAAATGGGATCATGGCGTGAGGGTCATGGGTTAACCATGTGATCAGGACAAGTGAGTCATGGGTTAACCATGGGATAATTGCAAGTGGGTCATTGGTAAACCATGGGATCAGGGCGTGAGGGTCATGGAGCCCAAATGGACTTGTTTGACCCTAATAGAGCCCAAATGGACTTGTTTGATCCTAATATAGCCCAAATGGACTTGTTAGGTCATAAAGGACCTAACTGTGCCAATTTGTACTTCTTTGGTCCTATTGGAGCCCAAATGGACTTGTTTGATCCTAATAGAGCCCAAATGGACTTTTTAGGTCATATAGGACCTAATTGGAGCCAATTTGTACTTCTTTGGTCCTATTGGAGCCCAAATGGACTTGTTTGATCCTAATAGAGCCAAAAGAAGTACAAATTGGTACTAATGGAGCCCAAATGTACTTGTTTGATCCTAATAGAGCCACAATGGACTTGTTTGATCCTAATACAGCCCATATGGACTTGTTAGGTCATAAATGACCTAACTGTGCCAATTTGTACTTCTTTGGTCCTAATGGAGCCCAAATGCACTTGTTTGATCCTAATAGAGCCAAAATGCACTTTTTAGGTCATATAGGACCTAACTGGGCCAATTTGTACTTCTTTGGTCCTATTGGAGCCCAAAAGGACTTGTATGATCCTAATAGAGCCCAACTGGACATTTTAGGTCATATAGGACCTAACTGGGCCAATTTGTACTTCTTTGGTCCTATTGGAGCCCAAATGGACTTGTTAGATCCTAATAGAGCCAAAATGCATTTTTTAGGTCATATAGGACCTAACTGGGCCAATTTGTACTTATTTGGTCCTATTGGAGCCCAAATGGACTTGTTTGATCCTAATAGAGCACAAATGGACTTTTTAGGTAAAATACGACCTAACTGGGCCGATTTGTACTTCTTTGAACCTATTGGAGCCTAAATGGACTTGTTTGATCCTAATAGAGGCCAAATGGACCTTTTAGGTCATATAGGACCTAACTGGGCCAATTTGTACTTCTTTGGTCCTATTGGAGCCCAAATGGACTTGTTTGATCCTAATAGATCCCAAATGGACGTTTTAGGTCATATAGGACCTAACTGGGCCAATTTGTACTTCTTTGGTCCTAATGGAGCCCAAATGGACTTGTTTGATCCTAATAGATCCCAAATGGACTTTTTAGGTCATATAGGACCTAACTGGGCCAATTTATACTTCTTTGGTCCTATTGGAGCCCAAATGGACTTGTTTGACCCTAATAGAGTCCAATGGACTTGTTTGATCCTAATAGAGCCCAAATGGACTTGTTAGGTCATAAAGGACCAAACTGGGCCAATTTGTACTTCTTTGGTCCTAATGGAGCCCAAATGGACTTGTTTGAACCTAATAGAACCCAAATGGACTTGTTTGATCCTAATAGAGCCAAAATGCATTTTTTAGGTCATATAGTACCTAACTGGGCCAATTTGTACTTCTTTGGTCCTAATGGAGGGCAAATGGACTTGTTTGATCAAAATAGAGCCCCAATGGACTTGTTTGATCCTAATAGAGCCCATATGGACTTGTTAGGTCATAAAGGACCTAACTGGGATAATTTGTACTTCTTTGGTCCTAATGGAGCCCAAATGGACCTGTTTGATCCTAATAGAGCCCAAATGGACTTTTTAGGTCATATAGGACCTAACTGGGCCAATTTTTACTTCTTTGGTCCTATTGGAGCCCAAATGGACTTTTTTATCCTAGTAGAGCCCAACTGGACTGTTTAGGTCATATAGGACCTAACAGGGCCAATTTGTACTTCTTTGGTCCTATTGGAGCCCAAATGGACTTGTTTGATCCTAATGGAGGCCAAATGGACTTTTTAGGTCATATAGGACCTAACAGGGCCAATTTGTACTTCTTTGGTCCTATTGGAGCCCAAATGGACTTGTTTGATCCTAATAGAGCCAAAATGCACTTTTTAGGTCATATAGGACCTAACTGGGCCAATTTGAACTTCTTTGGTCCTATTGGAGCCCAAATGGACTTGTTTGATCCTAATAGAGCCAAAATGCACTTTTTAGGTCATATAGGACCTAACTGGGCCAATTTGAACTTCTTTGGTCCTATTGGAGCCCAAATGGACTTGTTTGATCCTAATAGAGCACAAATGGACTTTTTAGGTCAAATAGGACGTAACTGGGCCGATTTGTACTTCTTTGAACCTATTGGTGCCCAAATGGACTTGTTTGATCCTAATAGAGCCCAAATGGACTTTTTAGGTCATATAGCACCTTACTGGGCCAATTTGTACTTCTTTGGTCCTATTGGTGCCCAACTGGACTTGTTTGATCCTAATAGATAACAAATGGACTTTTTAGGTCATATAGGACCTAACTGGGCCAATTTGTACTTCTTTGGTCCTAATGGAGCCCAAATGGACTTGTTTGATCCTAATAGAGCCCAAATGGACTTTTTAGGTCATATAGGACATAACTGGGCCAATTTATACTTCTTTGGTCCTAATGGAGCCAAAATGGACTTGTTAGGTCATAAAGGACCTAACTGGGCTAATTTGTACTTCTTTGGTCCTAATGGAGCCCAAATGGACTTGTTTGAACCTAATAGAGCCCAAATGGACTTGTTTGATCCTAATAGAGCCAAAATGCACTTTTTAGGTCGTATAGGACCTAACTGGGCCAATTTGTACTTCTTTGGTCCTAATGGAGGCCAAATGGACTTGTTTGATCCAAATAGAGCCCCAATGGACTTGTTTGATCCTAGAAGAGCCCAAATGGACTTGTTTTATCCTAATAGAGCCCAAATGTACTTGTTTGATCCTAGTGGATCCCAAATGGACTTTTTAGGTCCTATAGGACCTAATTGGGCCAATTTGTACTTTTTTGGTCCTAATGGAGCCCAAATGGACTTGTTTGATCCTAATAGAGCCCCTATGGACTAGTTTGATCCTAATAGAGCCCATATGGACTTGTTAGGTCATAAAGGACCTAACTGGTACAATTTGTACTTCTTTGGTCCTAATGGAGCCCAAATGGACCAGTTTGATCCTAATAGAGCCCAAATGAACTTTTTAGGTCATATAGGACCTAACTGGAGCAATTTGTACTTCTTTGGTCCTATTGGAGCCCAAATGGACTTTTTTTATCCTAATAGAGCCCAACTGGACATTTTAGGTCATATAGGACCTAACTGGGCCAATTTGTACTTCTTTGGTCCTATTGGAGCCCAAATGGACTTGTTTGATCCTAATGGAGGCCAAATGGACTTTTTAGGTCATATAGGACCTAACAGTGTCAATTTGTACTTCTTTGGTCCTATTGGAGCCCAAATGGATTTGTTTGATCCTAATAGAGCCAAAATGCACTTTTTAGGTGATATAGGACCTAACTGGGCCAATTTGTACTTCTTTGGTCCAATTGGAGCCTAAATGGACTTGTTTGAGCCCAATTAAGGCCAAAATGCACTTTTTAGGTCATATAGCACCTAACTTGGCCAATTTGTACTTCTTTGATCCTATTGGAGCCCAAATGGACTTGTGTGATCCTAATAGAGCCCAAATTGACTTTTTAGGTCATATAGGACCTAACTGGGCCAATTTGTACTTCTTTGGTCCTAATGGAGCCCAAATGGACTTGTTTGATCCTAGTAGAGCCCAAATGGACTTTTTAGGTCATATAGGACCTATCTGGGCCAATTTGTACTTCTTTGGTCCTATTGGAGCCCAAATGGACTTGTTTGATCCTAAAAGATCCAAAATGCACTTTTTAGGTCATATAGGACCTAACTGTGCCAATCTGTACTTCTTTGATCCTATTAGATCCCAAATGGACTTGTTTGATCCTAATAGAGCCAAAACGGACTTTTTGGGTCATATACGACCTAACTGGGCCAATTTGTACTTCTTTGGTCCTATTGGAGCCCAAATGGACTTGTTTGATCCTAATAGAGCCAAAATGTACTTTTTAGGTCATATAGGACCTAACTGGGCCAATTTGTACTTCTTTGGTCCTATTGGAGCCCAAATGGAGTTGTTTGACCCTAATGGTGCCAAAATGCACTTTTTAGGTCATATAGGACCTAACTGGGCCAATTTGAACTTCTTTGGTCCTATTGGATCCCAAATGGACTTGTTTGAGCCCAATTAAGGCCAAAATGCACTTTTTGGGTCATATAGGAGCTAACTGGGCCAATTTGTACTTCTTTGGTCCTAATGGAGCCCAAATGGACTTGTTTGATCATAGTAGAGCCCAAATGGACTTTTTAGGTCATATAGGACCTATCTGGGCCAATTTGTACTTCTTTGGTCCGATTGGAGCCCAAATGGAATTGTTTGATCCTAATAGAGCCAAAATGCACTTTTTAGGTCATATAGGACCTAACTGGGCCGATTTGTACTTCTTTGGTCCTATTGGAGCCCAAATGGACTTGTTTGATCCTAATAGAGCCCAAATGGACTTTTTGGGTCATACAGTACCTAACTGGGCCAATTTGTACTTCTTTGGTCCTAATGGAGGGCAAATGGACTTGTTTGATCAAAATAGAGCCCCAATGGACTTGTTTGATCCTAATAGAGCCCATATGGACTTGTTAGGTCATAAAGGACCTAACTGGGACAATTTGTACTTCTTTGGTCCTAATGGAGCCCAAATGGACATGTTTGATCCTAATAGAGCCCAAATGGACTTTTTAGGTCATATAGGACCTAACTGGATCAATTTTTACTTCTTTGGTCCTATTGGAGTCCAAATGGACTTTTTTATCCTAATAGAGCCCAACTGGACAGTTTAGGTCATATAGGACCTAACAGGGCCAATTTGTACTTCTTTGGTCCTATTGGAGCCCAAATGGACTTGTTTGATCCTAATGGAGGCCAAATCGGCTTTTTAGGTCATATAGGACCTAATAGGGCCAATTTGTACTTCTTTGGTCCTATTGGAGCCCAAATGGACTTCTTTGATCCTAATAGAGCCAAAATGCACTTTTTAGGTCATATAGGACCTAACTGGGCCAATTTGTACTTCTTTGGTCCTATTGGAGCCCAAATGGACTTGTTAGATCTTAATAGAGCCAAAATGCACTTTTTAGGTCATACGGGACCTAACTGGGCCAATTTGTATTTCTTTGGTCCTATTGGAGCCCAAATGGACTTGTTTGATCCTAATTGAGCACAAATGGACTTTTTAGGTCAAATAGGACCTAACTGGGCCGATTTGTACTTCTTTGAACCTATTGGAGCCCAAATGGACTTGTTTGATCCTAATAGAGCCCTAATGGACTTTTTAGGTCATATAGCACCTAACTGGGCTAATTTGTACTTCTTTGGTCCTATTGGAGCCCAAATGGACTTGTTTGATCCTAATAGATAACAAATGGACTTTTTAGGTCATATAGGACCTAACTGGGCCAATTTGTACTTCTTTGGTCCTAATGGAGCCCAAATGGACTTGTTTGATCCTAATAGATAACAAATGGACTTTTTAGGTCATATAGGACCTAACTGGGCCAATTTGTACTTCTTTGGTCCTAATGGAGCCCAAATGGACTTGTTTGATCCTAATAGAGCCCAAATGGACTTTTTAGGTCATATAGGACATACCAGGGGCAATTTATACTTCTTTGGTTCTAATGGAGCCAAAATGGACTTGTTAGGTCATAAAGGACCTAACTGGGCCAATTTGTACTTCTTTGGTCCTAATGGAGCCCAAATAGACTTGTTTGAACCTAATAGAGCCCAAATGGACTTGTTTGATCCTAATAGAGCCAAAATGCACTTTTTAGGTCGTATAGGACCTAACTGGGCCAATTTGTACTTCTTTGGTCCTAATGGAGGCCAAATGGACTTGTTTGATCCATATAGAGCCCCAATGGATTTGTTTGATCCTAGAAGAGCCCGAATGGACTTGTTTTATCCTAATAGAGCCCAAATGTACTTGTTTGATCCTAGTGGATCCCAAATGGACTTTTTAGGTCCTATAGGACCTAATTGGGCCAATTTGTACTTTTTTGGTCCTAATGGAGCCCAAATGGACTTGTTTGATCCTAATAGAGCCCATATGGACTAGTTTGATCCTAATAGAGCCCATATGGACTTGTTAGGTCATAAAGGACCTAACTGGGACAATTTGTACTTCTTTGGTCCTAATGGAGCCCAAATGGACCAGTTTGATCCTAATAGAGCCCAAATGGACTTTTTAGGTCATATAGGACCTAACTGGTGCAATTTGTACTTCTTTGGTCCTATTAGAGCCCAAATGGACTTTTTTTATCCTAATAGAGCCCAACGGGACATTTTAGGTCATATAGGACCTAACTGGGCCAATTTGTACTTCTTTGGTCCTATCGGAGCCCAAATGGACTTGTTTGATCCTAATGGAGGCCAAATGGAATTTTTAGGTCATATAGGACCTAACAGGGTCAATTTGTACTTCTTTGGTCCTATTGGAGACCAAATGGACTTGTTTGATCCTTATAGAGCCAAAATGAACTTTTTAGGTCATATAGGACCTAACTGGGCCAATTTGTACTTCTTTGGTCCTATTGGAGCCTAAATGGACTTGTTTGAGCCCAATTAAGGCCAAAATGCACTTTTTAGGTCATATAGCACCTAATTGGGCCAATTTTGTACTTCTTTGATCCTATTGGAGCCCAAATGGACTTGTGTGATCCTAATAGAGCCCAAATTGACTTTTTAGGTCATATAGGACCTTACTGGGCCAATTTGTACTTCTTTGGTCCTAATGGAGCCCAAATGGACTTGTTTGATCCTAATAGAGTCCAAATGGACTTTTTAGGTCGTATAGGACCTATCTGGGCCAATTTGTACTTCTTTGGTCCTATTGGAGCCCAAATGGACTTGTTTGATCCTAAAAGATCCAAAATGCACTTTTTAGGTCATATAGGACCTAACTGTGCCAATCTGTACTTCTTTGGTCCTATTAGATCCCAAATGGACTTGTTTGATCCTAATAGAGCCAAAACGGACTTTTTAGGTCATATACGACCTAACTGGGCCAATTTGTACTTCTTTGGTCCTATTGGAGCCCAAATGGACTTGTTTGATCCTAATAGAGCCAAAATGACCTAAAAAGTGCATTTTGGCTCCATTAGGGTCAAACAACTCCATTTGGGCTCCAATAGGACCAAAGAAGTACAAATTGGCCCGGTTAGGACCTATATGACCTAAAAAGTCCATTTGGCCTCTATTAGGATCAAACAAATCCATTTGGGCTCCAATAGCACCAAAGAAGTACAAATTGGCCCAGTTAGGTCCTATATGACCTAAAATGTCCAGTTGGGCTCTATTAGGATCAAACAAGTCCATTTGGGCTCCAATAGGACCAAAGAAGTACAAATTGGCCTAGTTAGGTCCTATATGACCTAAAAAGTGCATTTTGGCTCTATTAGTATCAAACAAGTCCATTTGGGCTCCAATAGGACCAAAGAAGTTCAAATTGTCCCAGTTAGGACCTATATGACCTAAAAAGTGGATTTTGGCTCTATTAGGATCAAACAAATCCATTTGGGCTCCAATAGCACCAAAGAAGTACAAATTGGCCCAGTTAGGTCCTATATGACCTAAAATGTCCAGTTGGGCTCTATTAGGATCAAACAAGTCCATTTGGGCTCCAATAGGACCAAAGAAGTACAAATTGGCCCAGTTAGGTCCTATATGACCTTAAAAGTGACCAAAGAAGTACAAATTGGCCCAGTTAGGTCCTATATGACCTGAAAAGTCCATTAGGACCTATTAGGATCAAACAAGTCCATTTGGGCTCCAATAGGACCAAAGAAGTACAAATTGGCACAAATGGAGCCCAAATGGACTTGTTTGAACCTAATAGAGCTCAACCGGACATCTTAGGTCATATAGGACCTAACTGGGCCAATTTGTACTTCTTTGGTCCTATTGGAGCACAAATGGACTTGTTTGATCCTAATAGAGCACAAATGGACTTTTTAGGTCAAATAGGACCTAATTGGGCCAATTTGTACTTCTTTGAACCTATTGGAGCCCAAATGGACTTGTTTGATCCTAATAGAGCCCAAATGCACTTTTTAGGTCATATAGGACCTAACTGGGCCAATTTGTACTTCTTTGGTCCTATTGGAGCCCAAATGGACTTTTTTGATTCCAATAGAGCCCAACTGGACATTTTAGGTCATATAGGACCTAACTGGGCCAATTTGTACTTCTTTGGTCCTATTGGAGCCCAAATGGACTTGTTTGATCCTAATAGAGCCAAAATGCACTTTTTAGGTCATATAGGACCTAACTGGGCCAATTTGTACTTCTTTGGTCCTATTGGAGCCCAAATGGACTTGTTTGATCATAATAGAGCACAAATGGACTTTTTAGGTCAAATAGGACCTAACTGGGCCGATTTGTACTTCATTGGTCCTAATGGAGCCCAAATGGACTTGTTTGAACCAAATAGAGCACAAATGGACTTGTTTGATCCTAATAGAGCCAAAATGCACTTTTTACGTCGTATAGGACCTAACTGGGCCAATTTGTACTTCTTTGGTCCTAATGGAGCCCAAATGGACTTGTTTGATCCTAATAGGTCCTAATGGACTTTTTAGGTCATATAGGACCTAACAGGGCCAATTTGTACTTCTTTGGTCCTATTGGAGCCCAAATGGACTTGTTAGGTCATAAAGGACCTAACTGGGCCAATTTGTGCTTCTTAGGTCCTATTGGAGCCCAAATGGACTTGTTTGATCCTAATAGAGCCCAAATGGACTTGTTAGGTCATAAAGGACCTAACAGTGCCAATTTGTACTTCTTTGGTCCTATTGGAGCCCAAATGGACTTGTTTGATCCTAATAGAGCCCAAATGGACTTTTTAGGTCATATAGGACCTAACTAGGCCAATTTGTAATTCTTTTGGTCCTATTGGAGCCCAAATAGACTTGTTTGATCCTAATAGGTCCTAATGGACTTTTTAGGTCATATAGGACCTAACTGGGCCAATTTATACTTCTTTGGTCCAAATGGAGTACAAATGGACTTTGTTTTATCCTAATAGAGCCCAAATGGACTTTTTTAGGTCATATAGGACCTAATCGAGCCAATTTGTACTTCTTTGGTCCTATTGGAGCTCAAATGGACTTGTTTGATCTTAATAGAGCCAAACTGCACTTTTGAGGTCATATAGGACCTTACGGGGCCAATTTGTACTTCTGTGGTCCTATTAGAGGGTAAATGGACTTGTTTGATCCTAATAGAGCCCAAATGGACTTGTTAGGTCATAAAGGACATAAATCTGCCAATTTGAACTTCTTTGGTCATAAAGGAGACCAAATGGACTTGTTTGATCCTTATAGAGCCCAAATGCACTTTTAGGTCATATAGGACCTGACTGGGCCAATTTGTACTTCTTTGGTCATAATGGAGCCTAAATGGACTTGTTTGACCCTAATAGTGCCCAACTGGACATTTTAGGTCATAAAGGACCTAACTGTGCCAATTTTTACTTCTTTGGTCCTATTGGAGCCCAAATGGACTTGTTTGATCCTAATAGAGCCCAAATGGACTTGTTTGATCCTAATAGATCCAAAATGCACTTTTTAGGTCATATAGGACCTAACTGTGCCAATTTGTACTTCTTTGGTCCTATTGGAGCCCAAATGGACTTGTTTGATCCTAATAGATCCCAAATGGACTTTTTAGGTCATATAGGACCTAACTGGGCCAATTTGTACTTCTTTGGTTCTAATGGAGCCCAAATGGACTTGTTTGACCCTAATAGAGCACAAATGGACTTTTTAGGTCATATAGGACCAAACTGGGCCAATTTGTACTTCTTTGGTCCTAATGGAGTCCATATGGACTTGTTTGAGCCCAATTAAGGCCAAAATGCACTTTTTAGGTCATATAGGACCTAACTGGGCCAATTTGTACTTCTTTGGTCCTATTGGAGCCCAAATGGACTTGTTTGATCCTAATAGAGCCAAAATGCACTTTTTAGGTCATATAGGACCTAACTGGGCCAATTTGTACTTCTTTGGTCCTATTGGAGCCCAAATGGACTTGTTTGATCATAATAGAGCACAAATGGACTTTTTAGGTCAAATAGGACCTAACTGGGCCGATTTGTACTTCATTGGTCCTAATGGAGCCCAAATGGACTTGTTTGAACCAAATAGAGCACAAATGGACTTGTTTGATCCTAATAGAGCCAAAATGCACTTTTTACGTCGTATAGGACCTAACTGGGCCAATTTGTACTTCTTTGGTCCTAATGGAGCCCAAATGGACTTGTTTGATCCTAATAGGTCCTAATGGACTTTTTAGGTCATATAGGACCTAACAGGGCCAATTTGTACTTCTTTGGTCCTATTGGAGCCCAAATGGACTTGTTAGGTCATAAAGGACCTAACTGGGCCAATTTGTGCTTCTTAGGTCCTATTGGAGCCCAAATGGACTTGTTTGATCCTAATAGAGCCCAAATGGACTTGTTAGGTCATAAAGGACCTAACAGTGCCAATTTGTACTTCTTTGGTCCTATTGGAGCCCAAATGGACTTGTTTGATCCTAATAGAGCCCAAATGGACTTTTTAGGTCATATAGGACCTAACTAGGCCAATTTGTAATTCTTTTGGTCCTATTGGAGCCCAAATAGACTTGTTTGATCCTAATAGGTCCTAATGGACTTTTTAGGTCATATAGGACCTAACTGGGCCAATTTATACTTCTTTGGTCCAAATGGAGTACAAATGGACTTTGTTTTATCCTAATAGAGCCCAAATGGACTTTTTAGGTCATATAGGACCTAACTGAGCCAATTTGTACTTCTTTGGTCCTATTGGAGCTCAAATGGACTTGTTTGATCTTAATAGAGCCAAAATGCACTTTTTAGGTCATATAGGACCTAACGGGGCCAATTTGTACTTCTTTGGTCCTATTAGAGGGTAAATGGACTTGTTTGATCCTAATAGAGCCCAAATGGACTTGTTAGGTCATAAAGGACATAACTGGGCCAATTTGTACTTCTTTGGTCCTATAGGAGCCCAAATGGACTTGTTTGATCCTAATAGAGCCCAAATGGACTTTTTAGGTCATATAGGACCTAACTGGGCCAATTTGTACTTCTTTGGTCATAATGGAGCCCAAATGGACTTGTTTGACCCTAATAGAGCCCAACTGGACATTTTAGGTCATAAAGGACCTAACTGTGCCAATTTTTACTTCTTTGGTCCTATTGGAGCCCAAATGGACTTGTTTGATCCTAATAGAGCCCAAATGGACTTGTTTGATCCTAATAGATCCAAAATGCACTTTTTAGGTCATATAGGACCTAACTGTGCCAATTTGTACTTCTTTGGTCCTATTGGAGCCCAAATGGACTTGTTTGATCCTAATAGATCCCAAATGGACTTTTTAGGTCATATAGGACCTAACTGGGCCAATTTGTACTTCTTTGGTTCTAATGGAGCCCAAATGGACTTGTTTGACCCTAATAGAGCACAAATGGACTTTTTAGGTCATATAGGACCAAACTGGGCCAATTTGTACTTCTTTGGTCCTAATGGAGTCCATATGGACTTGTTTGAGCCCAATTAAGGCCAAAATGCACTTTTTAGGTCATATAGGACCTATTTGGGCCAATTTGTACTTCTTTGGTCCTATTGGAGCCCAAATGGACTTGTTTCATCCTAATAGAGCCCAAATTGACTTTTTAGGTCATATAGGACCTAACTGGGCCAATTTGTACTTCTTTGGTCCTATTGGAGCCCAAATGGACTTGTTTGATCCTAATAGAGCACAAATGGACTATTTATGTCAAATAGGACCTAACTGTGCCAATTTGTACTTATTTGGTCCTATTGGAGCCCAAATGGACTTGTTTGATCCTAATAGAGCCCAAATGGACTGTTTAGGTCATATAGGACCTAACTAGGCCAATTTGTACTTCTTTGGTCCTAATAGAGCCCAAATGGAATAGTTAGGTCATAGGATCAAACAAGTCCTAATAGAGCCCAAATGGACTTGTTTGATCCTAATAGAGCCCAAATGGACTTGTTTGATTTTAGAAGAGCCCAACTGGACATTTTAGGGCATATAGGACCTAACTGGGCCAATTTTTACTTCTTTGGTCCTATTGGAGCCCAAATGGACTTGTGAGGTCATAAAGGACCTAACTGGGCCAATTTGTACTTCTTTGGTCCTATTGGAGCCTAAATGGACTTGTTTGATCCTAATAGAGCCCAAATGGACTTTTTGGACCTAATTGGGCCAATTGCCCCGAATGGCCCAATTGTTATTCTTTAAACCTAATAGAGCCGAAATGGTCTTTTTAGGTCATATAGGACCTAACTGGGCCTATTTGTACTTCTTAGGTCCTATTGGAGCCCAAAAGGACTTGTTTGAGCCCAATAAAGGCCAAAATGCACTTTTAAGGTCATATAGGACCTAACTGGGCGAATTTGTACTTCTTTGGTCCTATTGGAGCCCAAATGGACTTGTTTGATCCTAATAGAGCCAAAATACCCTTTTTAGGTCATATAGGACCAAACTGGGCCAATTTGTACTTCTTTGGTCCTATTGGAGCCCAAATGGACTTGTTTGATCCTAATAGAGCCCAAATGGACTTTTTAGGTCATATAGGACCTAACTGGGCCAATTTGTACTTCTTTGGTCCTATTGGAGCCCAAATGGACTTGTTTGATCCTAATAGAGCCCAAATGGACTTTTTAGGTCATATAGGACCTAACTGGGCCAATTTGTACTTCTTTGGTCCTATCGGAGCCTAAATGGACTTGTTTGATCCTAATAGAGCCCAAATGGACTTTTTAGGTCATATAGGACCTAACTGGGACAATTTGTATTTCTTTGGTCATAATGGAGCACAAATGGACTTGTTTGACCCTAATAGAGCCCAAATGGACTTGTTTGATCATAATAGAGCCCAAATGGACTTTTTAGGTCATATAGGACCAAACTGGGCCAATTTGTACTTCTTTGGTCCTATTGGAGCCCAAATGGACTTGTTAGGTCATAAAGGACCTAACTGGTCCAATTTGTGCTTCTTAGGTCCTATTGGAGCCCAAATGGACTTGTTTGATCCTAATAGAGCCCAAATGGACTTGTTAGGTCATAAAGGACCTAACAGTGCCAATTTGTACTTCTTTGGTCCTATTGGAGCCCAAAAGGACTTGTTTGATCCTAATAGAGCCCAAATGGACTTTTTAGGTCATATAGGACCTAACTAGGCCAATTTGTACTTCTTTGGTCCTATTGGAGCCCAAATAGACTTGTTTGATCCTAATAGGTCCTAATGGACTTTTTAGGTCATATAGGACCTAACTGGGCCAATTTGTACTTCTTTGGTCCAAATGGAGTACAAATGGACTTTGTTTGATCCTAATAGAGCCCAAATGGACTTTTTAGGTCATATAGGACCTAACTGGGCCAATTTGTACTTCTTTGGTCCTATTGGAGCTCAAATGGACTTGTTTGATCTTAGTAGAGCCAAATGGACTTTTTAGGTCATATAGGACCTAACTGGGACAATTTGTATTTCTTTGGTCCTAATGGACCCCAAATGGACTAGTTTGACCCTAATAGAGCCCAAATGGACTTGTTTGATCCTAATAGAGCCCAAATGGACTTTTTAGGTCATGTAAGACCTAACTGGGCCAATTTGTACTTCTTTGGTCCTATTGGAGCCCAAATGGACTTGTTTGATCCTAATAGGTCCTAATGGACTTTTTAGGTCATATAGGACCTAACAGGGCCAATTTGTACTTCTTTGGTCCTATTGGAGCCCAAATGGACTTGTTAGGTCATAAAGGACCTAACTGGGCCAATTTGTGCTTCTTAGGTCCTATTGGAGCCCAAATGGACTTGTTTGATCCTAATAGAGCCCAAATGGACTTGTTAGGTCATAAAGGACCTAACAGTGCCAATTTGTACTTCTTTGGTCCTATTGGAGCCCAAATGGACTTGTTTGATCCTAATAGAGCCCAAATGGACTTTTTAGGTCATATAGGACCTAACTAGGCCAATTTGTAATTCTTTTGGTCCTATTGGAGCCCAAATAGACTTGTTTGATCCTAATAGGTCCTAATGGCCTTTTTAGGTCATATAGGACCTAACTGGGCCAATTAATACTTCTTTGGTCCAAATGGAGTACAAATGGACTTTGTTTTATCCTAATAGAGCCCAAATGGACTTTTTAGGTCATATAGGACCTAACTGAGCCAATTTGTACTTCTTTGGTCCTATTGGAGCTCAAATGGACTTGTTTGATCTTAATAGAGCCAAAATGCACTTTTTAGGTCATATAGGACCTAACGGGGCCAATTTGTACTTCTTTGGTCCTATTGGAGGGTAAATGGACTTGTTTGATCCTAATAGAGCCCAAATGGACTTGTTAGGTCATAAAGGACATAACTGGGCCAATTTGTAATTCTTTGGTCCTATTGGAGCCCAAATGGACTTTTTAGGTCATATAGGACCTAACTGGGCCAATTTGTACTTCCTTGGTCATAATGGAGCCCAAATGGACTTGTTTGACCCTAATAGAGCCCAACTGGGCATTTTAGGTCATAAAGGACCTAACTGTGCCAATTTGTACTTCTTTGGTCCTATTGGAGCCCAAATGGACTTGTTTGATCCTAATAGAGCCCAAATGGACTTGTTTGATCCTAATAGATCCAAAATGCACTTTTTAGGTCATATAGGACCTAACTGTGCCAATTTGTACTTCTTTGGTCCTATTGGAGCCCAAATGGACTTGTTTGATCCTAATAGATCCCAAATGGACTTTTTAGGTCATATAGGACCTAACTGGGCCAATTTGTACTTCTTTGGTCCTAATAGAGCCCAAATGGACTTGTTAGGTCATAGGATCAAACAAGTCCTAATAGAGCCAAAATGCACATTTTAGGTCATATAGGACCTAACTGGGTCAATTTGTACTTCTTTGGTCCTATTGGAGCCCAAATGGACTTGTTTGATCCTAATAGAGCCAAAATGCACTTTTTAGGTCATATAGGACCAAACTGGGCCAATTTGTACTTCTTTGGTCCTATTGGAGCCCAAATGGACTTGTTTGATCCTAATAGAGCCCAAAAGGACTTTTTAGGTCATATAGGACCTAACTGGGCCAATTTGTACTTCTTTGGTCCTATTTGAGCCCTAATGGACTTGTTTGACCCTAATAGAGCACAAATGCACTTTTTAGGTAATATTGGACCTAACTGGGCCAATTTGTACTTCTTTGGTCCTAATGGAGCCCAAATGGACTTGTTTGAGCCCAATTAAGGCCAAAATGCACTGTTTCGGTCATATAGGACCTCACTGGGCCAATTTGGACTTCTTTGGTCCTAATGGAGCCCAAATGGACTTGTTTGATCCTAATAGAGCATAACTGGACATTTTAGGCTATATAGGACCTAACTGGGCCAATTTATACTTCTTTGGTCCAAATGGAGTACAAATGGACTTTGTTTTATCCTAATAGAGCCCAAATGGACTTTTTAGGTCATATAGGACCTAACTGAGCCAATTTGTACTTCTTTGGTCCTATTGGAGCTCAAATGGACTTGTTTGATCTTAATAGAGCCAAAATGCACTTTTTAGGTCATATAGGACCTAACGGGGCCAATTTGTACTTCTTTGGTCCTATTGGAGGGTAAATGGACTTGTTTGATCCTAATAGAGCCCAAATGGACTTGTTAGGTCATAAAGGACATAACTGGGCCAATTTGTACTTCTTTGGTCCTATTGGAGCCCAAATGGACTTGTTTGATCCTAATAGAGCCCAAATGGACTTTTTAGGTCATATAGGACCTAACTGGGCGAATTTGTACTTCTTTGGTCATAATGGAGCCCAAATGGACTTGTTTGACCCTAATAGAGCCCAACTGGACATTTTAGGTCATAAAGGACCTAACTGTGCCAATTTGTACTTCTTTGGTCCTATTGGAGCCCAAATGGACTTGTTTGATCCTAATAGAGCCCAAATGGACTTGTTTGATCCTAATAGATCCAAAATGCACTTTTTAGGTCATATAGGACCTAACTGTGCCAATTTGTACTTCTTTGGTCCTATTGGAGCCCAAATGGACTTGTTTGATCCTAATAGATCCCAAATGGACTTTTTAGGTCATATAGGACCTAACTGGGCCAATTTGTACTTCTTTGGTTCTAGTGGAGCCCAAATGGACTTGTTTGACCCTAATAGAGCACAAATGGACTTTTTAGGTCATATAGGACCAAACTGGGCCAATTTGTACTTCTTTGGTCCTAATGGAGTCCATATGGACTTGTTTGAGCCCAATTAAGGCCAAAATGCACTTTTTAGGTCATATAGGACCTACTTGGGCCAATTTGTACTTCTTTGGTCCTATTGGAGCCCAAATGGACTTGTGTGATCCTAATAGAGCCCAAATTGACTTTTTAGGTCATATAGGACCTAACTGGGCCAATTTGTACTTCTTTGGTCCTAATAGAGCCCAAATGGACTTGTTAGGTCATAGGATCAAACAAGTCCTAATAGAGCCAAAATGCACATTTTAGGTCATATAGGACCTAACTGTGCCAATTTGTACTTCTTTGGTCCTATTGGAGCCCAAATAGACTTTTTAGGTCATATAGGACCTAACTGGGCCAATTTGTACTTTTTTGGTCCTGTTGAAGCCCAAAAGGACTTGTTTGAGCCCAATAAAGGCCAAAATGCACTTTTTAGGTCATATAGGACCTAACTGGGCCAATTTGTACTTCTTTGGTCCTATTGGAGCCCAAATGGACTTGTTTGATCCTAATAGAGCCAAAATGCACTTTTTAGGTCATATAGGACCAAACTGGGCCAATTTGTACTTCTTTGGTCCTATTGGAGCCCAAATGGACTTGTTTGATCCTAATAGAGCCCAAAAGGACTTTTTAGGTCATATAGGACCTAACTGGGCCAATTTGTACTTCTTTGGTCCTATTGGAGCCCTAATGGACTTGTTTGACCCTAATAGAGCACAAATGCACTTTTTAGGTAATATTGGACCAAACTGGGCCAATTTGTACTTCTTTGGTCCTAATGGAGCCCAAATGGACTTGTTTGAGCCCAATTAAGGCCAAAATGCACTGTTTCGGTCATATAGGACCTCACTGGGCCAATTTGTACTTCTTTGGTCCTAATGGAGCCCAAATGGACTTGTTTGATCCTAATAGAGCATAACTGGACATTTTAGGCTATATAGGACCTAACTGGGCCAATTTGTACTTCGTTGGTCCTATTGGAGCCCAAATGTACTTGTTTGATCCTAATGGAGCCCAAATGGACTTTTTAGGTCATATAGGACCTAACTGGGCCAATTTGTACTTCTTTGGTCCTATTGGAGCCCAAATGGACTTGTTTGATCCTAATAGAGCCAAAATTCACTTTTTAGGTCATATAAGACCTAACTGGGCCAATTTGTACTTCTTTGGTCCTATTGGAGCCCAAATGGACTGGTTTGAGCCCAATTAAGGCCAAAATGCACTTTTTAGGTCATAAAGGACCTAACTGTGCGAATTTGTACTTCTTTAGTCCTATTGGCGCCCAAATGGATTTGTTTGATCCTAATAGAGCCCAAATGGACTTGTTTGATCCTAGTAAAGCCAAAATGCACTTTTTAGGTCATATAGGACCTAACTGTGCCAATTTGTACTTCTTTGGTCCAATTGGAGCCCAAATGGACTTGTTTGATCCTAATAGAGCGCAAATGGACTTTTTAGGTCATATAGGACCAAACTGGGCCAATTTGTACTTCTTTGGTCCTAATGGAGTCCATATGGAATTGTTTGAGCCCAATTAAGGCCAAAATGCACTTTTTTGGTCATATAGGACCTAATTGGGCCAATTTGTACTTCTTTGGTCATAATGGAGCCCAAATGGACTTCTTTGACCCTAATAGAGCCCAAATGGACTTTTTAGGTCATATAGGACCTAACTGGGCCAATTTGTACTTCTTTGGTCCTATTGGAGCCCAAATGGACTTGTTTGATCCTAATAGAGCCAAAATGGATTTTTTTGGTCATATAGGACCTAACCGGGCCAATTTGTAAATCTTTGGTCCTAATAGAGCCCAAATGGACTTGTTTGATCCTAATAGAGCCCAAATGGACTTTTTAGTCCATATAGGACATAACCGGGCCAATTTGTACTTCTTTGGTCCTAATAGAGCCCAAATGGACTTGTTAGGTCATAGGATCAAACAAGTCCTAATAGAGTCCAAATGGACTTGTTTGATCCTAATAGAGCCCAAATGGACTTGTTAGGTCATAAAGGACCTAACTGTGCCAATTTGTACTTCTGTGGTCCTATTGGAGCCCAAATGTACTTGTTTGATCCTAATAGAGCCCAAATGGACTTTTTAGGTCATACAGGACCTAACTGGGCCAATTTGAACTTCTTTGGTCCTATTGGAGCCCAAATGGACTTGTTTGATCGTAATAGAGCCCCAATGGACTTGTTTGATCCTAATAGAGCCCATATGGACTTGTTAGGTCATAAAGGAACTAACTGTGCCAATTTGTACTTCTTTGGTCCTAATGGAGCCAAAATGGACTTGTTAGGACACAAAGGACCTAACTGGGCCAATTTGTTCTTCTTTGGTCCTATTGGAGCCCAAATGGACTTGTTTGATCCTAATAGAGCCCAAATGGACTTTTTGGACCTAATTGGGCCAATTGCCCCGAACGCCCCAATTGTAATTCTTTGGTCCTAATGGAGCCCAAATGGACTTGTTTGAACCTAATAGAGCCCAAATGGACATTTTTGGTCATATAGGACCTAACTGGGCCAATTTGTACTTCTTTGGTCCTAATAGAGCCTAAATGGACTTGTTATGTCATAGGATCAAACAAGTCCTATTGCAGCCCAAATGGACTTGTTTTATCCTAATAGAGCCAAAATGGACTTTTTAGGTCATATAGGACCTAACTGGGCCAAATTGTACTTCTTTGGTCCTAATGGAGCCCAAATGGACTTGTCCTGATAGAGCCCAAATGGACTTGTTTGATACTGGTGGAGCCCAAATGGACTTGTTAGGTCATAAAGGACCTAACTGGGCCAATTTTTACTTCTTTGGTCCTAATAGAGCCCAAATAGACTTGTTAGGTCATAGGATCAAACAAGTCCTAATAGTGCCCAAATGAACTTGTTTGATCCTAATAGAACCCAAATGGACTTGTTTGATCCTAGTAGAGCCCAACTGGACATTTTAGGTCATATATGAACTACCTGGGCCAATTTGTACTTCTTTGGTCCTATTGGTGCCCAAATGGACTTGTTTGATCCTAATAGAGCCCAAATGGACTTGTTTGGTCATAAAGGACCTTACTGGGCCAATTTGTACTGCTTTGGTCCTATTAGATCCCAAATGGACTTGTTTGAACCTAATAGAGCCCAAACGGACTTTTTAGGACATATAGGACCTAACTGGGCCTATTTGTACTTCTTTGGTCCTATTGGAGCCCAAATGGACTTGTTTGATCCTAATAGAGCCCAAATGGACTTGGTTAATCCTAATACAGCCCAAATGGACTTTTTAGGTCATATCGGACCTAACTGTACCAATTTGTACTTCTTTGGCCCTATTAGATCCCAAATGGACTTGTTTGATCCTAATAGAGCCCAAATGGACTTTTTAGGTCATATAGGACGTAACTGGGCCAATTTGTACTTCTTTGGTCCTATTGGAGCCCAAATGGACTTGTTTGATCCTAATAGAGCCAAAATGGACTTGTTTGATCCTAATAGAGTCCAAATGGACTTGTTAGGTCATAAAGGACCTAACTAGGTCAATTTGTACTTCTTGGTCTTATTGGAGCCCCAATGGACTTGTTTGATCCTAATAGAGCCCATATGGACTTGATAGGTCATAAAGGACCTAACTGGGCCAATTTGTAATTCTTTGGTCCTAATGGAGCCCAAATGGACATGTTTGATCCTAATAGAGCCCAAATGGACTTTTTAGGTCATAAAGGACCTAACTGGGCCAATTTGTACTTCTTTGGTCGTATTGGAGCCCAAATGGACTTGTTTGATCCTAATAGAGCCCCAATGGACTTGTTTGATCCTAATAGAGCCCATATGGACTTGTTAGGTCATGAAGGACCTAACTGTGGCAATTTGTACTTCTTTGGTCCTAATGTAGCCAAAATGGACTTGTTAGGTCACAAAGGACCTAACTGGGCCAATTTGTTCTTCTTTGTCCTATTGGAGCCCATATGGACTTGTTTGATCCTAATAGAGCCCAAATGGACTTTTTGGACCTAATTGGGCCAATTGCCCCGAACGCTCCAATTGTAATTCTTTGGTCCTAATGGAGCCCAAATGGACTTTTTAGGTCATATAGGACCTAACCGGACCAATTTGTACTTCTTTTGTCCTAATAGAGCCCAAATGGACTTGTTAGGTCATAGGATCAAACAAGTCCTATTGCAGCCCAAATGGACTTGTTTTATCCTAATAGAGCCCAAATGAACTTTTTAGGTCATATAGGACTTAACTGGGCCAATTTGTACTTATTTGGTCCTAATGGAGCCCAAATGGACTTGTTTGACCCTAATAGAGCCAAACTGGACATTTTAGGTCATAAAGCACCTAACTGTGCCAATTTGTACTTCTTTGGTCCTAATGGAGGCCAAATGGACTTGTTTGATCCTGATAGAGCCCAAATGGACTTGTTTGATCCTAGTAGAACCCAAATGGACTTGTTAGGTCATAAAGGACCTAACTGGGTCGATTTTTACTTCTTTGGTCCTAATGGAGCCCAAATGGACTTGTTTGACCCTAATAGAGCCCAAATGGACTTTTTTGGTCATATAGGACCTAACTGGGACAATTTGTACTTCTTTGGTCCTAATAGAGCCCAAATGGACTTGTTAGGTCATAGGATGAAACAAGTCCTATTAGAGCCCAAATGGACTTGTTTGATCCTAATAGATCCCAAATGGACTTGTTTGACCCTAGTAGAGCCCAACTGGACATTTTAGGTCATATAGGACCTAACTGGGCCTATTTGTACTTCTTTGGTCCTATTGGAGCCCAAATGGACTTGTTGGATCCTAATAGAGCCCAAATGGACTTGTTTGATTCTAATACAACCCAAATGGACTTTTTAGGTCATATAGGACCTAAATGTGCCAATTTGTACTTCTTTGGTCCTATTAGATCCCAAATGGACTTGTTTGATCCTAATAGAGCCCAAATGGACTTTTTAGGTCATATAGGACCTAACTGGGCCAATTTGTACTTCTTTGGTCCTATTGGAACCCAAATGGACTTGTTTGATCCTAATAGAGCCCAAATGGACTTGTTTGATCCTAATAGAGCCCAAATGGACTTGTTAGGTCATAAAGGACCTAACTGGGCCAATTTGTACTTCTTTGGTCCTATTGGAGCCCCAATGGGCTTGTTTGATCCTAATAGAGCCCATATGGACTTGTTAGGTCATAAAGGACCTAACTGGGCCAATTTGTACTTCTTTGGTCCTAATGGAGCCCAAATGGACATGTTTGATCCTAATAAAGCCCAAATGGACTTTTTAGGTCATATAGGACCTAACTGGACCAATTTGTACTTATTTGGTCGTATTGGAGCCCAAATGGACTTGCTTGATCCTAGTAGAGCCCAAATGGACTTGTTAGGTCATAAAGGACCTAACTTGGTCAATTTGTACTTCTTTGGTCCTAATGGAGCCCAAATGGACTTGTTTGAGCCCAATTAAGGCCAAAATACACTTTTAGGTCATATAGGACCTGACTGGGCCAATTTGTACTTCTTTGGTCCTAATGGAGCCCAAATGGACTTGTTTGATCCTAATAGAGCCCAAATGGACTTGTTAGGTCATAAAGGACCTAGCTGGGCCAATTTGTACTTCTTTGGTCCTAATGGAGCCCAAATGGACTTGTTTGATTCTAGTTGAGCCCAAATGGACTTGTTAGGTCATATCGGACCTAACTCGGCCAATTTGTACTTCTTTGGTCCTATTGGAGCCCAAATGGACTTGTTTGAGCCCAATAAATGCCAAAATGCACTTTTTAGGTCATATAGGACCTAACTGGGCCAATTTGTACTTCTTTCGTCCTATTGGAGCCCAAATGGAATTGTTTGATCCTAATTGAGCCAAAATGCACTTTTTAGCTCATATAGGACCTAACTGTGCCAATTTGTACTTCTTTGGTCCTATTGGAGCCCAAATGGACTTATTTGATCCTAATAGAGCCCAAATGGACTTTTTGGACCTAATTGGGCCAATTGCCCCGAACGGCCCAATTGTAATTCTTTGGTCCTAATGGAGCCCAAATGGAGTTGTTTGAACCTAATAGAGCCCAAATGGACTTTTTAAGTCATATCGGACCTAACTGGGTCAATTTGTACTTCTTTGGTCCTATTGGAGCCCATATGGACTTGTTTGAGCCCATTAAAGGCCAAACTGCACATTTTAGGTCATATAGGACCTAACTGGGTCAATTTGTACTTCTTTGGTTCTATTGGAGCCCAAATGGACTTGTTTGATCCCAATAGAGCCCAAATGGACTTGTGTGATCCTAGTAGAGCCCAATTGGACTTGTTAGGTCATAAAGGACCTAACTGGGCCAATTTGTACTTCTTTGGTCCTATTGGAGCCCAAATGGACTTGTTTGATCCTAATAGAGCCCAAAGAAGGGTCAAACAAGTCCATTTGGGCTCCATTAGGACAAAAGAAGTACAAATTGGCCCAGTTAGGTCCTATATGACCTAAAAAGTCCATTTGGGCTCTATTAGGATCAAACAAGTCCATTTGGGCTCCAATAGGACCAAAGAAGTACAAATTGGCACAATTAGGTCCTATATGACCTAAAAAGTGCATTTTGGCTCTATTAGAATCAAACAAGTCCATTTGGGCTCCAATAGGACCAAAGAAGTACAAATTGACCCAGTTAGGTCCTTTATGACCTAACTAGTCCATTTGGGCTCTATTATGATCAAACAAGTCCATTTGGGCTCCAATAGGACCAAAGAAGTACAAATAGGCCCAGTTAGGTCCTATATGACCTAAAAAGTCCATTTGGGCTCTATTACGATCAAACAGGTCCAGTTGGGCTCTATTAGTATCAAACAAGTCCATTTGGGCTATATTAGGACTTGTTTGATCCTATGACCTAACAAGTCCATTTGGGCTCTATTAGGACCAAAGAAGTACAAATTGGCCTAGTTAGGTCCTATATGACCTAAAAAGTCCATTTGGGCTCTATTACGATCAAACAAGTCCATTTGGGCTCCATTAGGACCAAAGAAGTACAAATTGGCCCAGTTAGGTCCTATATGACCTAAAAAGTCCATTTGGGCTCTATTAGGATCAAACAAGTCCATTTGGGCTCCAATAGGGCCAAAGAAGTACAAATTGGCACAGTTAGGTCCTATATGACCTAAAAAGTGCATTAGTCTAATGGTAAATAAATGTGTTTGGAGTTAGAGGTTTCTTTTGGGGGGTAGGGGGAGGCAATAAAAGGAAATGACTAAGAAAATAAATAAATAAATAAAGATTTATTCGGGTGCTTTTGATGCTTGGTGGTGTGGTTGGTGATATTTTTGCAGGTTTACAGGCTGGAGAAAAGAGGATAGTTTTGCTACACAACACAAATGATGTTACAATTCAAATGATAATAATAACAGGAACGGGATGCTCTGCTAGGGTTTTGTGATTCCTTGCGACACAAGGCTGCCTTACCCATGGCAATTTTCTCAAACTGCCCATGGGATCTCCTCTTGCCCGAGTCGGCTGCTGTTTCCAGGCCTCCTCCTATCTCGCCTTCATCTCGTCCTTCTCCTCCACCCACGCAAACCAAGTCTTTCGCCCAAGCCCTAACTAATTCTTGTGCGGTACCCTTGAGTCAGTTGCCAAAACCCTGTGTTAAGGCTGATGAATTGACAATCAAAATTCCGGTCGAAAGGTTGTTCTCCTTTGAAGCTGACTGACTTGCGTCAGAAGTTATCATCCCTATGGAAGGATATTAACCCCTGGCATCTGATTTCCCTTGGCAAAGGGTTCTATGAATTTTATTTTTCTTCCTTAGAAGACATGCGCAACGTTCTTGCTGTAGGGCATTGGAGTCTTGGTCCAGGAAGCTTGAGAGTGTTTTCATGGACTAAGGTTTCAACCCTTACTCCCTAAAGCAATCTCACGCACAGGTCTGGGTTAGATTTTACGGGGTGCCTCAAGAGTATTGGAGGCCGAAAATTCTTTTTACCATCGCTGGGGGATTGGGGATCCCAATTTGCCTGGATGAGGCCACCAGTAAGAAGTCTTTTGGTCACTTTGCTAGGGTCCTGGTTGATATTGATTTGAATGCTAAGCTTAGAGAGAAAATCCTGGTTGAAAGGGAGGATTTTGATTTTTTCTCTTATATAGAATATGAGAAATTGCCAGAGTTTTGTACATCATGCCAATCCATAGGACATTCTCTGGGAACATGCAACAAAGCTGCAGGGAGTTCTGCAAAGAAAGTAACTCAGGGACCGAGGCCTAACCCAAGGATGGTTTATGCTCCTAAACCAAAGGCTTTGGGGGGGACGGATTTTGTTGCGAGAGGTAATCGAGGCTAATGATTTTCATGTTACAAATCAAGCAGTTTCTCATCCAGAGGCACAACAGCGAGACAACATCATTGTTGCTATGAACAAAGGAAAAGGGATTGGAACTGATGTCACAGGTCCTGATGATTTACACCTTGACAAGGGTGGATGCAAAGAAAGGAGGTCAGGATTTGTTTATCACTAATGATGGGGTTATTGTGGAAGATGTCCCCCTTTATAGAGACCATAACTCAGATTTTCTGCCTAGAAATGTTCCTTATGTGTTACAGGAAGTTTCTAACTTGGATCACACGGCTCCTATTGAAAAGGTTTATTCTGCAGATGCTGCCTCCGAGACTGAAATAGCAAGCTCAGACAAAGTGGAGTCAGGAAATGCTCTTCCTGCTGATGCTGTTTCTCCATCATTGGTTCCAAATTCTATATCCTCTGGCAGTAACTTGGGTAACTATGGCTCCTCTTCTTGCCATACTCCAGCCATGATTAGACACCCTGTAGAGAATTTGAACTTTGTCCCTAATTCATCTTCTGTCAAGAAAGGACAACAGGCTGAGATTAATGATGTTGTTGCTCAGGATTTGAAAGTGGTTGGGAGGCTTTGGGGAGATGAGGTTGATGATCAAGATGCTTGTCCTGCCCCTGCAGATAATTCAGATGCAAACTTCACTCAAGTTCAGTCCAAGTCTCAGAAAAAGAAACAAAGAAGAGCTAGAAGGCAAGCACAAAGAATGTCCCAATATCAAGCCCATTATGGGACAGACTCTGTCTCACTGGAATTTTAATGAAGGTGTTCTATTGGAACGCTAGGGGAATTGGCAACCCCAGTACCAGGCTGGTGCTGTCTAAATTCTGTATAGAGCATAAGCCAGATCTGGTCTTTTTGTCAGAGCCAAAGATTGTTTTAGACAAATTTCCAGTGAGCTTCTGGAAAAGACTAAATCTCAAGGTTTTTGCAGTCAATAATAGAGGCCATCTGACTCCAAACTTGTGGGGGATTTGTGCCTCTAATCTGACTCCAACAGTTCTTGCTGCTTCCCAGCAGCAAATATCTGTGTCATTGATTCATAACACTCAGAAAATTTTTGTTTCTGCAGTATATGCTTCAACATCTCAGTCTGACAGAAGGAGCCTTTGGTTGGAGTTGGCCTCTCTTCAACAAGCTTTTCAGGGTCCTTGGTGTTTTTTAGGGGACTTTAATGCAGTCCTTGGGGCACATGAAAAGAGGGAGGCAGACCTCCTTCCCACCGCTTCCGTGAGGAATTCAAAGCATGGTCTGACTCATGTAATCTAACTCATATTGTTACCCGAGGGGCTGCCTTCACATGGTCCAATATGAGAGGCACCAGGGATCATACAGAACTTAGATTAGACAGGGCTGTCTGCAATGATAGTTGGCTAGCAACTTGGGATAATGTTGCTTGCTACACTCTGGCTAGAGTTCAGTCTGATCATCATCCTATCCTCCTGATTCTGAAAAAAGGTTTTAAACCCCAGTCGTCTCCCTTCAAGTTTCACAATATGTGGACAGGTCATGCTGACTGTAGAAGACTGATAGTTGAGGTTTGGAAGAGATGTTTTTGGGGCTGTCCCATGTATGTCCTGACTCAAACTTAAATGTCTCAAAGCTGAGCTGAAAGTGTGGAACAAGCAGACCTTTGGCAATGTTCATCTCAAAGTAGAAGAGGCCATGTCAAATTTAGAGTCTATTCAAGCTAAGATTGATTCCCAAGGATACTCAGAATTTTTGCACAATCAGGAAGTGGCTGCCCAAGTTGATCTTAACCAAGCTCTTTCTTATCAAGAAGCCTTTTGGAAGGATAAAGCCAGAATGAGCTGGTATGCAGAAGGTGACAGAAACACAGCCTTCTTTCATAAGGTCACCAGGATTCGAAACTCTACAAAGCAAATGTCTATTCTCAAGGTGGGTAATTCTGTTCTAGATAGGCAATATGACATAGAAAGTCATGTTCTAGAATTTTACACAAAGCTATATGCATCCAGCAACTCTTGTGCAGACAATGGCCTAATTGAATCAGTCATCCCCTCTTTGGTATCTTCTCAAGACAATATCATGCTAACAAACATTCCCACCATGGAGGAGGTCAAGGATGCTGTTTTTTCTCTTGATAGACACAGTGCTCCTGGCCCAGATGGTTTTGGTGGGAGCTTTTTCCATTCTTATTGGGATATCATTGCTCATGATGTTCATAATTATGTAGTTCAGTTCTTCAAGGAGGGGCGTATCTACCCAAATCTCAACTCCAATAGATTGGTTCTGATCCCAAAGTTTGAAGGTGCAGACAGAATAGAAAACTACAGGCCAATCGCCCTTGCCAACTTCCAGTTCAAAGTTATTACCAAGGTTCTGGCTGACAGACTTGCAGTAATCATGCCAAAAGTAGTTTCTACTGAACAGCGCGGATTCATTAAGGGAAGACACATTGCTGATTGTGTTTGCATAGCATCTGAAGCAATCAACATGCTAAGCAACAGAAGCTTTGGAGGGAACATGGCTTTGAAATTAGACATTAAAAAGGCTTTCGACACCCTTGATTGGGGTTTCCTCTTGAAGGTTCTATATGCTTTTGGCTTTGACCACAAGTTCTGCTCTTGGATTAATGCCATCCTTCATTCGGCTCATCTGTCTATCTCAGTAAATGGTAACTCTATTGGTTTTTTCACTTGCAAAAGAAGGGTGAGGCAAGGTGACCCCCTCTCCCCCTTCTGTTTTGCCTTGCTGAAGATGTCCTAAGTAGGGGAATCACTAAGCTTGTTGATTCTGGCAGATTGCTCCCCATGTCCAGCCCAAGAGGCTTTGTGACTCCTAGCCACATTCTCTATGCAGATGACATTATGGTCTTCTGTAAGGGCACAAAAGCTAATATTAGAACCATTATGCAGCTGCTTTAGGATTATGGTCAGGCTTCAGGGCAGATTCTGAGTCTGGATAAGTGTAAATTTTTTGCAGGGTCTATGTCTCCTAGAAGGATAGCTGAGATGAGCTCTTACCTTGGATTTTCAGCAGGCTCTCTACCCTTCAACTACCTTGGGGTGCCTCTGTTCAAGGGCAAACCGAAAGCTTCCCACTTCCAACCCATTCTAGACAGAATCAAATGAAAGCTTTCCTCTTGGAAAGGCTCCCTTCTCTCAATCATGGGTAGAGTGCAACTAGTTAAGTCTGTTATTCAAGGTATGCTAGTTTACAGTTTTCACATATACATGTGGCCTATTTCAATGCTTAAGAAATTGGATGGTTGGATCAGAAACTTTGTTTGGTCAGGGGATATTCACAAAAGGAAGCATGTTACTGTGGCTTGGAATTCAGTTTGCACACCTGTTTCTGAGGGTGGCCTGGGCATCAGGTCTTTCAGAGCAATTAATGAAGCTTCGATGCTGAAACTGAGCTGGGATTTGATCAACTCTGCTGATCAATGGGCCAGATTTCTTAGAGCCAGGTTTCTCAATGACTTTAAGCCAATTGGTCACCATGTCAGCTCCTCTATTTGTCCGGCTTTAAGGAAGTGGTATTCTGTTGATTGGGAATGGGAATTCTATTCACTTCTGGACAGATAAATGGCTGGATGACCCCTTGGTCTCTAAGATGGATATTCCGGATCATTGGTACCCTTCCCTGCTTGCCTTGGTTAAAGACTTCCTGGTGGATGGAGCTTGGAGCATTCCTGATTGTCTGCAGCATCACTTCCCAGATGTGGTGGACAGTATTCTTCAAATTCAAATCCCGGTGGAACCTTGTGAAGACATACTGGTATGGAACAGTTCACCAAATGGAATGCTCACTCTCAAAGATGCTTTCCTGTTCCTGAACCCTGCTAGAAACTTGGTCCCTGAGTTCAAACAGCTATGGTCCAAGTTTATTCCTCATGCTAGATCTTTCTTGGTTTGGAGACATTTTCATCACAAAATGCCAACTGATGACAATATTAGAAGAAGAGGCATTCCAATGGCCTCCATGTGTAGCCTATGTGGTCTACAGGAAGAATCAGCTTCCCATCTTTTTTTGTCTGGCTGCTTTGCCTAGTCAATGTGGCACTGGTTGGGGTCTGCACTGTCCTCAGCTATAGATACCTCCTCTTTTGAGTCTCTATTTACTTTCCCTCACCATTGCTATAGTCCTCAACTGAATGATGTGATCCTAGCTACCATCATCAATGCCATATGGGTGATCTGGTTTGCTAGGAATCAGTGTCGATTCATGCACAAAAACATCAGTCAAGCCTATGCTAAAACAATGGTTATCTCTGCTGTCTCACTTTTGGGCAACTTGTCCTCGAGCACAATGTTCAACTCAATGGAAGAGTCTGTCATCCTTAAAAACTTCAGGATTGATGGCCATGCTCGCAGGGCTCCTAGTATTAAAGAAGTGGTCTGGTTGTCTCCACCCTGCAATTGGACTAAGTGCAATATTGATGGGGCTGCTCATGGCCACCCGAGAGTTTCAGCTTGTGAAGGTATCTTTAGAGGCCACAACTCAGCTGCTCTTTAGGTATCCTTTATGACCTAACATGTCCATATGGGCTCTATTAGGATCAAACAAGTCCATTGGGGCTCCAATAGGACCAAAAAAGTACAAATTGTCCCAGTTAGGTCCTTTATGACCTAACAAGTCCATTTGGGCTCTATTAGGATCAAACAAGTCCATTTGGGCTCTATTAGGATCAAACAAGTCCATTTGGGCTCCAATAGGACCAAAGAAGTACAAATTGGCACAGTTAGGTCCTTAATGACCTAAAATGTCCAGTTGGGTTATATTAGGGTCAAACAAGTCCATTTGGGCTCCATTAGGACCAAAGAAGTACAAATTGGCCCAGTTAGGTCCTATATGACCTAAAAAGTCCATTTGGGCTCTATTAGGATCAAACAAGTCCATTTGGGCTCCAATAGGACCAAAGAAGTACAAATTGGCACAGTTAGGTCCTCTATGACCTAAAAAGTGCATTTTGGCTCTATTAGGATCAAACAAGTCCATTTGGGCTCCATTACAAATTGGCCCAGTTAGGTCATATATGACCTAAAAAGTGCATTTTGGCTCTATTAGGATCAAACAAGTCCATTTGGGCTCCAATAGGACCAAAGAAGTACAAATTGGCCCAGTTAGGTCCTATATGACCTAAAAAGTCCATTTGGGCTCTATTAGGGTCAAACAAGTCCATTTGGGCTCCATTAGGACCAAAGAAGTACAAATTGGCCCAGTTAGGTCCTATATGACCTAAAAAGTCCATTTGGGCTCCACTAGGATCAAACAAGTCCATTTGGGCTCTATTAGGATCAAACAAGTCCATTTGGGCTCTACTAGGATCACACCCATTTGGGATCTATTAGGATCGAACAAGTCCATATGGGCTCCATTAGGACCAAAGATTTATAAATTGGCCCAGTAAGGTCCTTTATGACCTAACAAGTCCATTTGGGCTCTATTAGGATCAAACAAGTCCATTTGGGCTCCAATTGGACCAAACAAGTACAAATTGGCACAGCGCACTGATCCGCGCTAGAGAACTCGGGATGAAATTTAGCCATGATTTTGGCCTAATTTAACAAATCTTGTGAAACTTGAAATTGTAGTCTCTTCCTTATCCTTCTAGGGACAACAAGATCACCAAAATCCGATATCTGTAGCTATATTTATGCTCTGCGCAAGGCAACAAGGTCAGGATGAGTGAAAAATCCGAACTAGAGAGTGGGCCTAATGGAGCCCAAATGGACTTGTTTGATCCTAATAGAGCCCAAACGGACTTGTTAGGACCTAACTGGGCCAATTTGTACTTCTTTGGTCCTATTGGAGCCCAAATGGACTTGTTTGATCCTAATAGAGCCAAAATGCACTTTTTAAGTCATATAGGACCTAAGTGGGCCAATTTGTACTTCTTTGGTCCTAATGAAGACCAAATGTACTTGTTTGATCCTAATAGAGCCCCAATGGACTTGTTTGATCCTAATAGAGCCCATATGGACTTGTTAGGTCATAAAGGACCTAACTGGGCCAATTTGTACTTCTTTGGTCCTAATGGAGCCCAAATGCACTTGTTTGATCCTAATAGAGCCAAAATGCACTTTTTAGGTCATATAGGACCTAACTGGGTCAATTTGTACTTCTTTGGTCCTATTGGAGCCCAAATGGACTTGTTTGATCCTAATAGAGCCAAAATACACTTTTTAGGTCATATAGGACCTAACTGTGCCAATTTGTACTTCTTTGGTCCTATTGGAGCCCAAATGGACTTGTTTGATCCTAATAGAGCCCAAATGGAGTTTTTAGGTCATATAGGACCTATCTGGGTCAATTTGTACTTCTTTGGTCCTAATGGATCCCAAATGGACTTGTTTGACCCTAATAGAGCCCAACTGGACATTTTAGGTCATAAAGGACCTAACTGTGCCAATTTGTACTTCTTTGGTCCTAATGGAGCCCAAATGGACTTGTTTGATCCTAATAGAGCCCAAATGGACTTGTGTGATTCTAGTAGAGCCCAAATGGACTTGTTTGGTCATAAAGGACCTAACTGGGCCAATTTGTACTTCTTTGGTCCTAATGGAGCGCAAATGGACTTGTTTGACCCTAATAGAGACCAAATGGACTTTTTAGGTCATATAGGACCTAACTGGGCCAATTTGTACTTCTTTGGTCCTAATAGATCCCAAATGGACTTGTTAGGTCATAGGATCAAACAAGTCCTAATAGAGCCCAAATGGACTTGTTTGATCCTAATAGAGCCCAAATGGACTTGTTTGATCCTAGTAGGGCCCAACTGGACATTTTAGGTCATATAGGACCTAACTGGGCCAATTTGTACTTCTTTGGTTCTATTAGAGCCCAAATGGACTTGTTTGATCCTAATAGAGCCCAAATGGACTTGTTAGGTCATAAAGGACCTAACTGGGTCAATTTGTACTTCTTTGGTCCTATTAGATCCCAAATGGACTTGTTTGATCCTAATAGTGCCCAAATGGACTTTTTAGGTCGTATAGGACCTAACTGGGCCAATTTGTACTTCTTTGGTCCTATTGGAGCCCCAATGGACTTGTTTGATTCTAATAGAGCCCATATGGACATGTTAGGTCATAAAGGACCTAACTGGGCCAATTTGTACTTCTTTGGTCCTAATGGAGCCCAAATGGACCTGTTTGAGCCTAATAGAGCCCAAATGGACTTTTTAGCTAATAAAGGACCTAACAGGGCCAATTTGTACTTCTTTGGTCCTATTGGAGCCCAATTGGACTTGTTTGATCCTAATAGAGCCCAAATGGACTTTTTAGGTCATATAGGACCTAACTTGACCAATTTGTACTTCTTTGGTCCTATTGGAGCCCAAATGGACCTGTTTGATCCTAATAGAGCCCAAATGGACTTTTAAGGTCATATAGGACCTAACTGGGTCAATTTGTACTTCTTTGGTCCTATTGGGATCAAACAAGTCCATTTGGGCTCTATTAGGATCAAACAAGTCCATTTGGGCTCTATTAGGACTTGTTTGATCCTATGAGCTAACAAGTCCATTTGGGCTCTATTAAGTCCAAAGAAGTACAAATTGGCCCAGTTAGGTCCTATATGACCTAAAATGTTCAATTGGGCTCTATTAGGATCATACAAGTCCATTTGGGGTCTATTAGGACCAAAGATGTACAAATTGACCCAGTTAGGTCCTATATGACCTAAAAAGTCCATTTGGGCTCTATTAGGGTCAAACAAGTCCATTTGGGCTCCATTAGGACCAAAGAAGTACAAATTGGCCCAGTTAGGTCCTATATGACCTAAAAAGTCCATTTGGGCTTTATTAGGATCACACAAGTCCATTTGGGCTTCAATAGGACCAAAGAAGTACAAATTGGCCCAGTTAGGTCCTATATGACCTAAAAAGTCCATTTAGGCTCTAATAGGTTCAAACAAGTCCATTTGTGCTCCATTAGGACCAAAGAATTACAATTGGTCCGTTCGGGGCAATTGGCCCAATTAGGTCCAAAAAGTCCATTTGGGCTCTATTAGGATCAAACAAGTCCATTTGGGCTCCAATAGGAACAAAGAAGTACAAATTGGCCCAGTAGGTCCTTTATGACCTATAAAGTCCATTTGGGCTCTATTAGGATCAAACAGGTCCATTTGGTCTCCATTAGGACCAAAGAAGTACAAATCGGCCCAGTTAGGTCCTTTATGACCTAACAAGTCCATATGGGCTCTATTAGGTTCAAACAAGTCCATTGGGGCACTATTAGGATCAAACAAGTCCATTTGGGCTCCATTAGGACCAAAGAAGTACAAATTGGCCCAATTAGGTCCTATATGACCTAAAAAGTCCATTTGGGCTCCACTAGGACCTAAAAAGTCCATTTGGGCTCTATCAGGATCAAACAGGTCCATTTGGGCTCCATTAGGACCAAAGTAGTAAAAATTGGCACAGTTTGGTCCTTTATGACCTAACAAGTCCATATGGGCTCTATAAGATCAAACAAGTCCATTGGGGCTCTATTAGGATCAAATAGTCCATTTGGGCTCTAAAAGCAAAAATAATGATTGTAAAAGTTGTCTAATTTCCATCTCTCTCTGGCTTGTGCGGCTATAAACTACTATTTTTGCTTATTAATCCTGACCTAACCCTTGACCAAATTAAGGGCCTCTGAATAAGCTTTCCAACAAGGTATCATATGACTTAATTGGGCTTAAGATTAGTAAGTTAGGCCCATTTAAGTGAAGGAATATCATGGATGCGCAGACCGATCCGCGCCAGAGAACTCGGGACCCAATTTAGCCTTGATTTTGGAATAATTTGACAATTCTTGTGAACCTGAAATTGTAGGTCCCTTCCTTATCTTTCTAGGGACAGCAAGATCATCAAAATCCGATATCTGTAGATCTAGTTATGCTCTAGACAACGCAACAAGGTCAGGAAGAGTGAAATGGACTTGTTTGATCCTAATAGAGCCAAAATGGACTTTTTGGGTCATATAGGACCTAACTGGGCCAATTTGTACATCTTTGATCCTATTAGATCTCAATTTAGCCTTGATTTTGAAATAATTTGACAATTCTTGTGAACCTGAAATTGTAGGTCCCTTCCTTATCTTTCTAGGGACAGAAAGATCATCAAAATCCGATATCTGTAGCTCTAGTTATGCTCTGCACAAGGCAACAAGGTCAGGAAGAGTGACAAATCCGAAAATTAACAATGTTTAGAAATTATGCCCAATAATGTAAAAGCAAAAACAATGATTTTAAAAGTTGTCTAATTTCCGTCTCTCTCTGGCTTGTGCGGCTGTAAACTGCTATTTATGCTTATTAATCCTGACCTAACCCTAGACCAAATTAAGGCCTTGTTGGAAAGCTTATTCAGAGGCCCTTAATTTGGTCTAGGGTTAGGTCAGGATAAGGTTGGGACCCAATTTAGCCTTGATTTTGGCCTAAATTGACAATTCTTGTGTCACCTGAAATTGTAGGTCTCTTCCTTATCTTTCTAGGGACAGCAAGATCACCAAAATCCGATATTTGTAGCTCTAGTTATATACTGCGCATGGCAACAAGACTGGAAAGAGTGAAAAATCCGAAAACTAACTATATTTATCAATTAAGTCCAAATGGACTTGTTTGATCCTAATAGAGCCCAAATGGACTTGTGTGATCCTAGAAGAGCCCAAATGGACTTGTTTGATCCTAAAAGAGCCCAAATGGACTTGTTTGATCCTAGTGGAGCCCAAATGGACCTTTTAGGTCATATAGGACCTAATTGGGCCAATTTGTACTTCTTTGGTCCTAATGGAGCCCAAGTGGACTTGTTTGATCCTAATAGAGCCCCAATGGACTTGTTTGATCCTAATAGAGCCCATATGGACTTGTTAGGTCATAAAGGACCTAACTGGGTGATAGTGTGATTTTACATCATGTTTCTTGTACACTTTTGCATGCATTCTGCATATAGATTAGGCATTCTTTATTTGGTTTTTATTAGTTTTTCCCTTGGAATGGGTGAAGCGGTTTCTTGGTGTTGTTTTGCAGGAATTCAAGGAAAAATGCTCAAGAATAGCCATGGTGGAGCTTGGATGAAGACAGAGCCTGAAAAGAGAAGAAATTGAGTAAAGCAGAATTTTGAAGCTTCGCCCCGCGAGACTGGAGCTCGCCACGCGAGCCTGAAAACCAGCAGAACAGCAACAGTCAGCATTTCTGTGTCGCCACACGAACCATGTCTCGCCTCGCGAGCCTGAGGAACAGAATCCATCACGCCCAGGCGCTGATGCTCATCACGGGCGTATTTGAGAAGAACCTTTCGGTTTCGCCTCGCGAGCAACTCTCGCCTCGCGAGAGATCCAATCTCCGAAGCCAGATTTTTAATATTCGCCTCGCGAGAAGCCATTCGCCTCGCGAGCGCGCGCATAGTCTGATTGGTATAAGTTGCTGTTTAAGGGCAGAAATGAAGAGGCAGAAAGGGAGAGACTGTGCAGACTACGAGTTTTGGAAACCCAAAAGGCATTTTGAATCAGAGGCAGCTGCTGAGGATTGCCCCCATGGAATCCCTTCTCTCCTTCATCTTTGTTTCTTTGGTTGTGGCTATTATCATGAGTAGCTAAACCTCCATTGTTGGGGTTAGGGTAGCTATTTCTAAATTCTCATGTATTTGATTTAATCTTGCAATAGTTTCTGCTTTGTTATTGAGTGATTGATTTCTGTGCTTAATGCTTGTTGTGGCTAGCACCCCCATGACTTGTTTAGTGTTTTGATATGCAATTGGAAAATTCGTGTTAAAATCGGAATTGAGATTAATCACCTAGTAAGCCTTGTATCTTGGAATGGAACTAGGTTTATTAGCAATTGTGTAATCCCTAATCTTAATGCAAATTTACTAATCTATGCCACCTAAGGAATTAGGGTCTATTAGTGGATTTAGGCTCTTGTCATCCGAGGGATCGGGGCTTGAGTAATTTAGTGGATTGATTGTCATAATTGAAGTAGAAACTGTTTGTTAGTTGTTTCATTGCATGGGGATGAAGTTTAGTGAACCTAATCCCAACATCTTTTATCACATTTGAAAACCATCTTTTATTGCCTTCCAAGTGTTTGAGAAAATTACAAAAAGAGGTTGTTTTTCTTATTCTGTTTAGTGTTACTTTTGTGGGCTTGATATGTCATATTGAGCTCCCTTCCATCCAAAGAACCGCTTAGATAGTAGTTGAATTGGTACGTACTAGTACTTGGCACAGTCCTCGTGGGAACGATTAAACGGTCTCACCACCGTATTACTTGCACGACTGGGTATACTTGCTCATATTCGTCAACAAGTTTTTGGCGTCGTTGCCAGGGACTGCGTTTCAATACTAGCATATCCATTTTGGTTACTAATTTAAGCAAAAAAAAAGTTTTCTGTTATAAAATTTTTCCTTTCTGTTATAATTTTCTGTTCTGTTTTTGCTGTCATTTTTCTGGTGTGTTTGCTGTTGTGTTCTAACCCGTACTGCTAACACTCTTGCTTGCTAGACTGTTTTTGTATGCGAGGTACTATCCTAGCTGACCAACTCCTCTACGATCCAGAAATTGAAAGAACAGCTAGGGAGAATCGGAGGCAAGTAAGGCAGCAGAATTTGTTAGAAAGACTCAGGATGGCAGGCAATGGTGAAGATGCTCCACCACGGAGGACACTTGGTGACTATGCCAATACAAGCATCAACCGGCATGTCACTAGCATAGTGAGGCCTCCAGTGAACTGCAATAATTTTGAAATCAAGCCAACTCTCATCAATATGGTTTCACAGAATCAGTTTGCCGGGTTGGAGAAAGAAGATCCTAATACTCATGTGTCTAACTTCCTGGAGTTGTGTGATACAGTGAAGATAAATGGTGCATCCGATGATGCAATTCGCCTGAGGTTGTTCCCTTTTTATTTAAGAGATAGAGCCAAGTCTTGGCTCCAATCACAGCCAAGGGGGAGTTTCACTACATGGGAGGATTTAGAGGCAAAATTTCTCGCAAGATTCTTCCTCACCTCAAGATTTGTAAAGACAAGGGGTGATATCATAAGCTTTGCCCAACAAGAAGGTGAGACTCTTCATGATACATGGGACAGGTTCAAAGGTTTACTCCAAAGATGTCCAAATCATGGATTTGATGATCTGACTCAGATGCAAACATTCTGCAATGGACTGAGGCCGTCAACCAGGTATATGTTGGATGCCTCAGATGGAGGCTCCATGAACACAAAGACAGCTGAGGAAGCCCTGACTTTGATAGAGGCTATGGCATCTAATGATTACTTGATGCATCATGATCGGGGTCCCACACAAAGAAGGGGAGTGTTGGAGTTAGATTCACAAACTGCACTGTTGGCTCAGAACAAGCTCATGACACAACAACTGGAGTCTCTTACCAAGCAACTAGCTCAACTCCCACAACAACTCCAAACTGTTCAAGGGACAAATATGCCACCACAACAGGTAATGAGATGTGATTTTTGTGGAGGAGATCATGAGAATGGAAGATGTGAGGCACCACCTAGTTCCCATGAGGAAGCTAATTATATGGGGAACTATGGGCGGCCAGGCAACAATCAATTCCCTAACAACTACAATCAGGGGTGGAGGAATCAACCAAATTTTGGTTGGAAGCAAGATGCCGGACAAACAAGCAAGCCTCAACCCACACCACCGCCTCAAGACCGGACTTCTACCCTGGAAAACACTCTCAATCAGTTCATGCAGATGTCCATGTCGAATCAGAAGAACACTAATGCATCCATCAAGAATTTGGAGGTTCAAGTTGGGCAGATTGCAAAACAACTAGCGGAACAATCCAGCAGCAGTTTTTCAGGTAACACTCAGACAAATCCTAAGGAGCATTGCAAGGCTATTGTATTGAGGAGTGGTAAAAGTCTAGAGCAAGAGGATGGTGAGCCTTTGGTGAAAAGTCAGAGAGATGCTGAAAAGACTGAGTTGAGTGAAGAAAAAGGCAAAGATGTTGTAGTTGAGGAAGAAGAAAAAGCCAGTGAACAAGACAAGAGGGAGAAGCTAGTGGATGAGAATTCAATCTTGAGGATAACTAAAAGTCAGATTTTGAAAGATGGAGACAAGCCTCAAGTGATCCCCTCTTATGTGAAGTTGCCCTATCCTCATCTGAGCAAGAAAAAGGAGAAAGAAGAACAGTTTACCAAGTTCCTGGACATCTTCAAGCGGTTACAGATTAATATACCCTTTGCTGAAGCACTGGAGCAGATGCCAACCTATGCAAAATTCATGAAGGAATTGCCCACAAAGAAAAGAAAGTTTAAAGAAGGCTAGACTGTTGCCTTGACTGAAGAGTGCAGTGCAATACTTTAGAGGAAGCTACCTCCAAAACTTAAAGATCCTGGTAGTTTTACAATTCCTTGCACTATTGGGAGTGTTGCTATTGGAAATGCCTTATGTGACTTGGGAGCGAGTATCAACTTGATGCCGCTTTCAATTTTGAATAAGCTTGGAGGTGGTGAGGTAAAACCAACAAGGATGGCATTGCAGTTAGCTGATAGATCCATCAAGCGTCCTTATGGTATTTTAGAAGATGTCTTGGTTAAAGTGGACAGGTTTATCTTCCCAGCAGACTTTGTGATATTAGACATGGAGGAGGATGCAGAGGTTCCACTTATATTGGGGAGACCTTTTCTAGCAACTGGTCGAGCCTTGATAGATGTACAAAAAGGCCAGCTTCGACTCAGAGTGCAAGATGAAGAGGTTACCTTCAACGTATTTGAAGCTATGCATCGCCCGAGTGAGGAAGAAAACTGTTTCCGCATGGACATGGTGGATGTAGTGGCTAAGGAAGCCTGGGCACATCAGCACCACTCCTCTACTCTTGAGAAGGTACTGGTGAATTCTATTGAAAATCTTGATGAGATAGAGGAGGAGGAATTAGAAGAGTGTTTGTGTGATCTGGAAGCCCAACCTAAGCAACTTGCTGTCAACACTGTGAAGGAAGAGCTCAAGAAGGATGCAGTCCAAGAGAAGCTTCAGTTAGAGCTTAAGCCCCTACCTCCTCACTTGAAATATGTGTTCCTGGGTGTGAATGATGAAAACCCTGTCATAGTGAGCAGTGAATTATCCAAATTGGAGGAGCAGAAACTTGTGAGGGTGCTTACAGAATATAAGACAGCTATTGGATGGTCCATCTCAGATTTGAAAGGTATTAGCCCCACGTTTTGCATGCACAAAATCATGATGGAGGCTGAATTTAAGCCGGTGGTCCAACCACAGAGGAGGCTTAATCCTACAATGAAAGAAGTGGTGAAGAAGGAGGTGCTAAAACTCCTTGAAGCTGGAATGATATATCCGATTTCCGATAGTGCTTGGGTGAGTCCGGTACAAGTGGTTCCAAAGAAGGGTGGCATGACCGTCGTGCACAATGAGAAGAATGAGTTGATTCCAACTAGAACGGTCACCGGTTGGCGGATGTGTATAGATTAACGGAAGCTCAATCAAGCTACTAGGAAGGATCACTTCCCACTTCCATTTATGGACCAGATGTTGGAGAGGTTGGCCGGGCAAGCATACTATTGTTTCTTAGATGGTTATTCGGGTTATAACCAAATTGCGGTTAACCCGGAAGACCAAGAGAAAACTGCTTTCACATGCCCGTTTGGAATTTTTGCCTATCGGAAGATGCCTTTCGGTCTTTACAATGCGCCTGCGACTTTTCAAAGGTGCATGCTTTCTATTTTTTCTGATATGGTAGAAAAGTATATTGAGATTTTCATGGATGATTTTTCTGTTTTCGGTTCCTCTTATGATAACTGTTTGTTTAACCTTGCTGCTGTGTTAAAGAGGTGCATGGACACCAATTTAGTCTTAAATTGGGAGAAGTGTCATTTTATGGTGCAGGAAGGCATTGTGCTTGGGCACAAAATTTCAGCAAAGGGAATCGAAGTAGATAAATCCAAAATTGATGTGATTGAGAAACTACCTCCACCAGTGAGTCAAGGGTGTGAGGAGTTTCCTTGGGCATGCAGGCTGTTACCGGCGGTTCATCAAGGACTTTTCAAAGATAGCCAAGCCGCTGTGTAACCTTTTGAATAAAGACACCCCATTTTTGTTTGATAATGCTTGTCTTAACTCTTTTCAAATTTTGAAAGACAGGTTGATCACTGCCCCCATTCTTGTTGCACCCAACTGGGAGTCACCATTTGAATTAATGTGTGTTGCCAGTGACTACGCAGTTGGGGCAGTTTTGGGGAAGCGAAGGGACAAGTTTTTCCATGCCATTCACTATGCTAGCAAGGTCCTCAATGAGAACCAAATAAACTATGCAACAACTGAGAAGGAGTTGCTAGCCATAGTGTTTGCCTTGGAAAAGTTTCGTTCCTACTTGATTGGGTCACAAGTCACTGTTTTTACTGATCATGCTGCAATAAAATACTTGTTGACTAAATTAGATTCTAAACCACGCCTCATAAGGTGGATTCTATTGTTGCAGGAATTTGATTTAGTCATCAAGGACAAAAAGGGCAGCGAGAATGTAGTGGCTGACCATTTATCTCGGCTTGTGAATGAAGAAGTGGCTGCTAAAGAGAAGGACATTCGGGATGAGTTCCCGGATGAGGCCTTATTTCTAGTACATGAAAGACCATGGTTTGCCGACATGGCAAACTTCAAGGCAGCCAACACTATTCCAGAGCACCTGAATTGGCAACAAAGAAAAAAGTTCTTCCGGGATGCCAACCATTTCATGTGGGATGACCCATTTCTATTCAAGGTTGGGCCGGATGGCTTGTGGAGGAGGTGTGTGAGTCAGGAGGAAGCAAGGAAGATTTTGTGGCATTGCCATAACTCCCCATATGGTGGGCATTACAATGGGGATAGGACAGCTGCTAAGGTCCTCCAATCTGGTTTCTTTTGGCCCTCAATCTTCAAGGACTCTTTCAATCATGTGAAGAGCTGTGACAAGTGCCAGAGGACCGGGAATATCTCCAAAAGTGATGAGATGCCACTGCAGAGTATATTGGAGATAGAAGTATTTGACTGTTGGGGAATTGATTTTATGGGTCCACTTCCACCTTCATTCTCCAATCAATATATCTTGGTGGCGGTGGACTATGTGTCCAAATGGGTGGAGGCAATTGCAACACAGAAGAATGATGCCCACACAGTGATCAAGTTCATCAAGAAGAATATCTTTTCCAGGTTTGGTGTCCCAAGGGTTCTTATAAGTGATGGAGGATCCCACTTCTGCAACTCCCAACTGGGAAATGTTCTGGCAAAGTATGATGTGAGGCATAAGGTGGCATCCCCCTATCACCCGCAAACCAATGGTCAAGCAGAGGTCTCCAACAGGGAGATTAAGAGAATTTTGGAAAAGACTGTGGCCACTTCAAGGAAAGATTGGGCCAAGAAGCTTGACGATGCCTTGTGGGCCTACCGGACTGCACTGAAAACTTCTGTGGGGTTATCCCCGTTTCAGATGATCTATGGAAGGGCATGTCATCTACCCGTAGAGTTGGAGTATCGAGCCTTTTGGGCGTTGAAGTTCCTGAATTTTGATGCAACTCTGGCGGGTGAGAAAAGAGTGAATCAGCTGCATGAGTTAGAGGAGATGCGCCTTAATGCATATGAGAATGCAGCCATTTACAAGCAGCGAGTCAAGACCTACCACGACAAGAAGATCGTGATGAAAACATTTCGGCCGGGACAGCAAGTTTTACTGTTCAATTCCCGGCTGAGATTGTTTCCGGGCAAGTTGAAGTCTAAGAGGTCGGGACCGTTCATTGTTAAGGAAGTTTCACCTCATGGAGCTGTGGAAGTGGAGGATCCTAGTTCAAAAAGGACCTTCAAAGTCAATGGCCAAAGACTTAAGGCCTACTTGGGTGGTGACATCGAGAGATTGATATCAGTTGTGCGCCTTCATGATCCTTGAAGTCATCTACCCGTCAAGCTAGTGACGTTAAAGAAGCGCTTATTGGGAGGCAACCCAACTTTTCTTTCCTTCTCTTTAGTTATTTTCATTTTCTTAGTAGTCTTTGTTTTTGATTTTAAACTCTTGAATAATTTGAGAAGATCAAGAGTTCTCTTTACTAATAAAATTGCCAAGTGTTTTCAGGGTTAGAAGGAAGGAGGGAAGAGCAAGAAGACAAGAAAAAGCAAAGTCAGCACCCGCTACCGCCTCGGTAAGTCGTTCCAATTTTTCTTTCCCCTCTCCATCTTGATTGTTTACATTGGGGACAATGTAAATTCTTAAGCTTGGGGTAGGGGTATTTTGCATTTGTATTTTTCATGTTGCATTCATATAGTTTTGCATGATAGCTTTGCATGATCACACAATTAGATTGCCCTTGCTTAGATTTTGCATCCCAATTGTGAGAACTTAGTGCCAAATAAAATTTTGATAGTGAATTGTTGAACCCAATTTGTTCTTCTTGTGATATGGCTACAAATAAAAATGTTTGAGATAATCTTGGATATTTGATAATTAGCATATGGTTCTATAGATTTGTGTTGCTCACTGATTTTTGAACTACAAAATGTGAGATTTTGAGCCAAAGGGGTACTCACTAAATCTACCCCACTTTTTGTGTTAGAGTGTTATTCCTCTTGGATGATTTTCTCTAGAACTTGACTTGAAACCATTTTGTAGCTTAAAAATTTTTTAAAACATTTTTGAAAATGAGGGAGGCACTAGGTATTTTTCTGGCCTTCTGAGCTTTGAATGACTAAATGCTACCCCTTAGTTGCCCAATTTTGAGCCTAGATGAATAAAATACTTTTCTTGGTACCCTGGAATATGTGGATAAATGATGCTCGATAAGGGACCTTCTAAAATATTACAAAAGGGTAAAAGGTAGTTGAAAAAAAGTATGGGATGAAAGAATCAGAAAAATATTTCTCTTGAGTGGAAAAATATCTCCCCTTCACCAAATAAAAGAAAAACAAAAGAAAAATAAAAATCTATAGAGAAGGGGATGACAAAAGAAATGAGAAATAAAAGGAAAAGAAAGAAAAGAAAGGTGGAAAAAGTGAATCGAAACCCAAAAAGGGTATTTTAGAAGGTGTCATGTTTGCAATGATTGATATTTTGTGTAGCCTTTTGAAATGTCCCTTTCTTGATTGCCCCACCTAACAATAAATCCCATGGCCCAGTTACAACCAAGTAAAAGACCTCTTGATTCTAAATTGTTTTCATTAATAAAGTAGAGATTTGGTTGATAGTCAAGCCTATGGTAGATGTCATTCCTTGAGGAAAATGAACCGAATTGTCACATACCCCTAAACACTTGAGTGAGGTAGAAAGAGTGCCAAGCAAATGAACAAGCTTGGGGTGAGCTTCAAGTGAGAAAGAGTGCCCAAATCAGTGAGAATATGAGTCTAGGAACCTAAGCCTCTAATTGGACTTGAATTGACTGTCTCTTGCTGAATTGTTTGAAATGCCTGTTACTTGGATTAGTATTTACTCGGGTTCTTGGTTCACTATCCATGCTTTGAGTAGTTTGATCTTCTGGCCTTAGTGATTGCTTGAGGACAAGCAATTGAATAAGCTTGGGGGTGATTTGATAGTGTGATTTTACATCATGTTTCTTGTACACTTTTGCATGCATTCTGCATATAGATTAGGCATTCTTTATTTGGTTTTTATTAGTTTTTCCCTTGGAACGGGTGAAGCGGTTTCTTGGTGTTGCTTTGCAGGAATTCAAGGAAAAATTCTCAAGAATAGCCATGGTGGAGCTTGGATGAAGATAGAGCCTGAAAAGAGAAGAAATTGAGTCAAGCAGAATTCTGAAGCTTCGCCCCGCGAGACTGGAGCTCGCCACGCGAGCCTGAAAACCAGCAGAACAGCAACAGTCAGCATTTCTGTGTCGCCACGCGAACCATGTCTCGCCTCGCGAGCCTGAGGAACAGAATCCATCACGCCCAGGCCCTGATGCTCATCACGGGTGTATTTGAGAAGAACCTTTCGGTTTCACCTCGCGAGCAACTCTCGCCTCGCGAGAGATCCAATCTCTGAAGCCAGATCTTTAATATTCTCCTCACGAGAAGCCATTCGCCTCGCGAGCGCGCGCATAGTTTGATTGGTATGAGTTGCTGTTTAAGGGCAGAAATGAAGAGGCAGAAAGGAAGAGACTGTGCAGACTACGAGTTTTGGAAACCCAAAAGGCATTTTGAATCAGAGGCAGCTGCTGAGGATTGCCCTCATGGAATCCCTTCTCTCCTTCATCTTTGTTTCTTTGGTTGTGGCTATTATCATGAGTAGCTAAACCTCCATTGTTGGGGTTAGGGTAGCTATTTCTGAATTCTCATGTATTTGATTTAATCTCGCAATACAGTTTCTGCTTTGTTATTGAGTGATTGATTTCTGTGCTTTATGCTAGTTGTGGCTAGCACCCCCATGACTTGTTTAGTGTTTTGATATTCAATTGGAAAATTCATGTTAAAACCGGAATTGAGATTAATCACCTAGTAAGCCTTGTATCTAGGAATGAAACTAGGTTTATTAGCAATTGTGTAATCCCTAATCTTAATGCAAATTTACTAATCTATGCCACCTAAGGAATTAGGGTCTATTAGTGGATTTAGGCTCTTGTCATCCGAGGGATCGGGGCTTGAGTAATTTAGTGGATTGATTGTCATAATTGAAGTAGAAACTGTTTGTTAGTTGTTTCATTGCATGGGGATGAAGTTTAGTGAACCTAATCCCAACATCTTTTATCACATTTGAAAACCATCTTTTATTGCCTTCCAAGTGTTTGAGAAAATTACAAAAAGAGTTTGTTTTTCTTATTCTGTTTAGTCTTACTTTTGTGGGCTTGATATGTCATATTGAGCTCCCTTCCATCCAAAGAACCGCTTAGATAGTAGTTGAATTGGTACGTACTGGTACTTGGCACAGTCCTCGTGGGAACGATTAAACGGTCTCACCACCGTATTACTTGCACGACTGGGTATACTTTCTCAGATTCGTCAACACTGGGCCAATTTGTACTTCTTTGGTCCTAATGGAGCCCAAATGGACCTGTTTGATCCTAATAGAGCCCAAATGGACTTTTTAGGTCATAAAGGACCTAACTGGGCCAATTTGTACTTCTTTGGTACTATTGGAGCCCAAATGGACTTGTTTGATCCTAATAGAGCCCAAATGGACTTGTGTGATCCTAGTAGAGCCCAAATGGACTTGTTAGGTCATAAAGGACCTAACTGGGCCAATTTGTACTTCTTTGGTCCTAATGGAGCCCAAATGGACTATTTAGGACCTAATTGGACCAGTTGCCCCGAATGGCCCAATTGTAATTCTTTGGTCTAAATGGAGCCCAAATGGACTTGTTTGATCCTAATGGAGCCCAAATGGACTTGTTTGATCCTAATAGAGCCCAAATGGACTTGTGTGATCCTAGAAGAGCCCAAATGGACCTGTTTGATCCTAATAGAGCCCAAATGGTCTTGTTTGATCCTAGTGGAGCCCAAATGGACTTTTTAGGTCATATTGGACCTAATTGGGCAAATTTGTACTTCTTTGGTCCTAATGGAGGCCAAATGGACTTGTTTGATCCTAATAGAGCCCAAAGGGACTTGTTTGATCCTAATAGAGCCCATATGGACTTGTTAGGTGACAAAGGACCTAGCAAGGCCAATTTGTACTTCTTTGGTCCTAAAGGAGCCCAAATGGACCTGTTTGATCCTGATAGAGCCCAAATGGACTTCCTAGGTCATAAAGGACCTAACTGGGCCAATTTGTACTTTTTTGGTCCTAATGGAGCCCAAATGGACTTGTTTGATCCTAATAGAGCCCAAATGGACTTGTGTGATCCTAGTAGAGCCCAAATGGACTTGTTTGGTCATAAAGGACCTAGCTGTGCCAATTTGTACTTCTTTGGTCCCAATGGAGCCCAAATGGACTTGTTTGCCCTAATAGAGCCCAAATTGACCAAAGAAGTACAAATTGGGCCAGTTAGGTCCTATATGACCTAAAATGTCCAGTTGGGCTCTATTAGGGTCAAACAAGTCCATTTGGGCTCCATTAGGACCAAAGAAGTATAAATTGGCCCAGTTAGGTCCTATATGACCTAAAAAGTCCATTTGGGCTCTATTAGGATCAATCAAGTCCATGTGGGCGCCAATAGGAGCCAAGAAGTACAAATTGGCACAGTTAGACCCTATATGACCTAAAAAGTGCATTTTGGCTCTATTAGGATCAAACAAGTCCATTTGGGCTCCAATAGGACCAAAGAAGGACAAATTGGGCCAGTTAGGTCCTATATGACCTAAAATGTCCAGTTGGGCTCTACTAGGGTCAAACAAGTCCATTTGGGCTCTATTAGGATCAAACAAGTCCATTTGGGCTCCAATAGGACCAAAGAAGTACAAATTGGGCCAGTTAGGTCCTATATGACCTAAAATGTCGAGTTTGGCTCTACTAGGATCAAACAAGTCCATTTGGGCTCTATTAGGATCAAACAAATCCATTTGGTCTCTATTAGGACTTGTTTGATCCTATGACCTAACAAGTCCATTTGGCCTCTTTTAGGACCAAAGAAGTACAAATTGGCCCAGTTAGGTCCTATATGACCTAAAAAGTCCATTTGGGCTCTATTAGGGTCAAACAAGTCCATTTGGGCTGCATTAGGACCAAAGAAGTACAAATTGGCCCAGTTAGGTCCTATATGACCTAAAAAGTCCATTTGGGCTCTATTAGGATCAAACAAGTCCATTTGGGCTCCAATAGAACCAAAGAAGTACAAATTGGCACAGTTAGGTCCTATATGACCTAAAAAGTGCATTTTGGATCTATTAGGATCAAACAAGTCCATTTGGGCTCCAATAGGACCAAAGAAGTACAAATTGGCACAGTTAGGTCCTTTATGATCTAAAATGTCCATTCGGGCTCTATTAGGGTCAAATAAGTCCATTTGGGCTCCATTAGGACCAAAGAAGTAAAAATTAGTGATTAGGTCCTATATGATCTAAAAAGTCCATTTGGGATCTATTAGTATCAAACAAGTCCATTTGGGCTCCAATAGGACCAAAGAAGCACAAATTGACCAGTTAGGTCCTATATGACCTAAAAAGTCCGTTTTGGCTCTATTAGGATCCAACAAGTTCATTTGGACTCCAATAGGACCAAAGAAGTACAAATTGACCCAGTTAGGTCCTTTATGACCTAACAAGTCCATTTGGGCTCTACTAGGATCGAACAAGTTCATTTGGACTCCATTAGGACCAAAGAAGTACAAATTTGCCTAGTTATGTCATATATGACCTAAAAGTCCATTTGGGCTCTATTAGAATCAAACAAGTCCATTTGGGCTCCAATAGGACCAAAGAAGTACAAATTGGCCCAGTTAGGTCCTTTATGACCTAACAAGTCCATTTGGGCTCTATTAGGATCAAACAAGTCCGTCTGAGCTCTATTAGGGTCAAACAAGTCCATTTGGGCTCCATTAGGACCAAAGTACAAATTGGCCCAGTTAGGTCCTATATGACCTAAAAAGTCCATTTGGGCTCTATTAGGATCAAACAAGTCCATTTGGGCTCCAATAGGACCAAAGAAGTACAAATTGGCCCAGTTAGGTCCTATATGACCTAAAAAGTCCATTTGGGCTTTATTAGAGTCAAACAAGTACATTTGGGAACCGATAGGACCAAAGAAGTACAAATTGACCCATTAGGTCTATATGACCTAAAATGTCGATTAGGTCCTATATGAACTAAAAAGTCCATTTGGGCTCTATTAGGGTCAAACAAGTCCATTGGGGCTCCATTAGGACCAAAGAAGTACAAATTGGCCCAGTTAGGTCCTATATGACCTAAAAAGTCCATTTGGGCTCTATTAGGATCAAACAAGTCAATTTGGGCTCCGATAGGTTCAAAGAAGTACAAATTGGCACGATTAGGTCCTATATGACCTAAAAGTGCATTTTGGATCTATTAGGATCAAATAAGTCCATTTGTCATCTATTAGGATCAAACAAAGTCCATTTGGGCTCCAATAGGACCAAAGAAGTACAAATTGCACAGTTAGGTCCTTTATGACCTAAAATGTCAGGTTGGGCTCTATTTGGATCAAACAAGTCCATTCGGGCTCCATTAGGACAAAAAGTACAAATTGGCCGATTAGGTCCTATATGACCTAAAACGTCCCATTTGGGACTATTAGGATCAAACAAGTCCATTTGGGCTCAAATAGGACCAAAGAAGCACAAATTGGCCGAGTTAGGTCCTATATGACCTTAAAAGTGCATTTGGCTCTATTAGGATCCAACAAGTCCATTTGACTCGATAGGACAAAGAAGTACAAATTGACCCGATTGAGTCCTTTATGACCCTAGAAGTCCATTGGGCTCTACTAGAATCGAACAAGTTCATCAGGACTCCATTCGGACCAAGAAGTACAAATTAGCCGAGTTAGGTCATATGACCTAAAATGTCGATTGGGCGAGTTAAGGTCGCACAAGTCCATTTTAAGCTCGTAGGACCAAAGAAGTGTAAATTGGCGGATTAGGTCCCATATGGCACAAAAAAATTAATTAGGATCTATTAGGATCAAACAAGTCCATTTGGGCTCAGTAGGACCAAAGAAGTACAAATTGGCACGATTGGCACATATGACCTAAAAGTACATTTGCTCTGTTAGGACTCAAACAAGTCCATTTGGGCTCTGTAGGACCAAGAAGGACAAATTGGGCGAGTTAGGTCTTGAACCTAAAATGTCAGTTGGGCTCTAATAGGGTCAAACAAGTCCCATTTGGGCTCTATTGGGATCAAACAAAGTCCATTTGGGCTCGATAGGACCAGAAGTACAAATTGGGCCAGTTAGGTCTATATGACCTAAAATGTCAGTTGGGCTCTGCTAGGATCAAACAAGTCCATTTGGGCTCTATTAGGGATCAAACAAATCCATTTGGTCTCTATTAGG
>JAUPTC010000013.1:7151706-7224237 GCA_030762895.1 Sophora flavescens
CAAATGGACTTTTTAGGTCATATAGGACCTAACTGGGCCAATTTGTACTTCTTTGGTCCTAATAGAGCCCAAATGGACTTGTTATGTCATAGGATCAAACAAGTCCTATTGCAGCCCAAATGGACTTGTTTTATACTAAAAGAGCCAAAATGGACTTTTTAGGTCATATAGGGCCTAACTGGGCCAATTTGTACTTCTTTGGTCCTAATGGAGCCCAAATGGACTTGTTTGACCCTAATAGAGCCCAACTGGACATTTTAGGTCATAAAGCACCTAACTGTGCCAATTTGTACTTCTTTGGTCCTAATGGAGCCCAAATGGACTTGTCCTGATAGAGCCCAAATGGACTTGTTTGATACTGGTAGAGCCCAAATGGACTTGTTAGGTCATAAAGGACCTAACTGGGCCAATTTTTACTTCTTTGGTCCTAATGGAGCCCAAATGGGATTGTTTGACCCTAATAGAGCCCAAATGGACTTTTAAGGTCATATAGGACCTAACTGGGCCAATTTGTACTTCTTTGGTCCTAATAGAGCCCAAATAGACTTGTTAGGTCATAGGATCAAACAAGTCCTACTAGTGCCCAAATGGACTTGTTTGTTCCTAATAGAACCCAAATGGACTTGTTTGATCCTAGTACAGCCCCACTTGACATTTTAGGTCATATATGAACTAACTGGGCCAATTTGTACTTCTTTGATCCTATTAGAGCCCAAATGGACTAGTTTGATCCTAATAGAGCCCAAATGGAGTTGTTTGGTCATAAAGGACCTAACTGGGCCAATTTGTACTTCTTTGATCCTTTTAGATCCCAAATGGACTTGTTTGAACCTAATAGAGCCCAAACGGACTTTTTAGGACATATACGACCTAACTGGGCCTATTTGTACTTCTTTGGTCCTATTGGAGCCCAAATGGACTTGTTTGATCTTAATAGAGCCCAAATGGACTTGTTTGATCCTAATACAGCCCAAATGGACTTTTTAGGTCATATAGGACCTAACTGTGCCAATTTGTACTTCTTTGGTCCTATTAGATCCCAAATGGACTTGTTTGATCCTAATAGAGCCCAAATGGACTTTTTAGGTCATATAGGACCTAACTGGGCCAATTTGTACTTCTTTGGTCCTATTGGAGCCCAAATGGACTTGTTTGATCCTAATAGAGCCAAAATGGACTTGTTTGATCCTAATAGAGCCCAAATGGACTTGTTAGGTCATAAAGGACCTAACTGGGCCAATTTGTACTTCTTTTGAACTATTAGAGCCACAATGTACTTGTTTGATACAAATAGTGCCCATATTGACTTGTTAGGTCATAAAGGACCTAACTGGGCCAATTTGTACTTCTTGGTCCTAATGGAGCCCAAATGGACATGTTTGATCCTAATAGAGCCCAAATGGACTTTTTAGGTCATAAAGGACCAAACTGGGCCAATTTGTACTTTTTTGGTCGTATTGAGCCCAAATGGACTTGTTTGATCCTAATAGAGCCCCAATGGACTTGTTTGATCCTAATAGAGCCCATATGGACTTGTTAGGTCATAAAGGACCTAACTGCGTGGCAATTTGTACTTCTTTGGTCCTAATGGAGCCAAAATGGACTTGTTAGGTCACAAAGGACCTAACTAGGCCAATTTGTTCTTCTTTGTCCTATTGGAGCCCATATGGACTTGTTTGATCCAAATAGAGCCCAAATGGACTTTTAGGACCTAATTGGGCCACTTTCCCCGAACGCTCCAATTGTAATTCTTTGGTCCTAATGGAGCCCGAATGGACTTTATAGGTAATATAGGAACAAACAGGACCAATAAGTACTTCTTTTGTCCTAATATAGCCGAAATGGTGTTGTTAGGTCATAGGATCAAACAAGTCCTATTGCAGCCCAAATGGACTTGTTTTATCCTAATAGAGCCCAATTTGACTTTTTAGGTCATATAGGACCTAATCAGGGCCAATTTGTACTTATTTTGTCCTATTGGAGCCCAAATGGACTTATTTGACCCTAATAGAGCCAAACTGGACATTTTAGGTCATAAAGCACCTAACTGTGCTAATTTGTACTTCTTTGGTCCTAATGGAGACCAAATGGACTTGTTTGATCCCCGATAGAGCCCAAATGGACTTGTTTGATCCTAGTAGAGCCCAAATGGACTTGTTAGGTCATAAAGGACCTAACTGGGTCACTTTTTACTACTTTGGTCCATTTGGAGCCCGATTGGACTTGTGTGTTCGTAATAGAGCGCAAATGGACTTTTAAGTCATATAGGACCTAACTGGGCCAATTTGTACTTCTTTGGTCCTATTGGAGCCCAAATGGACTTGTTTGATCCTAATAGAGCCCAAATGGAATTGTTTGATCCTAGTAGGGCCCAAATGGACTTGTTAGGTCATAAAGGACCTAACTGGGCCAATTTGTACTTCTTTGGTCCTATTGGATCCCAAATGGACTTGTTTGATCCTAATAGAGCCCAAATGGACTTTTTAGGTCATATAGGACCTAACTGGGCCAATTTGTACTTCTTTGGTCCTATTGGAGTCCAAATGGACTTGTTTGATCCTAATAGAGCCCAAATGGACTTTTTTTATCCTAATAGAGCCCAAATGGACTTGTTAGGTCATATAGGACCTAACTTTGCCAATTTGTACTTCATTGGTCCTATTAGATCCCAAATGGACTTGTTTGATCCTAATAGAGCCCAAATAGACTTTTTAGGTCATATAGGACCTAATCAGCCAATTTGTACTTCTTTGGTCCTATTAGAGCCCCAATCGACTTGTTTGATTCTAATAGAGCCCATATGGACATGTTTGGTCATAAAGGACCTAACTGGGCCAATTTGTACTTCTTTGGTCCTAATGGAGCCCAAATGGACTTGTTTGATCCTAATAGAGCACAAGTGGACTTTTTAGGTCAAATAGGACCTAACTGGGCCAATTTGTACTTCTTTGGTCCTAATGGAGCCAAAATGGACTTCTTTGATCCTAAAAGAGCGCAAATGAACTATTTAGGACCTAATTGGGCCAATTGCCCCGAACGGCCCAATTGTAATTCTTTGGTCATAATGGAGCCCAAATGGACTTGTTTGAACCTAATAGAGCCCAAATGGACTTGTTTGATCCTAATAGAGCCCAAATGGACTTGAGTGATCCTAGTAGAGCCCAAATGGACTTGTTTGATCCTAATAGAGCCCAAATGGACTTGTTTGATCCTAATAGAGCCCAACTGGACTTTTTGGACCTAACTAGGCCAATTGCCCCGAACGGCCCAACTGTAATTCTTTGGTCCTAATGGAGCCCAAATGGACTTGTTTGAACCTATTAGAGCGTAAATGGACTTTTTAGGTCATATAGGACCTAACTGGGCCAATTTGTACTTCTTTGGTCCTAATGGAGCCCAAATGGACTTGTTTGATCCTGATAGAGCCCAAATGGACTTGTTAGGTCATATAGGACCTAAATGGGCCAATTTGTACTTCTTTGGTCCTATTGTGGCCCAAATGGACTTGTTTGACCCTAATAGAGCCCAAATGGACTCTTTTGGTCATATAGGACCTATCTGGGCCAATTTGTACTTCTTTGGTCCTATTGGAGCCCAAATGGACTTGTTTGATCCTAATAGAGCCAAAATACACTTTTTAGGTCATATAGGACCTAACTGGCCCAATTTGTACTTCTTTGGTGCTATTGGAGCCCAAATGGACTTGTTTGATCCTAATAGAGCCCAAATGGACTTTTTAGGTCGCATAGGACCTAACTGGGCAAATTTGTACTTCTTTGGTCCTAATGGAGCCCAAATGGACTTGTTTGATCCTAATAGAGTACAAATGGACTTTTTAGGTCAAATAGGACCTAACTGGCCCAATTTGTACTTCTTTGGTCCTAATGGAGCCAAAATGGACTTCTTTGATCCTAATAGAGCCCAAATGAACTATTTAGGACCAAATTTGGCCAATTGCCCCGAACGGCCCAATTGTAATTCTTTGGTCCTAATGGAGCCCAAATGGACTTGTTTGAACCTAATAGAGCCCAAATGGACTTGTTTGATCCTAATAGAGCCAAAATGGACTTGTGTGATCCTAGTAGAGCCCAAATGGACTTGTTAGGTCATATAGGACCTAAATAGGCCAATTTGTACTTCTTTGGTCCTATTGTGGCCCAAATGGACTTGTTTGACCCTAATAGAGCCCAAATGGACTCTTTTGGTCATATAGGACCTATCTGGGCCAATTTGTACTTCTTTGGTCCTATTGGAGCCCAAATGGACTTGTTTGATCCTAATAGAGCCAAAATGCACTTTTTAGGTCATATAGGACCTATCTGGCCCAATTTGTACTTCTTTGGTGCTATTGGAGCCCAAATGGACTTTTTGGACCTAATTGGGCCAATTGACCCGAACGGCCCAATTGTAATTCTTTGGTCCTAATGGAGCCCAAATGGACTTGTTTGAACCTATTAGAGCCTAAATGGACTTTTTAGGTCATATAGGACCTAACTGGGCCAATTTGTACTTCTTTGGTCCTATTGGAGCCCAAATGGACTTGTGTGATCCTAATAAAGCCCAAATGGACTTTTTAGGTCATATAGGACCTAACTAGGCCAATTTGTACTTCTTTGACCCTAATAGAGCCCAAATGGACTTGTTTGATCCTAATAGAGCCCAAATGGGCTTTTTAGGTCATATAGGACCTAACTGGGCCAATTTGTACTTCTTTGGTCCTAATGGAGCCCAAATGGACTTGTTTGATCCTAATAGAGCACAAATGGACTTTTTAGGTCAAATAGGACCTAACTGGGCCAATTTTTACTTCTTTGGTCCTAATGGAGCCAAAATGAACTTCTTTCATCCTAATAGAGCCCAAATGAACTATTTAGGAACTAATTGGGCCAATTGCCCCGAACGGCCCAATTGTAATTCTTTGGTCCTAATGGAGCCCAAATGGACTTGTTTGAACCTAATAGAGCCCAAATGGACTTGTTTGACCCTAATAGAGCCCAAATGGACTTGTTTGATCCTAATAGAGCCCAAATGGACTTGTTAGGTCATAAAGGACCCAACTGGGCCAATTTGTACTTCTTTGGTCCTATTGGAGCCCAAATGGACTTGTTTGATCCTAATAGAGCCCAAATGGAGTTGTTTGATCCTAGTGGAGCCCAAATGGACTTTTTAGGTCATATAGGACCAAATTGGGCCAATTCGTACTTCTTTGGTCCTAATGGAGCTCAAATGGACTTGTTTGATCCTAATAGAGCCCCAATGGACTTGTTTGAACCTAATAGAGCCCAAATGGACTTTTTGGACCTAATTAGGCCAATTGCCCCGAACGGCCCAATTGTAATTCTTTGGTCCTAATGGAACCCAAATGTTCTTGTTTGAACCTATTAGAGCCTAAATGGACTTTTTAGGTCATATAGGACCTAACTGGGCCAATTTGTACTTCTTTGGTCCTATTGGAGCCCAGATGGACTTGTGTGATCCTAATAAAGCCCAAATGGACTTTTTAGGTCATATAGGACCTAACAAGGCCAATTTGTACTTCTTTGTCCCTAATAGAGCCCAAATGGACTTGTTTGATCCTAATAGAGCGCAAATGGACTTTTTAGGTCATATAGGACCTAACTGGGCCAATTTGTACTTCTTTGGTCCTAATGAAGGCCAAATGTACTTGTTTGATCCTAATAGAGCCCCAATGGACTTGTTTGATCCTAATAGAGCCCATATGGACTTGTTAGGTCATAAAGGACCAAACTGGGCCAATTTGTACCTCTTTGGTCCTAATGGAGCCCAAATGCACTTGTTCGATCCTAATAGAGCCAAAATACACTTTTTAGGTCATATAGGACCTAACTGTGCCAATTTGTACTTCTTTGGTCCTATTGGAGCCCAAATGGACTTGTTTGATCCTAATAGAGCCCAAATGGACTTTTTAGGTCATATAGGACCTAACTGGGTCAATTTGTACTTCTTTGGTCCTAATGGAGCCCAAATGGACTTGTTTGACCCTAATAGAGCCCAACTGGACATTTTAGGTCATAAAGGACCTAACTGTGCCAATTTGTACTTCTTTGGTCCTAATGGAGCCCAAATGGACTTGTTTGATCCTAATAGAGCCCAAATGGACTTGTGTGATCCTAGTAGAGCCCAAATGGACTTGTTAGGTCATAAACGACCTAACTGGGCCAATTTGTACTTCTTTGGTCCTAATGGAGCGCAAATGGACTTGTTTGACCCTAATAGAGCCCAAATGGACTTTTTAGGTCATATAGGACCTAACTGGGCCAATTTGTACTTCTTTGGTCCTAATAGATCCCAAATGGACTTGTTAGGTCATAGGATCAAACAAGTCCTAATAGAGCCCAAATGGACTTGTTTGATCCTAATAGAGCCCAAATGGACTTGTTTGATCCTAGTAGGGCCCAACTGGACATTTTAGGTCATATAGGACCTAACTGGGCCAATTTGTACTTCTTTGGTCCTATTAGATCCCAAATGGACTTGTGTCATCCTAATAGAGCCCAAATGGGCTTTTTAGGTCATATAGGACCTAACTGGGCCAATTTGTACTTCTTTGGTCCTATTGGAGTCCAAATGGACTTGTTTGATCCTAATAGAGCCCAAATGGACTTGTTTTATCCTAATAGAGCCCAAATGGACTTTTTAGGTCATATAGGACCTAACTTTGCCAATTTGTACTTCATTGGTCCTATTAGATCCCAAATGGACTTGTTTGATCCTAATAGAGCCCAAATAGACTTTTTAGGTCATATAGGACCTAACTGGGCCAATTTGTACTTCTTTGGTCCTATTGGAGCCCCAATGGACTTGTTTGATTCTAATAGAGCCCATATGGACATGTTAGGTCATAAAGGACCTAACTGGGCCAATTTGTACTTCTTTGGTCCTAATGGAGCCCAAATGGACTTGTTTGATCCTAATAGAGCACAAGTGGACTTTTTAGGTCAAATAGGACCTAACTGGGCCAATTTGAACTTCTTTGGTCCTAATGGAGCCACAATGGACTTCTTTGATCCTAATAGAGCCCAAATGAACTATTTAGGACCTAATTGGGCCAATTGCCCCGAACGGCCCAATTGTAATTCTTGGGTCCTAATGGAGCCCAAATGGACTTGTTTGAACCTAATAGAGCCCAAACTGACTTGTTTGATCCTAATAGTGCCCAAATGGACTTGTGTGATCCTAGTAGAGCCCAAATGGACTTGTTTGATCCTAATAGAGCCCAAATGGACTTGTTTGATCCTAATAGAGCCCAAATGGACTTTTTGGACCTAATTAGGCCAATTGCCCCGAACGGCCCAATTGTAATTCTTTGGTCCTAATGGAGCCCAAATGGACTTCTTTGAACCTATTAGAGCCTAAATGGACTTTTTAGGTCATATAGGACCTAACTGGGCCAATTTGTACTTCTTTGGTCCTATTGGAGCCCATATGGACTTGTGTGATCCTAATAAAGCCCAAATGGACTTTTTAGGTCATATAGGACCTAACAAGGCCAATTTGTACTTCTTTGACCCTAATAGAGCCCAAATGGACTTGTTTGATCCTAATAGAGCGCAAATGGACTTTTTAGGTCATATAGGACCTAACTGGGCCAATTTGTACTTCTTTGGTCCTAATGGATCCCAAATGGACTTGTTTGATCCTAATAGAGCACAAATTGACTTTTTCGGTCAAATAGGACCTAACTGGGCCAATTTGTACTTCTTTGGTCCTAATGAAGCCAAAATGAACTTCTTTCATCCTAATAGAGCCCAAATGAACTATTTAGGACCTAATTGGGCCAATTGCCCCGAACGGCCCAATTGTAATTCTTTGGTCCTAATGGAGCCCAAATGGACTTGTTTGAACCTAATAGAGCCCAAATGGACTTGTTTGACCCTAATAGAGCCCAAATGGACTTGTTTGATCCTAATAGAGCCCAAATGGACTTGTTAGGTCATAAAGGACCTAACTGGGCCAATTTGTACTTCTTTGGTCCTATTGGAGCCCAAATGGACTTGTTTGATCCTAATAGAGCCCAAATGGAGTTGTTTGATCCTAGTGGAGCCCAAATGGACTTTTTAGGTCATGTAGGACCAAATTGGGCCATTTCATACTTCTTTGGTCCTAATGGAGCCCAAATGGACTTGTTTGATCCTAATAGAGCCACAATGGACTTGTTTGATCCTAATAGAGCCCATATGGACGTGTTAGGTCATAAAGGACCTAACTGGGCCAATTTGTACTACTTTGGTCCTAATGGAGCTCAAATGGACCTGTTTGATCCTGATAGAGTCCAAATGGACTTTTTAGGTCCTAGTGGAGCCCAAATGGACTTTTCAGGTCATATTGGAACTAATTGGGCCAATTTGTACTTCTTTGGTCCTAATGGAGCCCAAATGGACTTGTTTGATCCTAATAGAGCCCCAATGGACTTGTTTGAACCTAATAGAACCCATATGGATTTGTTAGCTCATAAAGGACCTAACTGGACCAATTTGTACTTCTTTGGTCCTAATGGAGCCCAAATGGACTTGTTTGATCCTAATAGAGCCCCAATGGACTTGTTTGACCCTAATAGAGCCCAAATGGACTTTTTAGGTCATATAGGACCTAACTGGGCCAATTTGTACATCTTTGGTCCTAATAGAACCCAAATGGACTTGTCTGATCCTAATAGAGCCCAATTGAACTTTTTAGGTCATATAGGACCTAACTGGGCCAATCTGTACTTCTTTGGACCTAACAGAGCCCAAATGGACTTGTTAGCTCTTAGGATCAAACAAGTCCTAATATAGCCCAAATGGACTTGTTAGGTCAAAAAGGACCTAACTGGGCCAATTTGTACTTCTTTGGTCCTATTGGAGCCCAAATGGACTTGTTTGATCCTAATAGAGCCCAAATGGAGTTTTTAGGCTCAAACAAGTCCATTTGGGCTCTATTAAGGATCAAACAAGTCCATTTGGGCTCTATTACGACTTGTTTGATCCTATGAGCTAACAAGTCCATTTGGGCTCTATTAGGTCCAAAGAAGTACAAATTGGCCCAGTTAGGTCCTATATGACCTAAAAAGTTCAATTGGGCTCTATTAGGATCAAACAAGTCCATTTGGGGTCTATTAGGACCAAAGATGTACAAATTGGCCAAGTTAGGTCCTATATGACCTAAGAAGTCCATTTGGGCTCTATTAGGGTCAAACAAGTCCATTTGGGCTCCATTAGGACCAAAGAAGTACAAATTGGCCCAGTTAGGTCCTATATGACCTAAAAAGTCCATTTGGGCTTTATTAGGATCACACAAGTCCATTTGGGCTTCAATAGGACCAAAGAAGTACAAATTGGCCCAGTTAGGTCCTATATGACCTAAAAAGTCCATTTAGGCTCTAATAGGTTCAAACAAGTCCATTTGGGCTCCATTAGGACCAAAGAATTACAATTGGGCCGTTCGGGGCAATTGGCCCAATTAGGTCCAAAAAGTCCATTTGGGCTCCATTAGGATCAAACACGTCCATTTGGGCTCCAATAGGAACAAAGAAGTACAAATTGGGCCAGTAGGTCCTTTATGACCTAAAAAGTCCATTTGGGCTCTATTAGGATCAAACAGGTCCATTTGGGCTCTATTAGGACCAAAGAAGTACAAATTGGCCCAGTTAGGTCCTTTGTGACCTAACAAGTCCATATGGGCTCTATTAGGTTCAAACAAGTCCATTGGGGCACTATTAGGATCAAACAAGTCCATTTGGGCTCCATTAGGACCAAAGAAGTACAAATTGGCCCACTTAGGTCCTATATGACCTAAAAAGTCCATTTGGGCTCCACTAGGACCTAAAAAGTCCATTTGGGCTCTATCAGGATCAAACAGGTCCATTTGGGCTCCATTAGGACCAAAGTAGTAAAAATTGGCACAGTTTGGTCCTTTATGACCTAACAAGTCCATATGGGCTCTATTAGGATCAAACAAGTCCATTGGGGCTCTATTAGGATCAAACTAGTCAATTTGGGCTCTAAAAGCAAAAATAATGATTGTAAAAGTTGTCTAATTTCCATCTCTCTCTGGCTTGTGCGGCTGTAAACTACTATTTTTGCTTATTAATCCTGACCTAACCCTTGACCAAATTAAGGGCCTCTGAATAAGCTTTCCAACAAGGTATCATATGACTTAATTGGGCTTAAGATTAGTAAGTTAGGCCCATTTAAGTGAAGGAATATCATGGACTGCGCACTGATCCGCGCCAGAGAACTCGGGACCCAATTTAGCCTTGATTTTAGAATAATTTGACAATTCTTGTGAACCTGAAATTGTAGGTCCCTTCCTTACCTTTCTAGGGACAGCAAGATCATCAAAATCCGATATCTGTAGATCTAGTTATGCTCTGGACAAGGTAACAAGGTCAGGAAGAGTGAAATGGACTTGTTTGATCCTAATAGAGCCAAAATGGACTTTTTTGGTCATATAGGACCTAACTGGACCAATTTGTACATCTTTGATCCTATTAGATCTCAATTTAGCCTTGATTTTGGAATAATTTGACAATTCTTGTGAACCTGAAATTGTAGGTCTCTTCCTTATCTTTCTAGGGACAGAAAGATCATCAAAATCCGATATCTGTAGCTCTAGTTATGCTTTGCACAAGGCAACAAGGTCAGGAAGAGTGACAAATCCGGAAATTAACAATGGTTAGAAATTATGCCGAATAATGTAAAAGCAAAAACAATGATTGTAAAAGTTTTCGATTTCCGTCTCTCGGCTTGTCTTGTGCTGTAAATCGCTATTTATGCTTATTAATCCTTACCTAACCCTAGACCAAATTAAGGCCTTGTTGGAAAGCTTATTCAGAGGCCCTTAATTTGGTCTAGGGTTAGGTCAGGATAAGGCCGGGACCCAATTTAGCCTTGATTTTGGCCTAAATTGACAATTCATGTGTCACCTGAAATTGTAGGTCTCTTCCTTATCTTTCTATGGACAGCAAGATCACCAAAATCCGATATCTGTAGCTCTAGTTATACTCTGCGCATGGCAACAAGACTGGGAAGAGTGAAAAATCCGAAAACTAACTATGTTTAGCAATTAAGTCCAAATGGACTTGTTTGATCCTAATAGAGCCCAAATGGACTTGTGTGATCCTAGTAGAGCCCAAATGGACTTGTTTGATCCTAAAAGAGCCCAAATGGACTTGTTTGATCCTAGTGGAGCCCAAATGGACCTTTTAGGTCATATAGGACCTAATTGGGCCAATTTGTACTTCTTTGGTCCTAATGGACCCCAAATGGACTTGTTTGATCCTAATAGAGCCCCAATGGACTTGTTTGATCCTAATAGAGCCCATATGGACTTGTTAGGTCATAAAGGACCTTACTGGGTGATAGTGTGATTTTACATCATGTTTTTTGTACACTTTTGCATGCATTCTGCATATATATTAGGCATTCTTTATTTGGTTTTTATTAGTTTTTCCCTTGGAATGGGTGAAGCGGTTTCTTGGTGTTGTTTTGCAGGAATTCAAGGAAAAATGCTCAAGAATAGCCATGGTGGAGCTTGGATGAAGACAGATCCTGAAAAGAGAAGAAATTGAGTCAAGCAGAATTCTGAAGCTTCGCCCCGCGAGACTGGAGCTCGCCACGCGAGCCTGAAAACCAGCAGAACAGCAATAGTCAGCATTTCTGTGTTGCCACGCGAACCATGTCTCGCCTCGTGAGCCTGAGGAACAGAATCCATCACGCCCAGGCCCTGATGCTCATCACGAGCGTATTTGAGAAGAACCTTTCGGTTTCGCCTCACGAGCAACTCTCGCCTCGCGAGAGATCCAATCTCCGAAGCCAGATTTTTAATATTCGCCTCGCGAGAAGCCATTAGCCTCGCGAGCGCGCGCATAGTTTGATTGGTATAAGTTGCTGTTTAAGGGCAGAAATGAAGAGGCAGAAAGGGAGAGACTGTGCAGACTACGAGTTTTGGAAACCCAAAAGGCATTTTGAATCAGAGGCAGCTGCTGAGGATTGCCCCCATGGAATCCCTTCTCTCCTTCATCTTTGTTTCTTTGGTTGTGGCTATTATCAAGAGTAGCTAAACCTCCATTGTTGGGGTTAGGGTAGCTATTTCTAAATTCTCATGTATTTGATTTAATCTTGCAATACAGTTTCTGCTTTGTTATTGAGTGATTGATTTCTGTGCTTAATGCTTGTTGTGGCTAGCACCCCCATGACTTGTTTAGTGTTTTGATATGCAATTGGAAAATTCGTGTTAAAATCGGAATTGAGATTAATCACCTAGTAAGCCTTGTATCTAGGAATGGAACTAGGTTTATTAGCAATTGTGTAATCCCTAATCTTAATGCAAATTTACTAATCTATGCCACCTAAGGAATTAGGGTCTATTAGTGGATTTAGGCTCTTGTCATCCGAGGGATCGGGGCTTGAGTAATTTAGTGGATTGATTGTCATAATTGAAGTAGAAACTGTTTGTTAGTTGTTTCATTGCATGGGGATGAAGTTTAGTGAACCTAATCCCAACATCTTTTATCACATTTGAAAACCATCTTTTATTGCCTTCCAAGTGTTTGAGAAAATTACAAAAAGAGTTTGTTTTTCTTATTCTGTTTAGTGTTACTTTTGTGGGCTTGATATGTCATATTGAGCTCCCTTCCATCCAAAGAACCGCTTAGATAGTAGTTGAATTGGTACGTACTAGTACTTGGCACATCCTCGTGGGGAACGATTAAACGGTCTCACCACCGTATTACTTGCACGACTGGGTATACTTGCTCAGATTCGTCAACAAGTTTTTGGCGCCGTTGCCGGGGACTGCGTTTCAATACTAGCATATCCATTTTGGTTACTAATTTAAGCAAATTTTTTTTTTCTGTTATAAAATTTTTCCTTTCTGTTATAATTTTTTGTTCTGTTTTTGCTGTCATTTTTCTGGTGTGTTTGCTGTTGTGTGCTAACCCGTACTGCTAACACTCTTGCTTGCTAGACGGTTTTTGTATGCGAGGTACTATCCCAGCTGACCAACTCTTCTACGATCCAGAAATTGAAAGAACAGCTAGGGAGAATCGGAGGCAAGTAAGGCAGCAGAATTTGTTAGAAAGACTCAGGATGGCAGGCAATGGTGAAGATGCTCCACCACGTAGGACACTTGGTGACTATGCCAATACAAGCATCAACCGGCATGTCACTAGCATAGTGAGGCCTCCAGTGAACTGAAATAATTTTGAAATCAAGCCAACTCTCATCAATATGGTTTCACATAATCAGTTTGCCGGGTTGGAGAAAGAAGATCATAATAGTCATGTGTCTAACTTCTTGGAGTTGTGTGATACAGTGAAGATAAATGGTGCATCCGATGATGCAATTCGCCTGAGGTTGTTCCCTTTTTCTTTAAGAGATAGAGCCAAGTCTTGGCTCCAATCACAGCCAAGGGGGAGTTTCACTACATGGGAGGATTTAGAGGCAAAATTTCTCGCAAGATTCTTCCTCACCTCAAGATTTGTAAAGACAAGGGGTGGTATCATAAGCTTTGCCCAACAAGAAGGTGAGACTCTTCATGATACATGGGACAGGTTCAAAGGTTTACTCCAAAGATGTCCAAATCATGGATTTGATGATCTGACTCAGATGCAAACATTCTGCAATGGATCGAGCCGTCAACCAGGTATATGTTGGATGCCTCAGCTGGAGGCTCCATGAACACAAAGACAGCTGAGGAAGCCCTGACTTTGATAGAGGCTATGGCATCTAATGATTACTTGATGCATCATGATCGGGGTCCCACACAAAGAAGGGGAGTGTTGGAGTTAGATTCACAAACTGCACTGTTGGCTCAGAACAAGCTCATGACACAACAACTGGAGTCTCTTACCAAGCAACTAGCTCAACTCCCACAACAACTCCAAACTGTTCAAGGGACAAATATGCCACCACATCAGGTAATGAGATGTGATTTTTGTGGAGGAGATCATGAGAATGGAAGATGTGAGGCACCACCTAGTTCCCATGAGGAAGCTAATTATATGGGGAACTATGGGAAGCCAGGCAACAATCAATTCCCTAACAACTACAATCAGGGGTGGAGGAATCAACCAAATTTTGGTTGGAAGCAAGATGCCGGACAAACAAGCAAGCCTCAACCCACACCACCGCCTCAAGACCGGACTTCTACCCTGGAAAACACTCTCAATCAGTTCATGCAGATGTCCATGTCGAATCAGAAGAACACTAATGAATCCATCAAGAATTTGGAGGTTCAAGTTGGGCAGATTGCAAAACAACTAGCGGAACAATCCAGCAGAGGTTTTCGGTAACACTCAGACAAATCCTAAGGAGCATTGCAAGGCTATTGTATTGAGGAGTGGTAAAAGTCTAGAGCAAGAGGATGGTGAGCCTTTGGTGAAAAGTCAGAGAGATGCTGAAAAGACTGAGTTGAGTGAAGAAAAAGGCAAAGATGTTGTAGTTGAGGAAGAAGAAAAAGCCAGTGAACAAGACAAGAGGGAGAAGCTAGTGGATGAGAATTCAATCTTGAGGAGAACTAAAAGTCAGATTTTGAAAGATGGAGACAAGCCTCAAGTGATCCCCTCTTATGTGAAGTTGCCCTATCCTCATCTGAGCAAGAAAAAGGAGAAAGAAGAATGGTTTGCCAAGTTCCTGGACATCTTCAAGCGGTTACATATTAATATACCCTTTGCTGAAGCACTGGAGCAGATGCCAACCTATGCAAAATTCATGAAGGAATTGCTCACAAAACTTTACTGTTGCCTTGACTGAAGAGTGCAGTGCAATACTTTAGAGGAAGCTACCTCCAAAACTTAAAGATCCTGGTAGTTTTACAATTCCTTGCACTATTGGGAGTGTTGCTATTGGAAATGCCTTATGTGACTTGGGAGCGAGTATCAACTTGATGCCGCTTTCAATTTTGAATAAGCTTGGAGGTGGTGAGGTAAAACCAACAAGGATGGCATTGCGATTTAGGCGATAGATCCATCAAGCGTCCTTATGGTATTTTAGAAGATGTCTTTGTTAAAGTGGACAGGTTTATCTTCCCAGCAGACTTTGTGATATTAGACATGGAGGAGGATGCAGAGGTTCCACTTATATTGGGGAGACCTTTTCTAGCAACTGGTCGAGCCTTGATAGATGTACAAAAAGGCCAGCTTCGACTCGAGTGCAAGATGAAGAGGTTACCTTCAACGTATTTGAAGCTATGCATCGATCGAGTGAGGAAGAAAACTGCTTTCCGCATGGACATGGTGGATGTAGTGGCTAAGGAAGCCTGGGCACATCAGCACCACTCCTCTACTCTTGAGAAGGTACTGGTGAATTCTATTGAAAATCTTGATGAGATAGAGGAGGAGGAATTAGAAGAGTGTTTACGTGATCCGGAAGCCCAACCTAAGCAACTTGTCACAACACTTTGTGAAGGAAGAGCTCAAGAAGGATGCAGTCAAGAGAAGCTTGATTAGAGCTTAAGCCCCTACCTCCTCACTTGAAATATGTGTTCTGGGTGTGAATGATGAAAACCCTGTCATAGTGAGCAAGATGAATTATCCAAATTGGAGGAGCGAGAAACTTGTGAGGGTGCTTACGAGAATATAAGACAGCTATTGGATGGTCCATCTCAGATTTGAAAGGTATTAGCCCCACGTTTTGCATGCACAAAATCATGATGGAGGCTGAATTTAAGCCGGTGGTCCAACCACAGAGGAGGCTTAATCCTACAATGAAAGAAGTGGTGAAGAAGGAGGTGCTAAAACTCCTTGAAGTTGGAATGATATATCCGATTTCCGATAGTGCTTGGGTGAGTCCGGTACAAGTGGTTCCAAAGAAGGGTGGCATGATCGTCGTGCACAATGAGAAGAATGAGTTGATTCCAACTAGAACGGTCACCGGTTGGCGGATGTGTATAGATTACTGGAAGCTCAATCAAGCTACTAGGAAGGATCACTTCCCACTTCCATTTATGGACCAGATGTTGGAGAGGTTGGCCGGGCAAGCATACTATTGTTTCTTAGATGGTTATTCGGGTTATAACCAAATTGCGGTTAACCCGGAAGACCAAGAGAAAACCTCTTTCACATGCCCGTTTGGAATTTTTGCCTATCGGAAGATGCCTTTCGGTCTTTACAATGCGCCTGCGACTTTTCAAAGGTGCATGCTTTCTATTTTTTCTGATATGGTAGAAAAGTATATTGAGATTTTCATGGATGATTTTTCTATTTTCGGTTCCTCTTATGATAACTGTTTGTTTAACCTTGCTGCTGTGTTAAAGAGGTGCATGGACACCAATTTAGTCTTAAATTGGGAGAAGTGTCATTTTATGGTGCAGGAAGGCATTGTGCTTGGGCACAAAATTTCAGTAAAGGGAATCGAAGTAGATAAATCCAAAATTGATGTGATTGAGAAACTACCTCCACCAGTGAATGTCAAGGGTGTGAGGAGTTTCCTTGGGCATGCAGGCTTTTACCGGCGTTTCATCAAGGACTTTTCAAAGATAGCCAAGCCGCTGTGTAACCTTTTGAATAAAGACACCCCATTTTTGTTTGATAATGCTTGTCTTAACTCTTTTCAAATTTTGAAAGACAGGTTGATCACTGCCCCCATTCTTGTTGCACCCAACTGGGAGTCACCATTTGAATTAATGTGTGTTGCCAGTGACTACGCAGTTGGGGCAGTTTTGGGGAAGCGAAGGGACAAGTTTTTCCATGCCATTCACTATGCTAGCAAGGTCCTCAATGAGAACCAAATAAACTATGCAACAACTGAGAAGGAGTTGCTAGCCATAGTGTTTGCCTTGGAAAAGTTTCGTTCCTACTTGATTGGGTCACAAGTCACTGTTTTTACTGATCATACTGCAATCAAATACTTGTTGACTAAATTAGATTCTAGACCACGCCTCATAAGGTGGATTCTATTGTTGCAGGAATTTGATTTAGTCATCAAGGACAAAAAGGGCAGCGAGAATGTAGTGGCTGACCATTTATCTCGGCTTGTGAATGAAGAAGTGACTGCTAAAGAGAAGGACATTTGGGATGAGTTCCCGGATGAGGCCTTATTTCTAGTACATGAAAGACCATGGTTTGCCGACATGGCAAACTTCAAGGCAGCCAACACTATTCCAGAGCACCTGAATTGGCAACAAAGAAAAAAGTTCTTCCTGGATGCCAACCATTTCATGTGGGATGACCCATTTCTGTTCAAGGTTGGGCCGGATGGCTTGTGGAGGAGGTGTGTGAGTCAGGAGGAAGCAAGGAAGATTTTGTGGCATTGCCATAACTCCCCATATGGTGGGCATTACAATGGGGATAAGACAGCTGCTAAGGTCCTCCAATCTGGTTTCTTTTGGCCCTCAATCTTCAAGGACTCTTTCAATCATGTGAAGAGCTGTGACAAGTGCCAGAGGACTGGGAATATCTCCAAAAGTGATGAGATGCCATTGCAGAGTATATTGGAGATAGAAGTATTTGACTGTTGGGGAATTGATTTTATGGGTCCACTTCCACCTTCATTCTCCAATCAATATATCTTGGTGGCGGTGGACTATGTGTCCAAATGGGTGGAGGCAATTGCAACACAGAAGCATGATGCCCACACAGTGATCAAGTTCACCAAGAAGAATATCTTTTCCAGGTTTGGTGTCCCAAGGGTTCTTATAAGTGATGGAGGATCCCACTTCTGCAACTCCCAACTGGGAAATGTTCTGGCAAAGTATGATGTGAGGCATAAGGTGGCATCCCCCTATCACCCGCAAACCAATGGTCAAGCAGAGGTCTCCAACAGGGAGATTAAGAGAATTTTGGAAAAGACTGTGGCCACTTCAAGGAAAGATTGGGCCAAGAAGCTTGACGATGCCTTGTGGGCCTCTGACCGGACTGCAATAAAACTTCTGTGGGGTTATCCCCGTTTCAGATGATCTATGGAAGGGCATGTCATCTACCCGTAGAGTTGGAGCATCGAGCCTTTTGGGCGTTGAAGTTCCTGAATTTTGATGCAACTCTGGCGGGTGAGAAAAGAGTGAATCAGCTGCATGAGTTAGAGGAGATGCGCCTTAATGCATATGAGAATGCAGCCATTTACAAGCAGCGAGTCAAGACCTACCACGACAAGAAGATCGTGATGAAAACATTTCGGCCGGGACAACAAGTTTTACTGTTCAATTCCCGGCTGAGATTGTTTCCGGGTAAGTTGAAGTCTAAGAGGTCGGGACCGTTCATTGTCAAGGAAGTTTCACCTCATGGAGCTGTGGAAGTGGAGGATCCTAGTTCAAAAAGGACCTTCAAAGTCAATGGCCAAAGACTTAAGGCATACTTGGGTGGTGACATCGAGAGATTGATATCAGTTGTGCGCCTTCATGATCCTTGAAGTCATCTACCCGTCAAGCTAGTGACGTTAAAGAAGCGCTTATTGGGAGGCAACCCAACTTTTCTTTCCCTTCTCTTTAGTTATTTTCATTTTCTTAGTAGTCTTTGTTTTTGATTTTAAACTCTTGAATAATTTGAGAAGATCAAGAGTTCTCTTTTACTAATAAAATTGCCAAGTGTTTTCAGGGTTATAAGGAAGGAGGGAAGAGCAAGAAGACAAGAAAAAGCAAAGCCAGCACCCGCTACCGCCTCGGTAAGTCGTTCCAATTTTTATTTCCCCTCTCCATCTTGATTGTTTACATTGGGGACAATGTAAATTCTTAAGCTTGGGGTAGGGGTATTTTGCATTTGTATTTTTCATGTTGCATTCATATAGTTTTGCATAATAGCTTTGCATGATCACACAATTAGATTGCCCTTGCTTAGATTTTGCATCCCAATTGTGAGAACTTAGTGCCAAATAAAATTTTGATAGTGAATTGTTCAACCCAATTTGTTCTTCTTGTGATATGGCTACAAATAAAAATGTTTGAGATAATCTTGGATAGTTGATAATTAGCATATGGTTCTATAGATTTGTGTTGCTCACTGGTTTTTGAACTACAAAATGTGAGATTTTGAGCCAAAGGGGTACTCACTAAATCTACCCCACTTTTTGTGTTAGAGTGTTATTCCTCTTGGATGATTTTCTCTAGAACTTGACTTGAAACCATTTTGAAGCTTAAAAATTTTTGAAAACATTTTTGAAAATGAGGGGGGCACTAGGTATTTTTCTGGCCTTCTGAGCTTTGAATGACTAAATGCTACCCCTTAGTTGCCCAATTTTGAGCCTAGATGAATAAAATACTTTTCTTGGTAGAGATTTGGTTGATAATCAAGCCTATGGTAGATGTCATTCCTTGAGGAAAATGAACCGAATTGTCACATACCCCTAAACACTTGAGTGAGGTAGAAAGAGTGCCAAGCAAATGAACAAGCTTGGGGTGAGCTTCAAGTGAGAAAGAGTGCCCAAATCAGTGAGAATATGAGTCTAGGAACCTAAGCCTCTAATTGGACTTGAATTGACTGTCTCTTGCTTAATTGTTTCAAATGCCTGTTACTTGGATTAGTATTTACTCGGGTTCTTGGTTCACTATCCATGCTTTGAGTAGTTTGATCTTCTGGCCTTAGTGATTGCTTGAGGACAAGCAATTGAATAAGCTTGGGGTGATTTGATAGTGTGATTTTACATCATGTTTCTTGTACACTTTTGCATGCATTCTGCATATAGATTAGGCATTATTTATTTGGTTTTTATTAGTTTTTCCCTTGGAACGGGTGAAGCGGTTTCTTGGTGTTGTTTTGCAGGAATTCAAGGAAAAATTCTCAAGAATAGCCATGGTGGAGCTTGGATGAAGACAGAGCCTGAAAAGAGAAGAAATTGAGTCAAGCAGAATTCTGAAGCTTCGCCCCGTGAGACTGGAGCTCGCCACGCGAGCCTGAAAACCAGCAGAACAGCAACAGTCAGCATTTCTGTGTCGCCACGCGAACCATGTCTCGCCTCGCGAGCCTGAGGAACAGAATCCATCACGCCCAGGCCCTGATGCTCATCACGGGCGTATTTGAGAAGAACCTTTCGGTTTCGCCTCACGAGCAACTCTCGCCTCGCGAGAGATCCAATCTCCGAAGCCAGATTTTTAATATTCGCCTCGCGAGAAGCCATTCGCCTCGCGAGCGCGCGCATAGTTTGATTGGTATAAGTTGCTGTTTAAGGGCAGAAATGAAGAGGCAGAAAGGGAGAGACTGTGCAGACTACGAGTTTTGGAAACCCAAAAGGCATTTTGAATCAGAGGCAGTCACGAGGATTGCCCCCATGGAATCCCTTCTCTCCTTCATCTTTGTTTCTTTGGTTGTGGCTATTATCATGAGTAGCTAAACCTCCATTGTTGGGGTTAGGGTAGCTATTTCTAAATTCTCATGTATTTGATTTAATCTTGCAATACAGTTTCTGCTTTGTTATTGAGTGATTGATTTACGTGCTTAATGCTTGTTGTGGCTAGCACCCCATGACTTGTTTAGTGTTTTGATATGCAATTGGAAAATTCGTGTTAAAAACCGGAATTGAGATTAATCACCTAGTAAGCCTTGTATCTAGGAATGGAACTAGGTTTATTAGCAATTGTGTAATCCCTAATCTTAATGCAAATTTACTAATCTATGCCACCTAAGGAATTAGGGTCTATTAGTGGATTTAGGCTCTTGTCGTCCGAGGGATCGGGGCTTGAGTAATTTAGTGGATTGATTGTCATAATTGAAGTAGAAACTGTTTGTTAGTTGTTTTATTGCATGGGGATGAAGTTTAGTGAACCTAATCCCAACATCTTTTATCACATTTGAAAACCATCTTTTATTGCCTTCCAAGTGTTTGAGAAAATTACAAAAAGAGTTTGTTTTTCTTATTCTGTTTAGTGTTACTTTTGTGGGCTTGATATGTCATATTGAGCTCCCTTCCATCCAAAGAACCGCTTAGATAGTAGTTGAATTGGTACGTACTAGTACTTGGCACAGTCCTCGTGGGAACGATTAAACGGTCTCACCACCGTATTACTTGCACGACTGGGTATACTTGCTCAGATTCGTCAACACTGGGCCAATTTGTACTTCTTTGGTCCTAATGGTGCCCAAATGGACCTGTTTGATCCTAATAGAGCCCAAATGGACTTTTTAGGTCATAAAGCACCTAACTGGGCCAATTTGTACTTCTTTGGTACTATTGGAGCCCAAATGGACTTGTTTGATCCTAATAGAGCCCAAATGGACTTGTGTGATCCTAGTAGAGCCCAAATGGACTTGTTAGGTCATAAAGGATCTAACTGGGTCAATTTGTACTTCTTTGGTCCTAATGGAGCCCAAATGGACTATTTAGGACCTAATTGGACCAATTGCCCCGAATGGCCCAATTGTAATTCTTTGGTCCAAATGGAACCCAAATGGACTTGTTTGATCCTAATGGAGCCCAAATAGACTTGTTTGATCCTAATAGAGCCCAAATGGACTTGTGTGATCCTAGTAGAGCCCAAATGGACCTGTTTGATCCTAATAGAGCCCAAATGGTCTTGTTTGATCCTAGTGGAGCCAAATGGACTTTTTAGGTCATATAGGACCTAATTGGGCCAATTTGTACTTCTTTGGTCCTAATGGAGGCCAAATGGACTTGTTTGATCCTAATAGAGCCCCAAGCGACTTGTTTGATCCTAATAGAGCCCATATGGACTTGTTAGGTCACAAAGGACCTAGCAGGGCCAATTTGTACTTCTTTGTTCCTAATGGAGCCCAAATGGACCTGTTTGATCCTGATAGAACCCAAATGGACTTTCTAGGTCATAAAGGACCTAACTGGGTCAATTTGTACTTCTTTCGTCCTAATGGAGCCCAAATGGACTTGTTTGACCCTAATGGAGTCCAGTTAGGTCCTATATGACCTAAAATGTCTAGTTAGGTCCTATATGACCTAAAAAGTCCATTTGGGCTCTATTAGGGTCAAACAAGTCCATTTGGGCACCATTAGGACCAAAGCAGTACAAATTGGCCCAGTTAGGTCCTATATGACCTAAAATGTCCATTTGGGCTCTATTAGGATCAAACAAGTCCATTTGGGCTCCAATAGGACCAAAGAAGTACAAATTGACCCAGTTAGGTCCTATATGACCTAAAAAGTCCATTTGGGTTCTATTAGGGTCAAACAAGTCCATTTGGGCTCCAATAGGACCAAAGAAGTAAAAATTGGCCCAGTTAGGTCCTAAATGACCTAAAATGTCCAGTTAGGTCCTATATGACCTAAAAAGACCATTTGGGCTCTATTAGGGTCAAACAAGTCCATTTGGGCACCATTAGGACCAAAGAAGAACAAATTGGCACAGTTAGGTCCTATATGACCTAAAATGTCCAGTTGGGCTCTATTAGGATCAAACTAGTCCATTTGGGCTCCTATAGGTTCAAAGAAGTACAAATTGGCCCAGTTAGGTCCTATTTGACCTAAAAAGTCCATTTGTACTCTATTAGGATGAAACAAGTCCATTTGGGCTCCAATAGGACCAAAGAAGTGCAAATTGGCCCAGTTAAGTCCTATATGACCTAAAAAGTGTATTTTTGCTCTATTAGGATCAAACAAGTCCATTTGGGCTCTATTAGGACTTGTTTGATCCTATGACCTAACAAGTCAATTTGGTCTCTATTAGGAACAAATAAGTACAAATTGGACCAGTTAGGCCCTATATGACCTAAAAAGTCCATTTGGGCTCTATTAGGGTCAAAGAAGTCCATTTGGGCTCCATTAGGACCAAAGAAGTACAAATTGGCCCAGTTAGGTCCTATTTGACCTAAAAAGTCCATTTGGGCTCTATTAGGATCAAACAAGTCCATTTGGGCTCCAATAGGACCAAAGAAGTACAAATTGGCACAGTTAGGTCCTATATGACCTAAAAAGTGCATTTTGGATCTATTAGGATCAAACAAGTCCATTTGGGCTCCAATAGGACCAAAGAAGGACAAATTGGGCCAGTTAGGTCCTATATGACCTAAAATGTACAGTTGGGCTCTACTAGGGTCAAACAAGTCCATTTGGGCTCTATTAGGATCAAACAAGTCCATTTGGGCTCCAATAGGACCAAAGAAGTACAAATTGGGCCAGTTAGGTCCTATATGACCTAAAATGTCCAGTTGGGCTCTACTAGGATCAAACAAGTCCATTTTGGCTCTATTAGGATCAAACAAGTCCATTTGGTCTCTATTAGGACTTGTTTGATCCTATGACCTAACAAGTCCATTTGGCCTCTATTAGGACCAAAGAAGTACAAATTGGCCCAGTTAGGTCCTATATGACCTAAAAAGTCCATTTGGGCTCTATTAGGATCAAACAAGTCCATTTGGGCTCCAATAGGACCAAAGAAGTACAAATTGGCACAGTTAGGTCCTATATGACCTAAAAAGTGCATTTTGGATCTATTAGGATCAAACAAGTCCATTTGTGCTCTATTAGGATCAAACAATTCCATTTGGGCTCCAATAGGACCAAAGAACTACAAATTGGCACAGTTAGGTCCTTTATGATCTAAAATGTCCATTTGGGCTCTATTAGGGTCAAACAAGTCCATTTGGGCTCCATTAGGACCAAAGAAGTACAAATTGGCCCAGTTAGGTCCTATATGACCTAAAAAGTCCATTTGGGCTCTATTAGGATCAAACAAGTCCATTTGGGCTCCAATAGGACCAAAGAAGCACAAATTGGCCCAGTTAGGTCCTATATGACCTAAAAAGTGCATTTTGGCTATATTACGATCCAACAAGTCCTTTTGGACTCCAATAGGACCAAAGAAGTATTGACCCTGTTAGGTCCTTTATGACCTAACAAGTCCATTTGGGCTCTACTAGGATCGAACAAGTTCATTTGGACTCCATTAGGACCAAAGAAGTACAAATTGGCCTAGTTAGGTCCTACATGACCTAAAAAGTCCATTTGGGCTCTATTAGAATTAAACAAGTCCATTTGGGCTCCAATAGGACCAAACAAGTACAAATTGGCCCAGTTAGGTCCTTTATGACCTAACAAGTCCATTTGGGCTCTATTAGGATCAAACAAGTCCGTTTGAGCTCTATTAGGGTCAAATAAGTCCATTTGGGCTCCATTAGGACCAAAGAAGTACATATTGGCCCAGTTAGGTCCTATATGACCTAAAAAGTGCATTTGGGCTCTATTAGGATCAAACAAGTCTATTTAGGTTCCAATAGGACCAAAGAAGTACAAATTGGCCCAGTTAGGTCCTTTATGACCTAACAAGTCCATTTGGGCTCTATTAGGATCAAACAAGTCCTTTTGGGCTCTATTAGGGTCAAACAAGTCCATTTGGGCTCCATTAGGACTAAAGAAGTACAAATTGGCCCAGTTAGGTCCTATATGACCTAAAAAGTCCATTTGGGCTCTATTAGGATCAAACAAGTCCATTTGGGCTCCAATAGGACCAAAGAAGTAAAAATTGGCCCAGTTAGGTCCTAAATGACCTAAAATGTCCAGTTAGGTCCTATATGACCTAAAAAGACCATTTGGGCTCTATTAGGGTCAAACAAGTCCATTTGGGCACCATTAGGACCAAAGAAGTACAAATTGGCCCAGTTAGGTCCTATATGACCTAAAAAGTCCATTTGGGCTCTATTAGGATCAAACAAGTCCATTTGGGCTCCGATAGGTTCAAAGAAGTACAAATTGGCCCAGTTAGGTCCTATTTGACCTAAAAAGTCCATTTGTACTCTATTAGGATCAAACTAGTCCATTTGGGCTCCAATAGGACCAAAGAAGTGAAATTGGCCCAGTTAAGTCCTATATGACCTAAAAAGTGTATTTTTGCTCTATTAGGATCAAACAAGTCCATTTGGGCTCTATTAGGACTTGTTTGATCCTATGACCTAACAAGTCAATTTGGTCTCTATTAGGAACAAAGAAGTACAAATTGGACCAGTTAGGCCCTATATGACCTAAAAAGTCCATTTGGGCTCTATTAGGGTCAAAGAAGTCCATTTGGGCTCCATTAGGACCAAAGAAGTACAAATTGGCCCAGTTAGGTCCTATTTGACCTAAAAAGTCCATTTGGGCTCTATTAGGATCAAACAAGTCCATTTGGGCTCCAATAGGACCAAAGAAGTACAAATTGGCACAGTTAGGTCCTATATGACCTAAAAAGTGCATTTTGGATCTATTAGGATCAAACAAGTCCATTTGTGCTCTATTAGGATCAAACAATTCCATTTGGGCTCCAATAGGACCAAAGAACTACAAATTGGCACAGTTAGGTCCTTTATGATCTAAAATGTCCATTTGGGCTCTATTAGGGTCAAACAAGTCCATTTGGGCTCCATTAGGACCAAAGAAGTACAAATTGGCCCAGTTAGGTCCTATATGACCTAAAAAGTCCATTTGGGCTCTATTAGGATCAAACAAGTCCATTTGGGCTCCAATAGGACCAGAGAAAGTACAAATTGGCCCAGTTAGGTCCTATATGACCTAAAATGTCTAGTTAGGTCCTATATGACCTAAAAAGTCCATTTGGGCTCTATTAGGGTCAAACAAGTCCATTTGGGCACCATTAGGACCAAAGAAGTACAAATTGGCCCAGTTAGGTCCTATATGACCTAAAATGTCCATTTGGGCTCTATTAGGATCAAACAAGTCCATTTGGGCTCCAATAGGACCAAAGAAGTACAAATTGACCCAGTTAGGTCCTATATGACCTAAAAAGTCCATTAGGGCTCTATTAGGGTCAAACAAGTCCATTTGGGCTCCAATAGGACCAAAGAAGTAAAAATTGGCCCAGTTAGGTCCTATATGACCTAAAATGTCCAGTTAGGTCCTATATGACCTAAAAAGACCATTTGGGCTCTATTAGGGTCAAACAAGTCCATTTGGGCACCATTAGGACCAAAGAAGTACAAATTGGCCCAGTTAGGTCCTATATGACCTAAAAAGTCCATTTGGGCTCTATTAGGATCAAACAAGTCCATTTGGGCTCCGATAGGTTCAAAGAAGTACAAATTGGCCCAGTTAGGTCCTATTTGACCTAAAAAGTCCATTTGTACTCTATTAGGATCAAACAAGTCCATTTGGGCTCCAATAGGACCAAAGAAGTGCAAATTGGCCCAGTTAAGTCCTATATGACCTAAAAAGTCCATTTGGGCTCCAATTGGACCAAAGAAGTACAAATTGGCCCAGTTAGGTCCTATATGACCTAAAATGTCCAGTTGGGCTCTATTAGGATCAAACAAGTCCATTTGGGCTCTATTAGGATCAAACAAGTCCATTTGGGCTCCAATAGGGCCAAAGAAGTACAAATTGGCCTAGTTAGGTTCTATAAGACTAAAAAAGTCCATTTGGGCTCTATTAGGGTGAAACAAGTCCATTTGGGCTCCAATAGGACCAAAGAAGTACAAATTGGCCCAGTTAGGTCCTATATGACCTAAAAAGTCCATTTGGGCTCTATTAGGATCAAACAAGTCCATTTGGGCTCCAATAGGACCAAAGAAGTACAAATTGGCCCAGATAGGTCCTATATGATCTAAAAAGTCCATTTGGGCTCCAATAGGACCAAAGAAGTACAAATTGGCCCAGTTAGGTCCTATATGACCTAAAATGTCCAGTTGGGCTCTATTAGGATCAAACAAGTCCATTTGGGCTCTATCAGGATCAAACAAGTCCATTTGGGCTCCATTAGGACCAAAGAAGTACAATTGTGAACCTGAAATTGTAGGTCCCTTCCTTATCTTTCTAGGGACAGCAAGATCATCAAAATCCGATTTGTCAATTAAGCCCAATTAGGTCCTATTTGACCTAAAAAGTCCATTTGTTCTCTATTAGGTTCAAACAAGTCCATTTGGGCTCCAATAGGACCAAAGAAGTACAAAATGGCCCAGTTAGGTCCTATATGACCTAAGAAGTGCATTTTGGCTCTATTAGGATCAAACAAGTCCATTTGGGCTCCAATAGGACCAAAGAAGTACAAATTGACCCAGTTAGGTCCTTTATGACCTAACAAGTCCATTTGGGCTCTACTAGTATCAAACAAGTCCATTGGGGCTCCATTAGGACCAAAGAAGTACAAATTGGCCCAGTTAGGTCCTATATGACCTAAAAAGTCCATTTGGGCTCTATTAGGATCAAACAAGTCCATTTGGGCTCTACTAGGATCACACAAGTCCATTTGGGCTCCAATAGGACCAAAGAAGTACAAATTGACCCAGTTAGGTCCTTTATGACCTAAAAAGTCCATTTGGGCTCTATCAGGATCAAACAGGTCCATTTGGGCTCCATTAGGACCAAAGTAGTACAAATTGGCCCAGTTAGGTCCTTTATGACGTAACAAGTCCATATGGGCTCTATTAGGATCAAACAAGTCCGTTGGGGCTCTATTAGGATCAAACAAGTCCATTTGGGCTCCATTAGGACCAAAGAAGTACAAATTGGCCCAATTAGGTCTTATATGACCTAAAAAGTTCATTTGGGCTCCACTAGGATCAAACAAGTCCATTTGGGCTCTATTAGGATCAAACAAGTCCATTTGGGCTCTAGTAGGATCACACAAGTCAATTTGGGCTCTATTAGGATCAAACAAGTCCATTTGGGCTCCATTAGGATCAAACAAGTCCACTTGGGCTCCATTAGGACCAAAGAATTACAATTGGGCCGTTCGGGGCAATTGGCCCAAATAGGTCCAAGGGCCTCCGAATAAGCTTTCCAACAAGGTATCATATGCCTTAATTGGGCTTAAGATGAGTAAGTTAGGCCCATTTAAGTGAAGGAACATCATGGACTGCGCACTGATCCGCTCCAGAGAACTAGGGACCCAATTTAGCCTTGATCTTGGTCTAATTTGACAATTCTTGTGTCACCTGAAATTGTAGGTCTCTTCCATATCTTTCGAGGGATGGCAAGATCATCAAAATTCGATATCTGTAGCTCTAGTTATACTCTGCGCATTTCAACAAGACTGGGATGAGTGAAAAATCCGAAAATTAACTATGTTTAGTAATTAAGCCCAATTAAGCCCAATAATGTAAAACCAAAAACAATGATTGTAAAAGTTGTCTAATTTCCTTCTCTCTCTGGCTTGTGCGGCCGTAAACTGCTATTTATGCTTATTAATGCTGACCTAACCCTAGACCAAATTAAGGGCATCTGAATAAGCTTTCCAACAAGGTATCATATGCCTTAATTGGGCTTAAGATTAGTAAGTTAGGCCCATTTAAGTGAAGGAACATCATGGACTGCGCACTGATCCGTGCTAGAGAATTCGAGATCCAATTTAGCCTTGATTTTGGCCTAATTTGATAATTCTTTGGAAATATGAAATTGTGGGTCTCTTCCTTATCTTTCTAGTGACAGCAAGATCACCAAAATCCGAAATCTGTAGCTCTAGTTATGCTCTGCGCAAGGCAACAGGTCAGGAAGAGTGAAAAATCCGAAAATTAACAATGTTTAGCAATTCAGTCCAATTAAGCCCAATAATGTAAAACCAAAAACAATGATTGTAAAAGTTGTCTAATTTCCTTCTCTCTCTAGCTAGTGCGGCTGTAAACTGCTAATTATGCTTTTTAATTCTGACCTAACCCTATTCCAAATTAAGGGCCTCTGAATAAGCTTTCCAAAAAGGTATCATATGCCTTAATTGGGCTAAAGATTAGCAAGTTAGGCCCATTTAAGTGAAGGAATATCATGGACCGCGTACTGTTGGAAAGCATATGATACATTGTTGGAAAGCTTATTCAGAGGCCATTAATTTGGTCTAGGGTTAGGTCGAGATTAAAAAGCATAAATAGCAGTTTACAGCCGCACAAGCTAGAAAGAGAAGGAAATTAGACAACTTTTACAATCATTGTTTTTTGTTTTACATTATTGGGCTTAATTGGGCATAATTGCTAAACATTGTTAATTTTCGGACTTTTCACTCTTCCTGACCTTGTTGCCTTGTGCAGAGCATAACTAGAGCTACAGATATCGGATTTTGATGATCTTGCTGTCCCTAGAAAGATAAGGAAGAGACCTACAATTTCAGGTGACCTACATATGATACCTTGTTGGAAAGCTTATTCAGAGGCCCTTAATTTGGTCTAGGGTTAGGTCAGGATTAATAAGCAAAAATAGCAGTTTACAGCCGCACAAGCCAGATAGAGACGGAAATTAGACAACTTTTACAATCATTATTTTTGCTTTTACATTATTGGGGATAATTGCTAAACATTGTTAATTTTCGGATTTTTCACTCTTCCTGACCATGTTGCCTTGTGCAGAGCATAACTAGAGCTACAGATATCGGATTTTGATGATCTTGCTATCCCTAGAAAGATAAGGAAGGGACCTACAATTTCAGGTTCACCAGAATTGTCAAATTATTCCAAAATCAAGGCTAAATTGGGTCCCGAGTTCTCTGGCGCGGATCAGTACGCAGTCCACGATATTCCTTCACTTAAGTGGGCCTAACGTACTAATCTTAAGCCCAATTGAGGAATATGATACCTTGTTGGAAAGCTTATTCAGAGGCCCTTAATTTGGACTAGGGTTAGGTTAGTATTAATAAGCAAAAATAGCAGTTTACAGCCGCACAAGCCAGAGAGAGACAGAAGTTAGACAACTTTTACAATCGTTGTTTTTGCTTTTACATTATTGGGCATAATTGCTAAACATTGTTAATTTTCGGATTTTTTGCTCATCCTGACTTTTGTTGCCTTGTGCAGAGCATAACTAGAGCTACAGATTCAGATTTTCATCATCTTGCTGTCCCTAGAAAGATAAGGAAGGGACCTACAATTTCAGGTGACACAAGAATTGTCAATTTAGGCCAAAATCAAGGCTAAATTGGGTTCGAAGTTCTCTAGCGCGGATCAGTGCGCAGTCCATGATGTTCCTTCACTTAAATGGGCCTAACTTACTCATCTGAAGCCCAATTAAGCCATATGATACCTTGTTGAAAAGCTTATTCAGAGGCCCTTAATTTGGTCTAGGGTCAGGTCGGGATTAAAAAGCATAAATAACAGTATACAGCCGCACAAGAGAGAGAGAGAAGGAAATTAGACAACTTTTACAATCATTGTTTTTGGTTTTACATTTTTGGGCTTAATTGGGCTTAATTGCTAAACATTGTTAATTTTCGGATTTTTCACTCTTCCGGACCTTGTTGCCTTGCGCAGAGCATAACTAGAGCTTCAGATTTCGGATTTTGGTGATCTTGCTGTCCCTATAAAGATAAGGAAGAGACCTACAATTTCAGGTTCACAAGAATTGTAAAATTATTCCCAAATCAAGGCTAAATTGGGTCCCGAGTTCTCTCAAGCGGATCGGTCTGCGCAGTCCATGATGTTCCTTCACTTAAATGGGCCTAACTTACTAATCTTAAGCCCAATGATGGCATATGATACCTTGCTGGAAAGCTTATTCAGAGGCCCTTAATTTGGTCCAGGGTTAGGTCGGGATTAATATGCAAAAATAGCAGTTTACAGCCACACAAGCCAGATAGAGACGAAAATTAGACAACTTTTACAATCATTGTTTTTGCTTTTACATTATTGGGCATAATTGCTAAACATTGTTAATTTTCGGATTTTTCACTCTTCCTAACCTTGTTGCCTTGTCCAGAGCATAACTAGAGCTACAAATATCGGATTTTGATGATCTTGCTGTCCCAAGAAAGATAAGGAAGGGACCTACAATTTCAGGTTCACAAGAATTGTCAAATTATTCCAAAATCAAGGCTAAATTGGGTCCCGAGTTCTCTGGCGTGGATCAGTGCGCCCTCCATGATGTTGCTTCACTTAAATGGGCCTAACTTACTTATCTTAAGCCCAATTAAGGCATATGATACCTTGTTGGAAGGCTTATTCAGAGGCCCTTAATTTGGTCTAGGGATATGTTGGGATTAAAAAGATTAAATAGCATTTTACAGCTGCACAAGCTAGAGAGAGAAGGAAATTAGACAACTTTGACAATCATTGTTTTTGGTTTTACATTATTGGGCTTAATTGGGCATAATTGCTAAACACTGTTAATTTTCGGATTTTTCACTCTTCCTGACCTTGTTGCCTTGTGCAGAGCATAACTAGAGCTACAGATATCGGATTTTGATTATCTTGCTGTCCCTAGAAAGATAAGGAAGGGACCTACAATTTCAGGTTCACAAGAATTGTCAAATTATTCCAAAATCAAGGCTAAATTGGGTCCAGAGTACTCTGGCGCGGATCAGTGCGCAGTCCATGGTATTCCTTCACTTAAATGGGCGTAACTTACTAATCTCCGCGCCAATTGAGGCATATGATACCTTGTTGGAAAGATTATTAAGAGGCCCTTAATTTAGTCTAGGGTTAGGTCAGTATTAATAAGCAAAAATAGCAGTTTACTGATCGCACATGCCGAGAGAGAGACGGAAATTAGACAACTTTTACAATCATTGTTTTTGATTTTACATTATTGGGTATAATTGCTAAACATTGTTAATTTTCGGATTTTTCACTCTTCCTGACTTTTGTTGCCTTGTGCAGAGCATAACTAGAGCTACAGATTCGGATTTTCATGATCTTGCTGTCCCTAGAAAGATAAGGAAGGGACCTACAATTTCAGGTGACAAAAGAATTGTCAATTTAGGCCAAAATCAAGGCTAAATTGGGTCCAAAGTTCTCTGGCGCGGATCAGTGCGCAGTCCATGATGTTCCTTCACTTAAATGAGCCTCACTTACTCATCTTAAGCCCAATTAAGGCATATGATACCTTGTTGAAAGCTTATTTAGAGGCCCTTAATTTGGTCTAGGGTTAGGTCGGGATTAAAAAGCATAAATAACAGTTTACAGCCGCACAAGCTAGAGAGAGAAGGAAATTAGACAACTTTTACAGTCATTGTTTTTGTTTTACATTTTTGGGCTTAATTGGGCTTGATTGCTAAACATTGTTAATTTTCGGATTTTTCACTCTTCCTGACCTTGTTGCCTTGCGCAGAGCATAACTAGAGCTACAGATTTCGGATTTTGGTGATCTTGCTGTCCCTAGAAAGATAAGGAAGTGACCCACAATTTCATATTTCCATAGAATTATCAAATTAGGCCAAAATCAAGGCTAAATTGGATCCCGAGTTCTCTAGCACGGATTAGTGCGCAGTCCATGATGTTCCTTCAGTTAAATGGGCCTAACTTACTCATCTTTAGCCCAATTAAGGCATATGATACCATGTTGGAAAGCTTATTCAGAGGCCCTTAATTTGGTCTAGGGTTAGGTCAGGATTAATAAGCAAAAATAGCAGTTTACAGACGCACAAGCTAGAGAGAGACGGAAATTAGACAACTTTTACAATCATTGTTTTTGCTTTTACATTATTGGGCATAATTGCTAAACATTATTAATTTTTGGATTTTTCACTCTTCCTGACCTTGTTGCCTTGTCCAGAGCATAACTAGAGCTACAGATATCTGATTTTGATGATCTTGCTGTCCCTAGAAAGATAAGGAAGGGACCTACAATTCCAGGTTCACCAGAATTGTCAAATTATTCCAAAATCAAGGCTAAATTGGGTCCCGAGTTCTATAGCGCGGATCAGTACGCAGTCCATGATATTCCTTCACTTAAATGGGCCTAACTTACTAATCTTAAGCCCAATTAAGGCGTATGATACCTTGTAGGAAAGCTTATTCAGAGGCCCTTAATTTGGTCTAGGGTTAGGTCGGGATTAAAAAGCATAAATAGAAGTTTCCAGCCGCAAAAGCCAGAGAGAGACAGAAATTAGACAACTTTTACAATCATTGTTTTTTGCTTTTACATTATTGGGCATAATTGCTAAACATTGTTAATTTTCGGATTTTTCACTCTTCCTGACCATGTTGCCTTGTGCAGAGCATAACTAGAGCTACAGATATCGGATTTTAATGATCTTGCTATCCCTAGAAATATAAGGAAGGGACCTACAATTTCAGGTGACACAAGAATTGTCAATTTAGGCCAAAATCAAGGCTAAATTGGGTCCGAAGTTCTCTGGCACGGATCAGTGCGCAATCCATGATATTCCTTCACCTAATTGGGCCTAACTTACTAATCTTAAGCCCAATTAAGGCATATGATACCTTGTTGGAAAGCTTATTCAGAGGCCCTCAATTTGGTCTAGGGTTAGGTCGGGATTAAAAAGCATAAATAGCAGTTTGCAGCCGCACAAGCTAGAGAGAAAAGGAAATTAGACAACTTTTACAATCATTGTTTTTGGTTTTACATTATCGGGCTTAATTGGACTTAATTGCTAAACATAGTTAATTTTCGCATTTTTCACTCATCCCGACCTTGTTGGAAAGCTTATTCAGAGGCCCTTAATTTGGTCTACGGTTAGGTTGGGATTAAAAAGCATAAATAGCAGTTTACAGCAACACAAGCTAGGGAGAGAAGGAAATTAGACAACTTTTACAATTATTGTTTTTGCTTTTACATTATTCGGCATAATTGCTAAACATTGTTAATTTTTGGATTTTTCACTCTTCCTAACCTTGTTGCCTTGTCCAAAGCATTACTAGAGCTACAAATATCGGATTTTGATGATCTTGCTGTCCCAAGAAAGATAAGGAAGGGACCTACAATTTCAGGCTCACAAGAATTGTCAAATTATTCCAAAATCATGGCTAAATTGGGTCCCGAGTTCTCTCAGCGCGGATCGGTCAGTGATCCATGATATTCCTTCACTTAAATGGGCCTAACTTACTCATCTTAAGCCCAATTAAGGCATATGATACCTTGTTGGAAAGCTTATTCAGAGGCCCTTAATTTGGCCTAGGGTTAGGTCGGGATTAAAAAGCATAAATAGCAGTTTGCAGGCGCACAAGCTAGAGAGAAAAGGAAATTAGACAACTTTTACAATCATTGTTTTTGGTTTTACATTATCGGGCTTAATTTCTAAACATTGTTAATTTTCGGATTTTTCACTCTTCCTGACCTTGTTGCCTTGTCCAGAGCATAACTAGAGCTACAGATATCGGATTTTGATGATCTTGCTGTCTCAAGAAAGATAAGGAAGGGACCTACAATTTCAGGTTCACAAGAATTGTCAAATTATTCCAAAATCAAGGCTAAATTGGGTCCCGAGTTCTCTGGCGTGGATCAGTGCGCCCTCCATGATGTTGCTTCACTTAAATGGGCCTAACTTACTCATCTTAAGCCCAATTAAGGCATATGATACCTTGTTGGAAAGCTTATTCAGAGGCCCTTAATTTGGTCTAGGGTTAGGTTGGGATTAAAAATCATAAATAGCAGTTTACAGCCGCACAAGCTAGAGAGAGAAGGAAATTAGACAACTTTTACAATCGTTGTTTTTTGGTTTTACATTATTGGGCTTAATTGGGCATAATTGCTAAACATTGTTAATTTTCGGATTTTTCGCTCTTCCTGACCTTGTTGCCTTGTGCAGAGCATAACTAGAGCTACAGATATCGGATTTTGATGATCTTGCTGTCCATAGAAAGATAAGGAAGGGACCTACAATTTCAGGTTCACAAGAATTGTCAAATTATTCCAAAATCATGGCTAAACTGGGTGCTGAGTACTCTGGCGTGGATCAGTGCGCAGTCCATGATATTCCTTCACTTAAATAGGCCTAACTTACTAATCTCCGCGCCAATTGAGGCATATGATACCTTGTTGGAAAGCTTATTCAGAGGCCCTTAATTTGGTCTAGGGTTAGGTCAGGATTAATAAGAAAAAATAGCAGTTTACAGCCGCACAAGCCAGAGAGTGACGGAAATTAGACAACTTTTACAATCATTGTTTTTGCTTTTACATTATTGGGCATAATTGCTAAACATTGTTAATTTTCGGATTTTTGACTCTTCCTGACCTTGTTGCCTTGTGCAGAGCATAACTTGAGCTACAGATATCGGATTTTGATGATCTTGATGTCCCTAGAAAGATAAGGAAGGGACCTACAATTTCAGGTCCAAAGAATTGTCATATTATTCCAAAATCAAGGCTAAACTGGGTCCCGAGTTCTCTGACGCAGATCAGTGCGCAGTCCATGATATTCCTTCACTTAAATGGGCCTAACTTACTCATCTTAAGCCCAATTAAGGCATATGATACCTTGTTGGAAAGGTTATTCAGAGGCCCTTAATTTGGTCTATTGTTAGGTCAGGATTAATAAGCAAAAATAGCAGTTTACAGCCGCACAAGCCAAAGAGAGACGAAAATTAAACAACTTTTACAATCATTGTTTTTGCTTTTACATTATTGGGCATAATTGCTAAACATTGTTAATTTTTGGATTTTTCACTCTTCCTGACCTTGTTGTCTTGTGCAGAGCATAACTTGAGCTATATATATCGGATTTTGATGATCTTGCTGTCCCTAGAAAGATAAGGAAGGGACCTACAATTTCAGGTTCCGAAGAATTGTCAAATTAGGCCAAAATCAAGGTTAAATTGGGTCCCGAGTACTCTGGAGCGGATCAATGCACAGTCCATGATATTCCTTCACTTAAATGGGCCTAACTTACTGTTGAGTCACCGCCAAGTGTACCGGGTCGTCACAAGTAATAAAATAACACGGTAAGTAATTACCGAGGTCGAACACAAGGATTGAGGTACCAATTCTACCTAATTGCAAGAAGTTCGATACGTTGGTCAAGCAAGGCGAGTGGTTGAGGGGAGAGAGAATAGGATCGCAAACTAAATTAGCAAATCTAATAAAGCTATAAAGAATAATTAACTAAAATATGGAATTAAAATGTCTAAGGTCACAAATCCACCTACCCAATCATGCATAGTACCCAAGTGATGGTGATTCCTTCCCTAGGTTCAATTACAATGTCAACCAGGACCCCCAAATTCTCCTAAATCCACTGTCGTGCTCAATAGGACGTATTCAACGATTGGATTAATTACTTACTAGGTCTCATAACCCAATCATCAAACTCTATTAAATCTAGTTCCTATAAGGTTGCACCGATCTCCTATTCCCTCTCGTGCAATATTCGATCGATGATCCCAATTCAAGTTCTAAACGTGAATCGCTTACTAAGCCTCAACACGTTAACTAGTCAATCACGCATGCATATGATCAACGCAATAAAATCAGAATTGGAAAACAAGAATTGAGATAAGGGAAAGAAACATACATCACATGGAATCTACACCGTCATGGGTGGTTTCATTGATCCCTTAGACAAGGGTATTAGTTCCTCATGCCCGTAACGACATACAAACAATCGGAATTCATCCTAAAAATAAAAATAAGAAAAGAAAAGGGAGACGCAGCTCCATAAATACAAGGAATCGTCCTAAACACTACAAAATCAGTGGCTAACCAAAAAACTAAAGAGCTCCCCTTAATCTGTCCTAAAACAGCAATTTATAGAATTCAGGATCTGCGCTCGCTCGCGAGGCGAGCAAGCTCTCGCGAGGCGAATATTAAAAATGGCGCGCTTTCAAATTGGACTCTCGCGAGGCGAGCAGACTCTCGCGGGGCGAAGCCTCCAGAATTGTTATTCCACTGTTTTCTTCATCTTCCTTGACTCTAAGAGCTTCACTTTTAACCTGAAACAACAAAAGAAAACAAAAAGCGTAATTCTATTCAAAATAAACTAAAAACTACAAAAAATGCCTAGAACGAGTCAAAGTCTAACTTAGGAACAAAACAAGGCCAAATTTGGGCGAAAACGAGATTGAACTCGAACAATTAGCACATAAACCACAGTCTTACTAGTTATAAAACTAGATAAGCCAGAGGCTTATCAAAACACCCCAAACTTAAACCTTGCTTGTCCCCAAGCAAGCTAGAACTCAAAAAGACTCAAGACTTGGCAAGCTAAAGGGATTCAATCAATTTCGCACAAATTTCATGCAATTTAACACAACAATTTTTCTCAATGATTTCCCCCCTTGCATCAATGCAATCCCCACATTCATTTACTTTAAAAAATTGAGAACTTATCATTCATGCAAGCATTAATCTAAGTTGAGGATCAAAGTTACAAACAAAAGGGAGATCACCAATTTCAAACAATTGCCTTCCTCACAAGGGCATTTAGTATTTCACTCATTCACTCAAATTTGTCTAGGCTATCAACTTTTCACTCAATTTCACATTTCAAGATCACTTCCCATGAATTTGATTTTCATCTCCAAAATGATTCCCACGAAAACATGAAAGCAACATCAAAAGGTCTTTTAAAGGTTGTAGTGGGGTCTGGCTAAGGGTAGGATATTCAAGGATACTAGGCTTAAGTCCCTAGGAACTAAGAGAGCATGAGCATTTGACACATCTTCCACTCAAATTCCTTTTTCCATTTTTCTTTTTGCCTCGGGTGACTACAGCCTTTTCCTTGCTAATGTTTTTGTTTTGCCCCTTTTCTTTTGGCAATTTTTTTCTTTCTTCTTTTTTTTTTCTTTTTGTCTTGGGTCTCAACCTTTATATTTTTCTCTTTTTTCAACCCATAATGACATATCAAACCTTGTAGCCACCCCAAAGTTAGTTTCTTACAACCCTTCTCTTGCTAAGCTTCCATGCTCTCCTAATCCTAAGATTTGGTTAACATGGTTTTTTCCAGATTTTGGCTTATAGTATAGGGTCATCAAGAAACAATAGGCTAATTAGGCTCAATGTGGCTAACTAGGGAACATGCAATAGGGATGGTTCTTTGTAGGCCAAGTGGTTATTTCAAGAAAAATTGCCTAAATCATTTGATGCAACATATAGACATGCAAACCATGAAGAGATTCAAGCAAATTCGGGAAAATGCAACTTAAAAGTGATTCACACAATCAAAAACATTGTTGGAGGCTTAAATCCTCACCTGGACATTTTGCAAATTGTTTGACCGAGATACAATTCCTAGTGTGTGCACCCCCTCACCCCAAACTTGTCATAAATCAAGCAATCACAATAAAATTCTCCAAAGTTCAATTTTCAATTTTTCACATGGGGATCAAATTTTCTACTTTAAGAACCTAGGGGGAAATCATCGATGGTCAAAATAATTCATGCAATCAATCTATGCTAAATTTAATTAAAATCCAAAAAGCTTGCCGACACGACATTCATACACAAACTCTTGATCTTCTCAAATTATTCAAGAGCGACATTCAAAAACAAAAACAAAAAAAAACAAAAACAAGGCAATTGGTTCCCTCCCCCACACTTAAAGCATACATTGTCCTCAATGAAAGAACACATATATAAAATAAGAGTGAGGAAAAGAGAGGGTGCTCCCTGATCAAGTTGTATTGTAGGTGGGCGCTTCCACGGAAAGTTCCTCTACGGTTGTATCCTCGTCCAATTGGTCCCTCGGGCACCCCTCTGTTGGGCCAAAGGCCTCTCCTGGAAGAAATCCTGCAAATCAAAAACTTAATTGCAGATTCGCGAGGCGAGAGATCACTCGCGAGGCGAATCTGGAAAATTCTTCTTCACACTTTCCAGGATCGCGAGGCGAGTAGTATCTCGCGAGGCGAATATGGAATTCCAACAGATGATGATGCCCAGAATCGTGAGGCGAAAGTATCCCTCACGACGCGAGACAGAAGCGTGAGCAAGCCTCTGAGATTCAGGGCTTCTGTCTCGCGTGGTCACTATGGATTCGCGTGGCGAATCAAGCTTATATATATATATATATATATATATATATATATATATATAAGGGAAAATGACAGAAAAATAAAGGATACCTAGCTTGGGTTGCCTCCCAAGTAGCGCTTGTTTAACGTCCCGAGCCTGACTCAAGTCACCCCTAAGGGTTAATCCGGAAGAAGATCTTGCTTGCCATGCCATGCCTTAGTACGTTATTTGTAGGTTCTTGCCCTTTCATATGCTTGTATGCGGTTCCCGGACAACTCATTTAAGTCCATCATCCTTCTAAAATCAGCACGAACTCTCCACCCCGTGATGGTCCTTGTTGGGATTGATTTATTGCTTTTATTGACCACCACGGTTGTGCCACCTTTCTTTGGAACCGCATGAATTGGAATACCCCAACTACTATCCGAGATTGGATAGATGACTCCGGCCTCTAACGGTTTAATCACTTCCTCACGCAGAGCTTCTTTCATTCCTTCTTTGTTGAGCTTTTCCTTTGCACATTCATCCCTTGGGAGACTCGGTAAGGCTTCCATGTCTTTTAACCACTCAAGATAGACCTCATCCCCCAAAGGGTCTTTTTCCTCTCTATCATCATCATGGGATTTTACCAACACTTGTGCAAGTGAAGAACCATGGGCTTCTATAGTGGCCTTTGCCTTGACAGTTGAGTCCACCACATCCACTCGATACACATCCATCCTCTCAGCAGGGTGCTTCGTTGCTTCAAAGACATTGAAGACTACCTCATCATCTTGCACCCTTAGAGTGAGTTTCCCTTGTCGCACATCTATCAAGGCACCCCCAGTGGCCAAGAAGGGCCTACCCAATATGAGAGGGATCTCGGCGTCTTCATCCATATCAAGCACCACAAAGTCCGCCGGAAATATGAACTTGTCCACCTTCACTAACAAGTCTTCGACCACTCCATAAGGATATTTTATAGAACGATCGGCCAGTTGGAGTGACATCCGCGTATCTTTGACTTCTTTGATCCCCAACCTCTTCATCATAGAGAGGGGCATCAAGTTGATGCTTGCCCCTAGATCACACAATGCCTTCCCCAAAGTCAACCCCCCAATGGTGCATGGTATCGAAAAAGAACCGGGATCCTTCAACTTTGGAGGTAGTTTTCTTTGAAGAATGGCACTACACTCCTCGGTCAAAGCAACCGTTTCCTCATCCACTATTCTCCGTTTGTTGGAGAGAAGCTCCTTCATAAATCGGGCATACGATGGCATTTGTTCCAAGGCTTCCGCAAATGGAATGTTAATTTGAAGTTTGCGGAAGACATCAAGGAATTTACTGAACTGTTTATCCTGTTGAGGCTTCTTCAATCTTTCAGGATATGGTACCTTCATGTAGGGCGGGAGGTCCGGGGGTTCAACCCACTTCTTCTTTCGAAACTCTTCATCTACAAGTTTTAGCCTTCCCCCTTGCTCCGGTGCCTTGTCACTTGCCAACTCCTCTTTCTCAGGTTGCTCTTCCTCAACATGTGGTTGTTCCGGGGCCTTAGCTTCTTGAGAACTAGTTGCACCCCTGTTAGATCCCAATACCCTACCGCTCCTAGTTGATATGGCATTGCATTGGTTCTTAGGGTTGTTCTCGGTATCACCTGGGAAAGTGCCTGGGAGACGCTCATTTAGTTGCCTCGCGAGCTGAGCTATCTGCGTCTCTAGATTCTGAATTACTGACCCTATATGAGTTGCCAACTTGTCAATGGTTGTGCTTGTACTGATTGACAACTTCTCAACTGTCGCGCTCATCTTCTCAAAGGCCAACTCCCAAGGTTGTCTTCCACCATCTGTTATTTGCAATTGATTAGTCCCTGGAAGAGCCTGCTGAGTATTGTGCTGCTGGATTCCAATGCTTGGCCTCAGACCCTGTTGAGGTTGTTGTTGCCAATTCTGTTGAGGTTGTTGTTGACCGGCTAGACCACCACTAGCATTACTCCAAGCGAAACCCGGATGGTCTCTCCTTATATAACCCCTATTCTGATTCTGACTGTAAACATTCTGTCCGTTCCTCTGATAGTTGTTCTGGGGCACGCTGTCATAGAAATTGTGGCATGAGTCCACATGTTCTCGAGAGAAGTTGAACGGACTGCTCTGAATGTCATGATTTCCATTACAATTATCACAACCCGGAGGCATTCCCTCATGTATCACATTAACCTTCTTGTTCTCAGACAAAGCCTCCATTTGCATATTCAACAGTTTATTTTGCTCTAGAATGGCTTCCATTGCTGCAGAACTGACTCCACTTGAGGTTTCCCTACCACGGTTGTAATCATTGTATGACATCTTCTCCAATAACGCCCATCCATCCTCAGCTGATAAATAAGAAAAGGAACCGCCAGCTGTGGCATCACAATTCATCTGATAGCGTCCCCTCGACCCGTTAAAGAAATGTTGAACCTTGGAGACCGGGTCAAAGAACGCCGAAGGGCATCTTCTCAGTAGCACATTGTACCTCTCCCAAGCTTCATTATAAGTTTCATCCTCTGTCTGCCTGAAAGATGTAACGGCTACTCTTGCTTGTGATGCTTTCTGAGGAGGAAAATAATTAGATAGGAACTTTTGTGCCATTTGCTCCCAAGTTCTGATACTGTTCCTATCCAAGCTGTCAAACTAATCACGAGCGACATCCCTAAGAGAGAGGGAAAAGCTGCAAGCGAAACTCATCCTGAGTAACTCCTCTTGTCTTCTGCATGTCACAAGCTTCAAGGAAACGAGTGATGTGTCTATGAGGGTCTTGTTTGCCACTCCCATCAAACTGATTCTCACAGATTTGGGCTGTGATACATCCTTCCACTCTGAAGGAATCTGTATTAAGGTTGCCCCTCACGATAGAAGAATCACAATCCTCCAAGTTGGGTAGGTTGTACTCGAAGAGAGGCTTGTAAGGAGGAGGGTTTTCGTTGGCCATCCTATCAAGATAAATCGCTTCAAGCCTCTTTCGTTCTCTGGCTTCTTTCCTTAAGCGCTTCTCAGTCTTGGTGATCTCCGAATCAAATAGCAAGTCCTCCTGTGAAAGGGTACCTCGCATACAAAAACTAGGCAAGACCAAGTGGAATCAAAGAAGTAGAGAGAAATAATAAATAAATAAATAACAGAAAAATTAAAATTAAAATAAAAATAACTTAACCAAATAATCAAACCTCCCAAAAATTAGAAAAATTGATGGTGCCAATCCCCGGCAACGGCGCCAAAAACTTGTTGAGTCACCGGCAAGTGTACCGGGTCGTCGCAAGTAATAAAATAACACGGTAAGTAATTACCGAGGTCGAAAACAAGGATTGGGGTACCAATTCTACCTAATTGCAAGAAGTTCGATACGTTGGTCAAGCAAGGCGAGTGGTTGAGGGGAGAGAGAATAGGATCGTAAACAAAATTAGCAAATCTAATAAAGCTATAAAGAATAATTAACTAAAATATGGAATTAAAATGTCTAAGGTCACAAATCCACCTACCCAATCATGCATAGTACCCAAGTGATGATGATTCCTTCCCTAGGTTCAATTACAATGTCAACCAGGACCCCCAAATTCTCCTAAATCCATTATCGTGCTCAATAGGACGTATTCAACGATTGGATTAATTACTTACTAGGTCTCATAACCCAATCATCAAACTCTATTAAATCTGGTTCCTATAAGGTTGCACCGATCTCCTATTCACTCTCGTGCAATATTCGATCGATGATCCCAATTCAAGTTCTAAACGTGAATCGCTTACTAAGCCTCAACACGTTAACTAGTCAATCACGCATGCATATGATCAACGCAATAAAATCAGAATTGGAAAACAAGAATTGAGATAAGGGAAAGAAACATACATCACATGGAATCTACACCGTCATGGGTGGTTTAATTGATCCCTTAGACAAGGGGATTAGTTCCTCATGCCCGTAACGACATACAAACAATCGGAATTCATCCTAAAAATAAAAATAAGAAAAGAAAAGGGAGACGCAGCTCCAGAAATACAAGGAATCGTCCTAAACGCTACAAAATCAGTGGCTAACCAAAAAACTAAAGAGCTCCCCTCAATCTGCCCTTAAACAGCAATTTATAGAATTCAGTATCTGCGCTCGCTCGCGAGGCGAGCCAGCTCTCGCGAGGCGAATATTAAAAATGGCGCGCTTTCAAATTGGACTCTCGCGAGGCGAGCAGACTCTCGCGGGGCGAAACCTCCAGAATTGTTTTTCCACTGTTTTCTTCATCTTCCTTGACTCTAAGAGCTTCACTTTTAACCTGAAACAACAAAAGAAAACAAAAAGCGTAATTCAATTCAAAATAAACTAAAAACTACAAAAAATGCCTAGAACGAGTCAAAGTCTAACTTAGGAACAAAACAAGGCCAAATTTGGGCGAACACGAGATTGAACTCGAACAATTAGCACATAAACCACAGTCTTACTAGTTATAAAACTAGATAAGCCAGAGGCTTATCACTTACTAATCTTAAAGCCCAATTAAGGCATATGATACCTCGTTGGAAAGCTTATTTAGAGGCCTTTAAATTGGTCTAGGGTTAGGTCGCGATTAAAAAGCATAAGTAGCAGTTTACAGCCGCACAAGCCAGAGAGAGACGAAAATTAGACAACTTTTACAATCATTGTTTTTGGTTTTACATTATTGGGCTTAATTGGGCTTAATTGCTGAACATTGTTAATTTTCGGATTTTTCACTCTTGCTGACCTTGTTGCCTTGCGCAGAGCATAACTAGAGCTACAGATTTCAGATTTTGGTGATCTTGCTGTCACTAGAAAGATAAGGAAGACAACTTTTACAATCATTGTTTTTGGTTTTACATTATTGGGCTTAATTGGACTTAATTGCTAAACATAGTTAATTTTCGGATTTTTCACTCATCCCAGTCTTGTTGGAAACCTTATTCAGAGGCCCTTAATTTGGTCTATGTTTAGGTCGGGATTAAAAAGTATAAATAGCAGTTTACAGCAACACAAGCTAGAGAGAGAAGGAAATTAGACAACTTTAACAATCATTGTTTTTGCTTTTACATTATTTGGCATAATTGCTAAACATTGTTAATTTTCGGATTTTTCACTCTTCCTGACCTTGTTCCCTTGCGCAGAGCATAACTAGAGCTACATATTTCGGATTTTGGTGATCTTGCTGTCCCTAGAAAGATAAGGAAAAGACCAACAATTTCAGGTTTCACAATAATTGTCCAATTAGACCAAAATCAAGCCTAAATTGGGTCCCGAGTACTCTGGCAGGGATCAGTGCGCAATCCACGATATTCCTTCACTTAAATGGGCCTAACTTACTAATCTTAAGCCCAATTAAGGCATATGATACCTTGTTGGAAAGCTTATTCAGAGGCCCTTAATTTGGTCTAGGGTTAGGTCGGGATTAAAAAGCATAAATAGCAGTTTACAGCCGAACAAGCTAGAGAGAGAAGGAAATTAGACAACTTTTACAATCATTGTTTTTGGTTTTACATTATTGGGCTTAATTGGGCATAATTGCTAAACATTGTTAATTTTTGGATTTTTCACTCTTCCTGACCTTGTTGCCTTGTGCAGAGCATAACTAGAGCTACAGATATCGAATTTTGATGATCTTGCTGTCCCTAGAAAGATAAGGAAGAGACCTACAATTTCAGGTGACCTACATATGATACCTTGTTGGAAAGCATATTCAGAGGCCCTTAATTTGGTTTAGGGTTAGGTCAGGATTAATAAGTAAAAATAGCTGTTTACAAGCGCACAAGCCCGAGAGAGACGGAAATTAGACAACTTTTACAATCATTGTTTTTGCTTTTACATTATTGGGCATAATTGCTAAACATTGTTAATTTTCGAATTTTTCACTCTTCATGACCTTGTTGCCTTGTGCAGAGCATAACTAGAGCTACAGATATCGGATTTTGATGATCTTGCTGTCCCTAGAAAGATAAGGAAGGGACCGACAATTTCATGTTCACAAGAATTGTTAAATTATTCCAAAATCAAGGCTAAATTGGGTCCCGAGTTCTCTGGCACGGATCAGTGCGCAGTCCATGATATTCCTTCACTTAAATGGGCCTAACTTACCAATCTTAAGCCCAATTGAGGCATATGATACCTTGTTGGAAAGCTTATTCAGAGGCCCATAATTTGGTCTAGGTTTAGGTCAGAATTAATAAGCATAAATAGCAGTTTACATCCGCACAAGCCAGAGTGAGACGGAAATTAGACAACTTTTACAATCATTGTTTTTGCTTTTACATTATTGGGCATAATTACTAAACATTGTTAATTTTCGGATTTTTCACTCTTCCTGAACTTGTTTCCTTGTTCAGAGCATAACTAGAGCTACAGATATCGGATTTTGATGATCTTGCTGTCCCTAGAAAGATAAGGAATGGACCTACAATTTCAGGTGACACAAGAATTGTCAATTTAGACCAAAATCAAGGTTAAATTGGGTCCGAAGTTCTCAGGCGCGGATCAGTGCGCAGTCCATGATGTTCCTTCACTTAAATGGGCCTAACTTACTCATCTTAAGGCCAATTAAGGCATATGATACCTTGTTGAAAAGCTTATTTAGAGGCCCTTAATGGTCTAGGGTTATTTTGGTGCCTCTGAATAGCCCTTGTTGGAAAGCTTATTCAGTGGCCCTTATTCAGAGGTCCTTAATTTGGTCTAGTTGCCTTGTAAAGCCTAATAATGTTGCCATACGCCTATTCCGTCTCTCTCTGGTTTGTGGGGCTGTAAACTGCTATTTATGATAATTAATAGAGCCACAGATATTGGGCATTTGCCTTAATTTTCGGATTTTTCACTCATCCTGACCTTGTTGCCATCCGAACAAGGTATCAGCCGCACAATCCATGATGTTCCGAAAATTAACAATGTTTAACAATTATGCCCAATAATAAAATTAACAATTTTTAGCAATTAAGCGCAATTAAGGCCAAAAATGTAAAACCAAAAACAATGATTGTAAAAGCTGTCTAATTACCTTCTCAGGTTTCACAACAAATGTCAAATTAGACCAAAATCAAGGCTAAATTAGGTCCCGAGTACTCTGGAGCGGATCAGTGCGCAGTCCACGATATTCCTTCACTTAAATGGGCCTAACTTACAAATCTTAAGCCCAATTAAGGCATATGATACCTTGTTGGAAAGCTTATTCAGAGGCCCTTAATTTGGTCTAGGGTTAGGTCGGGATTAAAAAGCATAAATAGCAGTTTACAACCGCACAAGCTAGAGAGAAAAGGAAATTAGACAACTTTTACAATCATTGTTTTTGGTTTTACATTATTGGTCTTAATTGGGCTTAATTTCTTAACATTGTTAATTTTCGGGTTTTTCACTCTTCCTGACCTTGTTGCCTTGCGCAGAGCATAACTAGAGCTACAGATTTCGGATTTTGGTGATCTTGCTGTCCCTAGAAAGATAAGGAAGGGACCTACAATTTCAGGCTCACAAGAATTGTCAAATTATTCCAAAATCAAGGCTAAATTGGGTCCCGAGTTCTCTGGAACGGATCAGTGCGTAGTCCATGATATTCCTTCACTTAAATAGGCCTAACTTACTAATCTTAAGCCCAATTAAGGCATATGATACCTTATTGGAAAGCTTATTCAGAGGCACTTAATTTGGTCTAGGGTTAGGTCGAGATTAAAAAGCATAAATAACAGTTTACAGCCGCACAAGCTAGAGAGAGTAGGAAATTAGACAACTTTTACAATCATTGTTTTGGTTTTACATTATTGGGTTTAATTGGGCTTAATTGCTAAACATTGTTATGTTTCGGATTTTTCACTCTCTCTGACCTTGTTGCCTTGCGTAGAGCATAACTAGAGCTACGATTTCGGATTTTGGTGATCTTGTTGTCCTTAGAAAGATAAGGAAGAGACCAACAATTTAAGGTTTCGTATTTTTCACTCTTCTTGACCTTGTTGTCTTGTGCAGAGCATAACTAGAGCTACAGATTACGGATTTTGATGATCTTGTTGTCCCTAGAAAGATAAGGAATGGACCTACAATTTCAGGTGCACAAGAATTGTCAAATTATTCCAAAATCAGGACTAAATTGGGTCCCGAGTTCTCTGGCGCGGATCAGTGCGCAGTCCATGGTATTCCTTCACTTAAATGGGCCTAACTTACTAATCTTAAGCCCAATTAAGGCATATGATACCTTGTTGGAAACTTATTCAGAGGACCTTAATTTGGTCTAGGGTTAGGTCGGGATTAAAAAGCATAAATAGCAGTTTACGGCCGCACAAGCTAGAGAGCGACGGAAATTAGACAACTTTTACAATCATTGTTTTTGGTTTTACATTATTGGGTTTAATTGGGCTTAATTGCTAAACATTGTTAATTTTCGGATTTTTCACTCATCCCGACCTTGTTGCCATGCGCAGAGTATAACTAGAGCTGCAGATAGCGGATTTTGGTGATCTTGCTGTCCCTAGAAAGCTAAGGAAGGGACCTACAATGTCAGGTTTCACAAGAATTGTCAAATTAGAACAAAATCAAGGCTAAATTGGGTCTCGAGTTCTCTGGCGCGGATCAGTACGCAGTCCACGAAATTCCTTCACTTAAATGGGCCTAACTTACTCATCTTAAGCCCAATTAAGGCTTATGATACCTTGTTGAAAGCTTATTCAGAGGCCCTTAATTTGGTCTAGGGTTAGGTCAGGATTAATAAGCAAAAATAGCAGTTCACAGCCGCACAAGCCAGAGAGAGTCGGAAATTAGATAACTTTTACAATCATTGTTTTTGCTTTTACATTATTCGGCATAATTGCAAAACATTGTTAATTTTCGGATTTTTCACTCTTCCTGACCTTGTTGCCTTGTGCAGAGCATAACTTGAGCTACAGATATCGGATTTTGATGATCTTGCTGTCCCAAGAAAGATAAGGAAGGGACCTACAATTTCAGGTACAAAAGAATTGTCAAATTATTCCAAAATCTAGGCTAAATTGGGTCCCGAGTTCTCTGGCGCGGATCAGTGCGCAGTCCATGATATTCCTTCACTTAAATGGGCCTAACTTACTAATCTTAAGCCCAATTAAGGCATATGATACCTTGTTGGAAAGCTTATTCAGAGGCCCTTAATTTGGTCTAGGGTTAGGTCGGGATTAAAAAGCATAAATAGCAGTTTACAGCCGCACAACCTAGAGAGAGAAGGAAATTAGACAACTTTTACAATCATTGTTTTTGGTTTTACATTAATAGGCTTAATTGGGCATAATTGCTAAACATTGTTAATATTCGGATTTTTCACTCTTCCTGACCTTATTGCCTTGTGCAGAGCATAACTAGAGCTACAGATATCGGATTTTGATGATCTTCCTGTCCCTAGAAAGATAAGGAAGGGACCTACAATTTTAGGTTCACGAGAATTGTCAAATTATTCCAAAATCAAGGCTAAATTGGGTCCAGAGTTCTCTGGCGCGGATCAGTGCGCAGTCCATGATATTCCTTCACTTAAATGGGCCTAACTTACTAATCTTAAGCCTAATTAAGGCATATGATACCTTGTATGTAAAAGCTTATTTAGAGGCTCTTAATTTGGTCTAGGGTTAGGTCGGGATTAAAAAGCATAAATAGCAGTTTACAGCCGCCCAAGCTAGAGAGAGAAGGAAATTAGACAACTTTTACAATCATTGTTTTTGGTTTTACATTATTGGGCTTAATTGCCAAACATTGTTAATTTTTGGATTTTTCACTCTTCCTGACCTTGTTGCCCTGCGCAGAGCATAACTAGAGCTACAGATATCGGATTTTGGTGATCTTGCTGTCCCTAGAAAGATAAGGAAGAGACCAACAATTTCAGGATCAATGCGCAGTCCATCAGATCAACAAGTCGATTTGGGCTTTATTAGGATCAAACAAGTGCATTTGGGCTCCATTAGGACCAAAGAAGTACAAATTGGCCCAGTTAGGTCCTATATGACCTAAAAAGTCCATTTGGACTTTATTAGGATCAAACATGACCAAATTAAGGGCCTCTGAATAAGCTTTCCAACAAGGTATCATAAGCCTTAATTGGGCTTAAGATTAGAAAGTTAGGCCCATTTAAGTGAAGGAATATCATGGACTGCGCACTGATCCGCGCCAGAGAACTCGGGACCCAATTTAGCCTTGATTTTGGAATAATTTGACAATTCTTGTGAACCTGAAATTGTAGGTCCCTTCCTTATCTTTCTAGGGACAGCAAGATCACCAAAATCCGATATCTGTAGCTCTTGTTATACTCTGCGCATGGCAACAAGACTGGGATGAGTGAAAAATCTGAAAATTAACAATGTTTAGCAATTAAGCCCAATAATGTAAAACCAAAAACAATTATTGTAAAAGTTGTCTAATTTCCTTCTCTCTCTGGATTGTGCGGCCGTAAACTGCTATTGATTCTTATTAATGCTGAACTAACCCTAAACCAAATTAAGGGCCTCTGAATAAGCTTTCCAACAAAGTATCATATGCCTTAATTGGGCTTAAGATGAGTAAGTTAGGCCCATTTAAGTGAAGGAACATCATGGACTGCACACTGATCTGTGCTACAGAACTCGGGATCCAATTTAGCCTTGATATTGGCCTAATTTAATAATTCTTTGGAAATATGAAATTGTGGGTCTCTTCCTTATCTTTCTAGGGACAGCAAGATCACCAAAATCCAGTATCTGTAGCTCTAGTTATGCTCTGCGCAAGGCAAGAAGGTCAGGATGAATGAAAAACTGAAAATTAACAATGTTTAGAAATTAAGCCCAATAATGTAAAAGCAAAAACAATGATTGTAAAAGTTGTCTAATTTCCTTCTCTCTCTCTAGCTTGTGCGGCTGTAAACTGCTATTTATGCTTTTTAATCCCAACCTAACCCTAGACCAAATTAAGGGCCTCTGAATAAGCTTTCCAACAAGGTATCATATGCCTTAATTGGGCTTAAGATGAGTAAGTTAGGCCCATTTAAGTGAAGGAATATCATGGACTGCGCACTGATCCGCGCCAGAGAACTCGGGACCCAATTTAGCCTTGATTTTGGAATAATTTGACAGTTCATGTGAACCTGAAATTGTAGGTCCTTCCTTTTCTTTTTAGGGATAGCAAGATCACCAAAATCCGATATCTGTAGCTCTAGTCATACTCTGCGCATGGCAACAAGACTGGGATGAGTGAAAAATCCGAAAATTAACAATGTTTAGCAATTAAGCCCAATAATGTAAAACCAAAAACAATGATTGTAAAAGTTATCTATTTCCTTCTCTCTGGCTTGTGCGACCGTAAACTGCTATTTATGCTTATTAATGCCGACCTAACCCTAGACCAAATTAAAGGCCTCTGAATAAGCTTTCCAACAAGGTATCATATGCCTTAATTGGGCTTAAGATGAGTAAGTTAGGCCAATTTAAGTGAAGGAACATCATGGACTGCACACTGATCCGCGCTAGAGTACTCGGGACCAAATTTAGCCTTGATTTTGGCCTAATTGGACAAATCTTTTGATACCTGAAATTGTAGGCCTCTTCCTTATCTTTCTAGGGACAGCAAGATCACCAAATTCCGATATATGTAGTTCAAGTTATGCTCTGCGCAAGGCAACAAGGTCAGGATGAGTGAAAAATCCGAAAATTAACAATGTTTAGCAATTATGCCCAATTAAGCCCAATAATGTAAAACCAAAAACAATGATTGTATAAGTTGTCTAATTTCCTTCTCTCTCTAGCTTGTGCAGCTGTAAACTGTTATTTATGCTTTTTAATCCCGACCTAACCCTAGACCAAATTAAGGGCCTCTGAATAAGCTTTCCAACAAGGTATCATTTGCCTTAATTGGGCTTAAGATTAGTAAGTTAGGCCCATTTATGTGAAGGAATATCATGGACTGCGCAGTGTTCCGCGCCATAGAACTCGGGACCCAATATAGCCTTGATTTTGGAATATTTTGACAATTCTTGTGAACCTGAAATTGTAGGTCCCTTCCTTATCTTTCTAGGGACAGCAAATCATCAACATCCGATATCTGTAGCTCTAGTTATGCACTGCACAAGGAAACAAGGTCAGGAAGAGGGAAAAATCCGAAAATTAACAATGTTTAACAATTACTCCCAATAATGTAATACCAAAAACAATGATTGTAAAAGTTGTCTAATTTCCTTCTATCTCTAAATTGTGCGGCTATAAATTGCTATTTATGCTTTTTAATCCCGACCTAACCCTAGACCAAATTAAGGGCCTCTGAATAAGCTTTCCAACAAGGTATCATATGCCTTAATTGGGATTAAGATTAGTAAGTTAGCCCCATTTAAATGAAGGTACATCATGGACTGCGCACTGATCCGTGCTAGAGAACTCAGGATCCAATTTAGCCTTGATTTTGGCCTAATTTGATAATTCTTTGGAAATATGAAATTGTAGGTCTCTTCCTAACATCATAGACTGCGCACGGATCCGTGCCAAATGCACTTTTTTGATCCAAATAATATAAAAGCAAAAGCAATGATTGTAAAAGTTGTCTAATTTCCGTCTGTCTCTGGATTGTGCGGCTGTAAATTTCTATTTAGGCTTATTAATCTTGACGTAACCCTAGAACAAATTAAGGGCCTCTGAATAAGCTTTCCAACAAGGTATCATATGCCTTAATTGGGCTTAAGATGAGTAAGTTAGGCCCATTTAAGTGAAGGAATATCATGGACTGCGTACTGTTCTGTGCTACAGAACTCGGGATCCAATTTAGCCTTGATTTTGGCCTAATTTAATAATTCTTTGGAAATATGAAGTTGTGGGTCCCTTCCTTATCTTTCTAAGGACAGCAAGATCACCAAAATCCGATATCTGTAGCTCTAGTTATGCTCTGCGCAAGGCAACAAGGTCGGGATGAGTGAAAAATCCGAAAATTAACAATGTTTAGCAATTAAGCCCAATTAAGCTCAAAAATTTAAAACCAAAAACAATGATTGTAAAATTTGTCTATTTTCCTTCTCTCTCTAGCTTGTGCGGCTGTAAACTGCTATTTATGCTTTTTAATCCCGACCAAACCCTAGACCAAATTAACGGCCTCTGAATAAACTTTTCAACAAGATATCATTTTCCCCATTTGGTCTTAAGATGAGTAAGTTAGGCCCATTTAAGTGAAGGAACATCATTGACTGCGCACTGATCCGCGCCAGAGAACTCAGGACCCAATTTAGCTTTGATTTTGGAATAATTTGACAATTCTTGTGAACTTGAAATTGTAGGACCCTTCCTTATCTTGCTAGGGACAGCAAGATCATCAAAATCCGATATCTGTAGCTCTAGTTATGCTCTGCACAAGGCAACAAGGTCAGGAAGAGTGAAAAATCCGAAACATAACAATGTTTGGCAATTAAGCCCAATTAAGCCCAATAATATAAAACCAAAAACATTGATTGTAAAAGTTATCTAATTTCCTTCTCTCTCTAGGTTGTGGGGCTGTAAACTGCTATTTATGCTTTTTAATCCCGACCTAACCCTAGACCAAATTAAGGGCCTCTGAATAAGCTTTCCAAAAAGGTATCATATGCCTTCATTGGGCTTAAGATTAGTAAGTTAGACCCATTTAAGTGAAGGAATATCATGGACTGCGCACTGATCCACGCCAGAGAATTCGGGACCCAATTTAGCCTTGATTTGGGCTAAAAAGTCCATTGGGGCTCTATTAGGATCAAACAAGGCCATTGGGGCTCCAATAGGACCATAGATGTACAAATTGGCCCAGTTAGGTCCTATATGACCTAACAAGTCCATTTGGGCTCTATTAGGATCAAACAAGTCCATTTGTGCTCCAATAGGAGCAAAGAAGTACAAATTGTCCCAATTAGGTCCTCTATGACCTAAAAAGTGCATTTGGGCTCTATTAGGATCGAACAAGTCCATTTGGGCTCCATTAGGACCAAAGAAGTACAAATTGGCCTAGTTAGGTCCAATATGACCTAAAATGTCCATTTGGGCTCTATTAGGATCAAACAAGTCCATTTGGGCTCCAATAGGACCAAAGAAGTACAAATTGGCCCAGTTAGGTCCTATATGACCTAAAAAGTCCATTTGGGCTCTATTAGGATCAACCAAGTCCATTTGGGCTCCAATAGGACCAAAGAAGTACAAATTGGCCCAGTTAGGTACTATATGACCTAAAAAGTCCATTTGGGCTCTATTAGGATCAAACAAGTCCATTTGGCCCACTTAGGTATCGGAACATCGGATTAAATTGTAAAGCCCAATGTTTAAGGGCCTCTGAATAAGCTTTCCAACAAGGTATCATATGCCTTAATTGGGCTTAAGATTAGTAAATTAGCCCCATTTAAGTGAAGGAACATCATGGACTGCGTACTGATCCGTTCAAGAGAACTCGGGATCCAATTTAGCCTTGATTTTGGCCTAATTTGATAATTCTTTGGAAATATGAAATTGTGGGTCTCTTCCTTATCTTTCTAGGGACAGCAAGATCACCAAAATCCGGTATCTGTAGCTCTAGTTATGCTCTGCGCAAGGCAAGAAGGTCAGGATGAATGAAAAACGGAAAATTAACAATGTTTAACAATTAAGCCCAATTAAGCCCAATAATGTAAAAGCAAAAACAATGATTATAAAAGTTGTCTAATTTCCTTCTCTCTCTAGCTTGTGCGGCTGTAAACTGCTATTTATGCTTTTTAATCCCGACCTAACCCTAGACCAAATTAAGGGCCTCTGAATAAGCTTTCCAACAAGGTATCATATGCCTTAATTGGGCTTAAGATTAGTAAGTTAGTCCCATTTAAGTGAAGGAATATCATGGACTGCGCACTGATCCGTGCCAGAGAACTCGGGACCCAATTTAGCCTTGATTTTGGAATAATTTGAAAATTCATGTGAACCTGAAACTGTAGGTCCTTCCTTTTCTTTCTAGGGACAGCAAGATCACCAAAATCCGATATCTGTAGCTCTAGTTATACTCTACGCATGGCAACAAGACTGGGATGAGTGAAAAATCCGAAAATTAACAATGTTTAACAATTAAGCCCAATTAAGCCCAATAATGTAAAACCAAAAACAATGATTGTAAAAGTTTTCTATTTCCCTCTCTCTCTAGCTTGTGCAGCTGTAAACTGCTATTTATGCTTTTTAATCCCGACCTAACCCTAGATCAAATTAAGTGCCTCTGAATAAGCTTTCCAACAAGGTATCATATGCCTTAATTGGGCTTAAGATTAGTAAGTTAGGCCCATTTAAGTGAAGGAATATCATGGACTGCGCAGTGTTCCGCGCCATAGAACTCGGGACCCAATATAGCCTTGATTTTGGAATATTTTGACAATTCTTGTGAACCTGAAATTATAGGTCCCTTCCTTATCTTTCTAGGGACATAGAAATCATCAACATGCCGATATCTGTAGCTCTAGTTATGCACCTAACAAGGCAACAAGGTTTGGGAAGAGTGAAAAATCCGAAAATTAACAATGTTTAACAATTACTCCCAATAATGTAATACCAAAAACAATGATTGTAAAAGTTGTCCAATTTCCTTCTATCTCTAGATTGTGCGGCTATAAATTGCTATTTATGCTTTTTTAGATCCCGACTCCAACCCTAGACCAAATTAAGGGCCTCTGAATAAGCTTTCCAACAAGGTATCATATGCCTTAATTGGGATTAAGATTAGTAAGTTAGCCCCATTTAAGTGAAGGAACGTCATGGGCTCCAATAGGACCAAGTGCTAGAGAACTTGGGATCCATTTTAGCCTTGTTTTTGGCCTAATTTGATAATTCTTTTGGAAATATGAAATTGTAGGTCTCTTCCTAACATCATATGGGCTCCAATAGGATCCGTGCAAAATGCACTTGTTTGATCCCAATAATATAAAAGCAAAAGCAATGATTGTAAAAGTTGTCTAATTTCCGGTCTCAAGCTTGTCCATCTGTAAACTTCTATTTAGGCTTATTAATCTTGACGTAACCCCAGAACAAATTAAGGGCCTCTGAGTAAGCTTTCCAACAAGGTATCATATGCCTTAATTGGGCTTAAGATGAGTAAGTTAGGCCCATTTAAGTGAAGGAACATCATGGATCGCGTCCTGATCGCTTCAAGAAACTCGGGATCCAATTTAGCCTTGATTTTGGCCTAATTTAATAATTCTTTGGAAATATGAAATTGTGGGTCTCTTCCTTATGTTTCTTGGGACATCAAGATCACCAAAATCCGGATTCTGTAGCTCTAGTTATGCTCTGCGCAAGGCAAGAAGGTCAGGATGAATGAAAAACTGAAAATTAACAATGTTTAGAAATTAAGCCCAATTAAGCCCAATAATGTAAAAGCAAAAACAATGATTGTAAAAGTTGTCTAATTTCCTTCTCTCTCTAGCTTGTGCGGCTGTAAACTGTTATTTATGCTTTTTAATCCCGACCTAACCCTAGACCAAATTAAGGGCCTCTGAATAAGCTTTCCAACATGGTATCATATGCCTTAATTGGGCTTAAGATTAGTAAGTTAGGCCCATTAAAGAGAAGGAATATCATGGACTCACGTCTTCGATCCGCTCCAGAGAACTCGAGACCCAATTTAGCCTTGATTTTGGAATAATTTGAAAATTCATGTGAACGTGAAACTGTAGGTCCTTCCTTTTCTTTCTAGGGACAGCAAGATCACCAAAATCCGATATCTGTAGCTCTAGTTATACTCTGCGCATGGCAACAAGACTGGGATGAGTGAAAAATCCGAAAATTAACAATGTTTAGCAATTAAGCCCAATAATGTAAAACCAAAAACAATGATTGTAAAAGTTATCTATTTCCTTCTCTCTCTAGGTTGCGGGGCTGTAAACTGCTATTTATGCTTTTTAATCACGACCTAACCCTAGACCAAATTAAGGGCCTCTGAATAAGCTTTCCAACAAGGTATCATATGCCTTCATTGGGCTTAAGATTAGTAAGTTAGGCCCATTTAAGTGAAGGAATATCATGGATCGCGCACCGATCCGCGCCCAGAGAACTCGGGACCCAATTTAGCCTTGATTTGGGCTAAAAAGTCCATTTGGGCTCTATTAGGATCAAATAAGGCCATTGGGGCTCTCATAGGGACCATAGATGTACAAATTGACCCAGTTAGGTCCTATATGACCTAACAAGTCCATTTGGGCTCTATTAGGATCAAAAACAAGTCCATTTGGGCTCCAATAGGACCAAAGAAGTACAAATTGTCCCAATTTCCTCCTCCTATGACCTAAAAAGTGAATTTGGGCTCTATTAGGATCGAACAAGTCCATTTGGGCTCCATTAGGACCAAAGAAGTACAAATTGGCCTAGTTAGGTCAATATGACCTAAAATGTCCATTTGGGCTCTATTAGGATCAAACAAGCCCATTTGGGCTCCAATAGGACCAAAGAAGTACAAATTGGCCTTGTTTTGGTCCTATATGGCCTAAAAAGTCCATTTGGGCTCTATTAGGATCAACCAAATCCATTTGGGCTCCAATAGGACCAAAGAAGTACAAATTGCCCCGATTAGGTACTATATGACCTAAAAAGTCCATTTGGGCTCTATTAGGATCAAACAAGTCCATTTGGCCCACTTAGGTATCGAACAGCGGATTAAATTGTAAAGCCCAATGTATAAGGGCCTCTGAATAAGCTTTCCAACAAGGTATCATATGCCTTAATTGGGCTTAAGATTAGTAAATTAGCCCCATTTAAGTGAAGGAACATCATGGATCGCGTCTTGATCCGTTCAAGAGAACTTGGGATCCAATTTAGCCTTGATTTTGGCCTAATTTGATAATTCTTTGGAAATATGAAATTGTGGGTCTCTTCCTTATCGTTCTAGGGACAACAAGATCAACAAAATCCGATATCTGTAGCTCTAGTTATGCTCCGCGCAAGGCAACAAGGTCAGGATGAGTGAAAAATCCGAAAATTAACAATGTTTAGGAATTAAGCCCAATTAAGCCCAATAATGTAAAAACAAAAAATATGATTGTAAAAGTTGTCTAATTTCCTTCTCTCTCTGGGTTGTGCGGCTGTAAACTGTTATTTATGCTTTTTAATCCTGACTTAATGCTAGACCAAATTAAGGGCCTCTGAATAAGCTTTCCAACAAGGTGTCATATGCCTTAATTGGGATTAAGATGAGTAAGTTAGGACCATTTAAGTGAAGGAACATCATGGATCTGCGACCGATCCGCGCCAGAGAACTCTGGACCCAATTTAGCCTTGATTTTGGAATAATTTGAAAATTCATGTGAACGTGAAACCGTAGGTCCTTCCTTTTCTTTCTAGGGACAGAAGATCACCAAAATCCGATATCTCGTAGCTCTAGTTATACTCTGCGCATGGCAACAAGACTGGGATGAGTGAAAAATCCGAAAATTAACAATGTTTAACAATTAAGCCCAATTAAGCCCAATAATGTAAAACCAAAAACAATGATTGTAAAAGTTATCTATTTCCTTCTCTCTCTAGGTTGTGGAGCTGTAAACTGCTATTTATGCTTTTTAATCCCGACCTAACCCTAGACCAAATTAAGTGCCTCTGAATAAGCTTTCCAACAAGGTATCATATGCCTTAATTGGGCTTAAGATTAGTAAGTTAGGCCCATTTAAGTGAAGGAATATCATGGATGCGAGAACTGGGTGTTCCGCCGCCATGAAGTCCTTGGGCCTACCCAATATAGCCTTGATTTTGGAATATTTTGACAATTCTTGTGAACTACCTAAAATTGTAGGTCCCTTCCTTATCTTTCTAGGGAAAGACAAATCATCAACATCCGATATCCTGTAGCTCTAGTTATGCATTTGCACAAGGCAACAAGGTCGGAAGAGTGAAAAATCCGAAAATTAACAATGTTTAACAATTACTCCCAATAATGTAATACCAAAAACAATGATTGTAAAAGTTGTCTAATTTCCTTCTATCTCTAGATTGTGCGGCTATAAATTGCTATTTATGCTTTTTAATCCCGACCTAACCCTAGACCAAATTAAGGGCCTCTGAATAAGCTTTCCAACAAGGTATCATATGCCTTAATTGGGATTAAGATTAGTAAGTTAGCCCCATTTAAGTGAAGGAATGTCATGGACTGCGCACTGATCCGTGCTAGAGAACTCGGGATCCATTTTAGCCTTGTTTTTGGCCTAATTTGATAATTCTTTGGAAATATGAAATTGTAGGTCTCTTCCTAACATCATAGACTGCACACGGATCCGTGCCAAATGCACTTGTTTGATCCCATTAATATAAAAGCAAAAGCAATGATTGTAAAAGTTGTCTAATTTCCGTCTGTCTCTGGCTTGTGCGGCTGTAAACTTCTATTTAGGCTTATTAATCTTGACGTAACCCTAGAACAAATTAAGGGCCTCTGAGTAAGCTTTCCAACAAGGTATCATATGCCTTAATTGTGCTTAAGATGAGTAAGTTAGGCCCATTTAAGAGAAGGAACATCATGGACTGCGCCATGATCTGTGCTACAGAACTTGGGATCCAATTTAGCCTTGATTTTGGCCTAATTTATTAATTCTTTGGAAATATGAAATTGTGGGTCTCTTCCTTATGTTTCTAGGGACATCAAGATCACCAAAATCCAGTATCTGTAGCTCTAGTTATGCTCTGCGCAAGGCAAGAAGGTCAGGATGAATGAAAAACTGAAAATTAACAATGTTTAGAAATTAAGCCCAATTAAGCCCAATAATGTAAAAGCAAAAACAATGATTGTAAAAGTTGTCTAATTTCCTTCTCTCTCTAGCTTGTGCGGCTGTAAACTGTTATTTATGCTTTTTAATCCCGACCTAACCCTAGACCAAATTAAGGGCCTCTGAATAAGCTTTCCAACATGGTATCATATGCCTTAATTGGGCTTAAGATTAGTAAGTTAGGCCCATTTAAGTGAAGGAATATCATGGATCTGCGTCTCGATCTCGCGCCAGAGAACTCGGAACCCAATTTAGCCTTGATTTTGGAATAATTTGACAATTCATGTGAACTCGAAACTGTAGGTCCTTCCTTTTCTTTCCAGGGACAGCAAGATCACCAAAATCCGATATCTGTAGCTCTAGTTATACTCTACGCATGGCAACAAGACTGGGATGAGTGAAAAATCCGAAAATTAACAATGTTTAGCAATTAAGCCCAATTAAGCCCAATAATGTAAAACCAAAAACAATTATTGTAAAAGTTATCTATTTCCTTCTCTCTCTAGGTTGTGGGGCTGTAAACTGCTATTTATGCTTTTTAATCCCGACCTAACCCTAGACCAAATTAAGGGCCTCTGAATAAGCTTTCCAACAAGGTATCATATGCCTTCATTGGGCTTAAGATTAGTAAGTTAGGCCCATTTAAGTGAAGGAATATCATGGACTGCGCACTGATCCGCGCCAGGGAACTCGGGACCCAATTTAGCCTTGATTTGGGCTAAAAAGTCCATTTGGGCTCTATTAGGATCAAACAAGGCCATTGGGGCTCCAATAGGACCATAGATGTACAAATTGGCCCAGTTAGGTCCTATATGACCTAACAAGTCCATTTGGGCTCTATTAGGATCAAACAAGTCCATTTGGGCTCCAATAGGACCAAAGAAGTACAAATTGTCCCAATTAGGTCCTCTATGACCTAAAAAGTGAATTTGGGCTCTATTAGGATCGAACAAGTCCATTTGGGCTCCATTAGGACCAAAGAAGTACAAATTGGCCTAGTTAGGTCCAATATGACCTAAAATGTCCATTTGGGCTCTATTAGGATCAAACAAGCCCATTTGGGCTCCAATAGGACCAAAGAAGTACAAATTGGCCCAGTTAGGTCCTATATGGCCTAAAAAGTCCATTTGGGCTCTATTAGGATCAACCAAATCCATTTGGGCTCCAATAGGACCAAAGAAGTACAAATTGGCCCAGTTAGGTACTATATGACCTAAAAAGTCCATTTGGGCTCTATTAGGATCAAACAAGTCCATTTGGCCCACTTAGGTATCGGAACATCGGATTAAATTGTAAAGCCCAATGTATAAGGGCCTCTGAATAAGCTTTCCAACAAGGTATCATATGCCTTAATTGGGCTTAAGATTAGTAAATTAGCCCCATTTAAGTGAAGGAACATCATGGACTGCGTACTGATCCGTTCAAGAGAACTCGGGATCCAATTTAGCCTTGATTTTGGCCTAATTTGATAATTCTTTGGAAATATGAAATTGGGGTCTCTTCCTTATCTTTCTAGGGACAACAAGATCACCAAAATCCGGTATCTGTAGCTCTAGTTATGCTCTGCGCAAGGCAAGAAGGTCAGGATGAATGAAAAACTGAAAATTAACAATGTTTAGCAATTAAGCCCAATTAAGCCCAATAATGTAAAAGCAAAAACAATGATTGTAAAAGTTGTCTAATTTCCTTCTCTCTCTAGCTTGTGCGGCTGTAAACTGCTCTTTATGCTTTTTAATCCCGACCTAACCCTAGACCAAATTAAGGGCCTCTGAATAAGCTTTCCAACAAGGTATCATATGCCTTAATTGGGCTTAAGATTAGTAAGTTAGTCCCATTTAAGTGAAGGAATATCATGGATCGCGGACCGATCCGCGCCGAGAACTCGGGACCCAATTTAGCCTTGATTTTGGAATAATTTGAAAATTCATGTGAACGTGAAACTGTAGGTCCTTCCTTTTCTTTCTAGGGACAGCAAGATCAGCAAACTCGGATCTCTGTAGCTATAGTTATACTCTTCGAATGGCAACAAGACTGGGATGAGTGAAAAATCCTAATATTAACAATGTTTTACAATTAAGCCCAATTAAGCCAAATAATGTAAAACCAAAAACAATGATTGTAAAAGTTATCTATTTCCTTCTCTCTCTAGCTTGTGCAGCTGTAAACTGCTATTTATGCTTTTTAATCCCGACCTAACCCTAGACCAAATTAAGTGCCTCTGAATAAGCTTTCCAACAAGGTATCATATGCCTTAATTGGGCTTAAGATTAGTAAGTTAGGCCCATTTAAGTGAAGGAATATCATGGATCGCGCAGTTGTTCCGCGCCATAGAACTCGGGACCCAATATAGCCTTGATTTTGGAAAAGTATTTTGACAATTCTTGTGAACCTGAAATTATAGGTCCCTTCCTTATCTTTCTAGGGACAGCAAATCATCAACATCCGATATCTCGTAGCTCTAGTTATGACCTAACAAGGCAACAAGGTCGGAAGAGTGAAAAATCCAAAATTAACAATGTTTAACAATTACTCCCAATAATGTAATACCAAAAACAATGATTGTAAAAGTTGTCCAATTTCCTTCTATCTCTAGATTGTGCGCTATAAATTGCTATTTATGCTTTTTAATCCCGACCTAACCCTAGACCAAATTAAGGGCCTCCGAATAAGCTTTCCAACAAGGTATCATATGCCTTAATTGGGATTAAGATTAGTGAGTTAATGCCCCATTTAAGTGAAGGAACGTCATGGATCAAACAAGCCCATCCGGGCTAGAGAACTCGGGATCCATTTTAGCCTTGTTTTTGGCCTAATTTGATAATTCATTTGGAAATATGAAATTGTAGGTCTCTTCCTAACATCATAGACTCGCGCACGGATCCGTGAAGTACAAATGCACTTGTTTGATCCCAATAATATAAAAGCAAAAGCAATGATTGTAAAAGTTGATCTAATTTCCGTTTGCCTCTGGCTTGTGCAGCTGTAAACTTCTATTTAGGCTTATTAATCTTGACGTAACCCTAGAACAAATTAAGGGCCTCTCGAGTAAGCTTTCCAACAAGGTATCATATGCCTTAATTGGGCTTAAGATTAGTAAGTTAGGCCCATCTAAGTGAAGGAACATCATGGATTGCGCCCGATCCGTGCTCAAGAGAACTCGGGATCCAATTTAGCCTTGATTTTGGCCTAATTTAATAATTCTTTGGAAATATGAAATTGTGGGTCTCTTCCTTATGTTTCTAGGGACATCAAGATCACCAAAATCCGGTATCTCGTAGCTCTAGTTATGCTCTGCGCAAGGCAAGAAGGTCAGGATGAATGAAAAACTGAAAATTAACAATGTTTAGAAATTAAGCCCAATTAAGCCCAATAATGTAAAAGCAAAAACAATGATTGTAAAAGTTGTCTAATTTCCTTCTCTCTCTAGCTTGTGCGGCTGTAAACTGTTATTTATGCTTTTTAATCCCGACCTAACCCTAGACCAAATTAAGGGCCTCTGAATAAGCTTTCCAACATGGTATCATATGCCTTAATTGGGCTTAAGATTAGTAAGTTAGGCCCATTTAAGTGAAGGAATATCATGGATCACGGCTTGATCCGCGCCAGAGAACTCGGAACCCAATTTAGCCTTGATTTTGGAATAATTTGACAATTCATGTGAACCTGAAACTGTAGGTCCTTCCTTTTCTTTCTAGGGACAGCAAGATCACCAAAATCCGATATCTGTAGCTCTAGTTATACTCTACGCATGGCAACAAGACTGGGATGAGTGAAAAATCCGAAAATTAACAATGTTTAGCAATTAAGCCCAATTAAGCCCAATAATGTAAAACCAAAAACAATGATTGTAAAAGTTATCTATTTCCTTCTCTCTCTAGGTTGTGGGGCTGTAAACTGCTATTTATGCTTTTTAATCCCGACCTAACCCTAGACCAAATTAAGGGCCTCTGAATAAGCTTTCCAACAAGGTATCATATGCCTTCATTGGGCTTAAGATTAGTAAGTTAGGCCCATTTAAGTGAAGGAATATCATGGACTGCGCACTGATCCGCGCCAGAGAACTCGGGACCCAATTTAGCCTTGATTTGGGCTAAAAAAGTCCATTTGGGCTCTATTAGGATCAAATAAGGCCATTGGGGCTCCAATAGGACCATAGATGTACAAATTGACCCAGTTAGGTCCTATATGACCTAACAAGTCCATTTGGGCTCTATTAGGATCAAACAAGTCCATTTGGGCTCCAATAGGACCAAAGAAGTACAAATTGTCCCAATTAGGTCCTCTATGACCTAAAAAGTGAATTTGGGCTCTATTAGGATCGAACAAGTCCATTTGGGCTCCATTAGGACCAAAGAAGTACAAATTGGCCTAGTTAGGTCCAATATGACCTAAAATGTCCATTTGGGCTCTATTAGGATCAAACAAGCCCATTTGGGCTCCAATAGGACCAAAGAAGTACAAATTGGCCCAGTTAGGTCCTATATGGCCTAAAAAGTCCATTTGGGCTCTATTAGGATCAACCAAATCCATTTGGGCTCCAATAGGACCAAAGAAGTACAAATTGGCCCAGTTAGGTACTATATGACCTAAAAAGTCCATTTGGGCTCTATTAGGATCAAACAAGTCCATTTGGCCCACTTAGGTATCGGAACAGAGGATTAAATTGTAAAGCCCAATGTATAAGGGCCTCTGAATAAGCTTTCCAACAAGGTATCATATGCCTTAATTGGGCTTAAGATTAGTAAATTAGCCCATTTAAGTGAAGGAACACCATGTAGTTCGTTGTGATCCGTTCAAGAGAACTCGGGATTCAATTTAGCCTTGATTTTGGCCTAATTTGATAATTCTTTGGAAATATGAAATTGTGGGTCTCTTCCTTATCTTTCTAGGGACAGCAAGATCACCAAAATCCGGTATCTGTAGCTCTAGTTATGCTCTGCGCAAGGCAAGAAGGTCAGGATGAATGAAAAACTGAAAATTAACAATGTTTAGCAATTAAGCCCAATTAAGCCCAATAATGTAAAAGCAAAAACAATGATTGTAAAAGTTGTCTAATTTCCTTCTCTCTCTAGCTTGTGCGGCTGTAAACTGCTATTTATGCTTTTTAATCCCGACCTAACCCTAGACCAAATTAAGGGCCTCTGAATAAGCTTTCCAACAAGGTATCATATGCCTTAATTGGGCTTAAGATTAGTAAGTTAGGCCCATTTAAGTGAAGGAATATCATGGATCGCAGACCGATCCGCGCTAGAGAACTCGGGACCCAATTTAGCCTTGTTTTTGTAATAATTTGATAATTAATTTGAAATTTAAAATGTAGGTACTTCCTTTTATTTATAGGGACAGCAAGATCACCAAAATCCGATATCTCAGCTCTAGTTATACTCGCATGGCAACAAGACTGGGATGAGTGAAAAATCCAAAATTAACAATGTTTAGCAATTAAGCCCAATTAAGCCCAATAATGTAAAAGCAAAAACAATGATTGTAAAAGTTGTCTAATTTCCTTCTCTCTCTAGCTTGTGCGGCTGTAAACTGCTATTTATGCTTTTTAATCCCGACCTAACCCTAGACCAAATTAAGGGCCTCTGAATAAGCTTTCCAACAAGGTATCATATGCCTTAATTGGGCTTAAGATTAGTAAGTTAGGCCCATTTAAGTGAAGGAATATCATGGACTGCGCAGTGTTCCGCGCCATAGAACTCGGGACCCAATATAGCCTTGATTTTGGAATATTTTGACAATTCTTGTGAACCTGAAATTGTAGGTCCCGTCCTTATCTTTCTAGGGACAGCAAATCATCAACATCCGATATCTGTAGCTCTAGTTATGCACTGCACAAGGCAACAAGGTCAGGAAGAGTGAAAAATCCGAAAATTAACAATGTTTAACAATTACTCCCAATAATGTAATACCAAAAACAATGATTGTAAAAGTTGTCTAATTTCCTTCTATCTCTAGATTGTGCGGCTATAAATTGCTATTTATGCTTTTTAATCCCGACCTAACCCTAGACCAAATTAAGGGCCTCTGAATAAGCTTTCCAACAAGGTATCATATGCCTTAATTGGGATTAAGATTAGTAAGTTAGCCCCATTTAAGTGAAGGAATGTCATGGATCGTGCACCGATCCGTGCTAGAGAACTCGGGATCCATTTTAGCCTTGTTTTTGGCCTAATTTGATAATTCTTTGGAAATATGAAATTGTAGGTCTCTTCCTAACATCATAGACTGCACACGGATCCGTGCCAAATGCACTTGTTTGATCCCATTAATATAAAAGCAAAAGCAATGATTGTAAAAGTTGTCTAATTTCCGTCTGTCTCTGGCTTGTGCGGCTGTAAACTTCTATTTAGGCTTATTAATCTTGACGTAACCCTAGAACAAATTAAGGGCCTCTGAATAAGCTTTCCAACAAGGTATCATATGCCTTAATTGGGCTTAAGATGAGTAAGTTAGGCCCATTTAAGTGAAGGAACATCATGGACTGCGCCCTAATCTGTGCTACAGAACTCGGGATCCAATTTAGCCTTGATTTTGGCCTAATTTAATATTTCTTTCGAAATATGAAATTGTGGGTCTCTTCCTTATGTTTCTAGGGACAGCAAGATCACCAAAATCCGTATTCGTAGGCTCTAGTTATGCTCTGCGCAAGGCAAGAAGGTCAGGATGAATGAAAAACTGAAAATTAACAATGTTTAGAAATTAAGCCCAATTAAGCCCAATAATGTAAAAGCAAAAACAATGATTGTAAAAGTTGTCTAATTTCCTTCTCTCTCTAGCTTGTGCGGCTGTAAACTGTTATTTATGCTTTTTAATCCCGACCTAACCCTAGACCAAATTAAGGGCCTCTGAATAAGCTTTCCAACATGGTATCATATGCCTTAATTGGGCTTAAGATTAGTAAGTTAGGCCCATTTAAGTGAAGGAATATCATGGATCTGCGTCGATCTGCGCCCGAAGAACTCTGAACCCAATTTAGCCTTGATTTTGGAATAATTTGACAATTCATGTGAACCTGAAACTGTAGGTCCTTCCTTTTCTTTCTAGGGACAGCAAGATCACCAAAATCCGATATCTGTAGCTCTAGTTATACTCTACGCATGGCAACAAGACTGGGATGAGTGAAAAATCCGAAAATTAACAATGTTTAGCAATTAAGCCCAATTAAGCCCAATAATGTAAAACCAAAAACAATTATTGTAAAAGTTATCTATTTCCTTCTCTCTCTAGGTTGTGGGGCTGTAAACTGCTATTTATGCTTTTTAATCCCGACCTAACCCTAGACGAAATTAAGGGCCTCTGAATAAGCTTTCCAACAAGGTATCATATGCCTTCATTGGGCTTAAGATTAGTAAGTTAGGCCCATTTAAGTGAAGGAATATCATGGACTGCGCACTGATCCGCGCCAGAGAACTCGGGACCCAATTTAGCCTTGATTTGGGCTAAAAAGTCCATTTGGGCTCTATTAGGATCAAACAAGGCCATTGGGGCTCCAATAGGACCATAGATGTACAAATTGGCCCAGTTAGGTCCTATATGACCTAACAAGTCCATTTGGGCTCTATTAGGATCAAACAAGTCCATTTGGGCTCCAATAGGACCAAAGAAGTACAAATTGTCCCAATTAGGTCCTCTATGACCTAAAAAGTGAATTTGGGCTCTATTAGGATCGAACAAGTCCATTTGGGCTCCATTAGGACCAAAGAAGTACAAATTGGCCTAGTTAGGTCCAATATGACCTAAAATGTCCATTTGGGGCTCTATTAGGATCAAACAAGCCCATTTGGGCTCCAATAGGACCAAAGAAGTACAAATTGGCCCAGTTAGGTCCTATATGGCCTAAAAAGTCCATTTGGGCTCTATTAGGATCAACCAAATCCATTTGGGCTCCAATAGGACCAAAGAAGTACAAATTGGCCCAGTTAGGTACTATATGACCTAAAAAGTCCATTTGGGCTCTATTAGGATCAAACAAGTCCATTTGGCCCACTTAGGTATCGGAACATCGGATTAAATTGTAAAGCCCAATGTATATGGGGCCTCTGAATAAGCTTTCCAACAAGGTATCATATGCCTTAATTGGGCTTAAGATTAGTAAATTAGCCCCATTTAAGTGAAGGAACATCATGGATCATGATCGATCCGTTCAAGAGAACTCGGGATCCAATTTAGCCTTGATTTTGGCCTAATTTGATAATTCTTTGGAAATATGAAATTGTGGGTCTCTTCCTTATCTTTCTAGGGACAGCAAGATCACCAAAATCCGGTATTCGTAGCTCTAGTTATGCTCTGCGAAAGGCAAGAAGGTCGGGATGAATGAAAACTGAAAATTAACAATGTTTAGCAATTAAGCCCAATTAAGCCCAATAATGTAAAAGCAAAAACAATGATTGTAAAAGTTGTCTAATTTCCTTCTCTCTCTAGCTTGTGCGGCTGGAACTCGCTCTTTATGCTTTTTAATCCCGACCTAACCCTAGACCAAATTAAGGGGCCTCTCAATAAGCTTTCCAACAAGGTATCATATGCCTTAATTGGGCTTAAGATTAGTAAGTTAGTCCCATTTAAGTGAAGGAATATCATGGACTGCGCATCGATCCGCGCCAGAGAACTCGGGACCCAATTTAGCCTTGATTTTGGAATAATTTGAAAATTCATGTGAACGTGAAACGTAGGTCCTTCCTTTTCTTTCTAGGGACAAAGCAAGATCACCAAAATCCGATATCTCGTAGCTCTAGTTATACTCGCGCATGGCAACAAGACTGGGATGAGTGAAAAATCCGAAAATTAACAATGTTTAACAATTAAGCCCAATTAAGCCCAATAATGTAAAACCAAAAACAATGATTGTAAAAGTTATCTATTTCCTTCTCTCTCTAGCTTGTGCAGCTGTAAACTGCTATTTATGCTTTTTAATCCCGACCTAACCCTAGACCAAATTAAGTGCCTCTGAATAAGCTTTCCAACAAGGTATCATATGCCTTAATTGGGCTTAAGATTAGTAAGTTAGGCCCATTTAAGTGAAGGAATATCATGGATAAAGGCAGTGTTCCGCGCCATAGAACTCCTGGGACCCAATATAGCCTTGATTTTGGAATATTTTGACAATTCTTGTGAACCTGAAATTATAGGTCCCTTCCTTATCTTTCTAGGGACAGCAAATCATCAACATCCGATATCTGTAGCTCTAGTTATGCACTGCACAAGGCAACAAGGTCAGGAAGAGTGAAAAATCCGAAAATTAACAATGTTTAACAATTACTCCCAATAATGTAATACCAAAAACAATGATTGTAAAAGTTGTCTAATTTCCTTCTATCTCTAGATTGTGCGGCTATAAATTGCTATTTATGCTTTTTTAATCCCGACCTAACCCTAGACCAAATTAAGGGCCTCTGAATAAGCTTTCCAACAAGGTATCATATGCCTTAATTGGGATTAAGATTAGTAAGTTAGCCCCATTTAAGTGAAGGAACGTCATGGATCATGAGCCGATCCGTGCTAGAGAACTCGGGATCCATTTTAGCCTTTGTTTTTGGCCTAATTTGATAATTCTTTGGAAATATGAAATTGTAGGTCTCTTCCTAACATCATAGATCACACACTGATCCGTGCCAAATGCACTTGTTTGATCCCAATAATATAAAAGCAAAAGCAATGATTGTAAAAGTTGTCTAATTTCCCAGTCTGCCTCTGGCTTGTGCAGCTGTAAACTTCAATTTAGGCTTATTAATCTTGACGTAACCCTAGAACAAATTAAGGGCCTCTGAGTAAGCTTTCCAACAAGGTATCATATGCCTTAATTGGGCTTAAGATGAGTAAGTTAGGCCCATCTAAGTGAAGGAACATCATGGATCAGCGCCTAGTCTGGCTTCAGAACTCGGGATCCAATTTAGCCTTGATTTTGGCCTAATTTAATAATTCTTTTGGAAATATGAAATTGTGGGTCTCTTCCTTATGTTTCTAGGGACATCAAGATCACCAAAATCCGGTATCTCGTAGCTCTAGTTATGCTCTGCGCAAGGCAAGAAGGTCGGGATGAATGAAAAATGAAAATTAACAATGTTTAGAAATTAAGCCCAATTCAGCCCAATAATGTAAAAAAGCAAAAACAATGATTGTAAAAGTTGTCTAATTTCCTTCTCTCTCTAGCTTGTGCGGCTGTAAACTGTTATTTATGCTTTTTAATCCCGACCCTAACCCTAGACCAAATTAAGGGCCTCTCGAATAAGCTTTCCAACATGGTATCATATGCCTTAATTGGGCTTAAGATTAGTAAGTTAGGCCCATTTAAGTGAAGGAATATCATGGATCAGCGTCCATCCGCGCCTGAGAACTCTGAACCCACTTTAGCCTTGATTTTGGAATAATTTGACAATTCATGTGAACTCGAAACTCGTAGGTCCTTCCTTTTCTTTCGAGGGACAGCAAGATCACCAAAATCCGATATCTGTAGCTCTAGTTATACTCTACGCATGGCAACAAGACTGTGATGAGTGAAAAAGCACAAATTAACAATGTTTAGCAATTAAGCCCAATTAAGCCCAATAATGTAAAACCAAAAACAATGATTGTAAAAGTTATCTATTTCCTTCTCTCTCTAGGTTGTGGGGCTGTAAACTGCTATTTATGCTTTTTAATCCCGACCTAACCCTAGACCAAATTAAGGGCCTCTGAATAAGCTTTCCAACAAGGTATCATATGCCTTCATTGGGCTTAAGATTAGTAAGTTAGGCCCATTTAAGTGAAGGAATATCATGGACTGCGCACTGATCCGCGCCAGAGAACTCGGGACCCAATTTAGCCTTGATTTGGGCTAAAAAGTCCATTTGGGCTCTATTAGGATCAAACAAGGCCATTGGGGCTCCAATAGGACCATAGATGTACAAATTGGCCCAGTTAGGTCCTATATGACCTAACAAGTCCATTTGGGCTCTATTAGGATCAAACAAGTCCATTTGGGCTCCAATAGGACCAAAGAAGTACAAATTGTCCCAATTAGGTCCTCTATGACCTAAAAAGTGAATTTGGGCTCTATTAGGATCGAACAAGTCCATTTGGGCTCCATTAGGACCAAAGAAGTACAAATTGGCCTAGTTAGGTCCAATATGACCTAAAATGTCCATTTGGGCTCTATTAGGATCAAACAAGCCCATTTGGGCTCCAATAGGACCAAAGAAGTACAAATTGGCCCAGTTAGGTCCTATATGGCCTAAAAAGTCCATTTTGGCTCTATTAGGATCAACCAAATCCATTTGGGCTCCAATAGGACCAAAGAAGTACAAATTGGCCCAGTTAGGTACTATATGACCTAAAAAGTCCATTTGGGCTCTATTAGGATCAAACAAGTCCATTTGGCCCACTTAGGTATCGGAACATCGGATTAAATTGTAAAGCCCAATGTATAAGGGCCTCTGAATAAGCTTTCAACAAGGTATCATATGCCTTAATTGGGCTTAAGATTAGTAAATTAGCCCTTTTTAAGTGAAGGAAAATCATGGACTGCTTAATGATCAGTTCAAGATAACTCTTGATCCAATTTAGCCTTGATTTTGGCATAATTTTATAATTCTTTTGAAATATGATATTTTGGGTCTCTTCCTTATATTTCTAGGGACAACAAGATCACCAAAATCCGTTATACTCAATCGCTCTAGTTATGCTCTGCAGGGATGAATGAAAAACTGAAAATTAACAATGTTTAACAACTAACCCCCCAATTGCCCATAAAAGCAAAAACAATGATTGTAAAGTTGTCTAATTTCCTTCTCTCTCTAGCTTGTCTACGCTAAACTGCTTTTATGCTTTTAATCCCGAACCACCCTAGACCAAATTAGGGCCTCAATAAGCTTTCAACAAGGTATCATATGCCTTAATTGGGCTTAAGATTAGTAAGTTAGTCCCATTTAAGTGAAGGAATATCATGGACTCCCGTGAGATCCGCGCCGGGAGAACTCTGGACCCAATTTAGCCTTGATTTTGGAATAATTTGAAAATTCATGTGCGGAAAGCCTAGTCCTTTTCTTTCTAGGGACAGCAAGATCACCAAAACCACCCAACCCCGTAGCTCTAGTTATACTCTGGTGATGGCAACAAGACTGGATGAGAAAATCTGGAAATTAACAATGTTTAACAATTAAGCCCAATTAAGCCCAATAATGTAAAACCAAAAACAATGATTGTAAAAGTTATCTATTTCCTTCTCTCTCTAGCTTGTGCAGCTGTAAACTGCTATTTATGCTTTTTAATCCCGACCTAACCCTAGACCAAATTAAGTGCCTCTGAATAAGCTTTCCAACAAGGTATCATATGCCTTAATTGGGCTTAAGATTAGTGAGTTAGGCCCATTTAAGTGAAGGAATATCATGGATCGCGGGTGTTCCGCGCCATAGAACTGGGACCCAATATAGCCTTGATTTTGGAATATTTTGACAATTCTTGTGAACCTGAAATTATAGGTCCCTTCCTTATCTTTCTAGGGACAGCAAATCATCAACATCCGATATCTGTAGCTCTAGTTATGCACTGCACAAGGCAACAAGGTCAGGAAGAGTGAAAATCCGAAAATTAACAATGTTTAACAATTACTCCCAATAATGTAATACCAAAAACAATGATTGTAAAAGTTGTCTAATTTCCTTCTATCTCTAGATTGTGCGGCTATAAATTGCTATTTATGCTTTTTAATCCCGACCTAACCCTAGACCAAATTATGGGCCTCTGAATAAGCTTTCCAACAAGGTATCATATGCCTTAATTGGGATTAGGATTAGTAAGATTTGCCCCATTTAAGTGAAGGAACGTCATGGTCGCTGCCGATCCGTGCTATGGGAACTAGGGATCCATTTTAGCCTTGTTTTTGGCCTAATTTGATAATTCTTTGGAAATATGAAATTGTGGGTCTCTTCCAACATCATAGACTGACAGGATCCGTGCCAGATGCACTTGTTTGATCCCAATAATATAAAGCAAAAGCAATGATTGTAAAAGTTGTCTAATTTCCATCTGTCTCTGGCTTGTGCAGTTGTAAACTTCTGTTTAGGCTTAATAATCTTGACGTAACCTAGAACAAATTAAGGGCTCCGAGTAAGCTTTCAACAAGGTATCATATGCCTTAATTGGGCTTAAGATGAGTAAGTTAGGCCCATCTAAGTGAAGGAACATCATGGACTGCGCACGCCCATCATTCTGAACTCGGGATCCAATTTAGCCTTGATTTTGGCCTAATTTAATAATTCTTTTGAAATATGAAATTGTGGGTCTCTTCCTTATGTTTCAGGGACATCAAGATCACCAAAATCCGGTATCTGTAGCTCTAGTTTGCTACTGTAAGGCAAGAAGGTGGGATGAATGAGAAAACGGAAATTAACAATGTTTAGAAATTGAGCCCAATTAAGCCCAATAATGTAAAAGCAAAAACAATGATTGTAAAAGTTGTCTAATTTCCTTCTCTCTCTGGCTTGTGCAGCTGTAAACTGTTTTGTGCTTTTAATCCCGACCTAACCTAGACCAAATTTAGGGCCTCCGAATAAGCTTTCCAACATGGTATCTATGCCTTAATTGGGCTTAAGATTAGTAAGTTAGGCCCATTTAAGTGAAGGAATATCATGGAACAGCGTCTTTGATCTCATATGCTGTGAGAAGTTGAACCGGTCTAGCCTTGATTTTGGAATAATTTCAACAATTCATGTGAACCTGGAACTGTAGGTCCTTCTTCTTTCAAGGGACAGCAAGATCACCAAAATCATACATTGTAGCTCTAGTTATACTCCTACGCATATGTGAAAAGTGGGATGGTGAAAAATCCGAAAATTAACAGTATTTGTAATTAAGCCAAGTTAAGCCCAATAATGCATAAAACCAAAAACAATGATTGTAAAAATTATCCTTTCATACTATATACTCTAGGTTGTGGGAGAAACTGTAAACTGCTATTTATGCTTTTTAATCCAGGCCTAACCACTGGAAGCGAGGTGAGGCCTGCGGAATAAGCTTTCCAACAAGGTATCATATGCCTTCATTGGGCTTAAGATTAGTAAATTAGGCCCATTTAAGTGAAGAAATATCATGGATGCTTCCTTATGCTTCCAGTCCGCGCCGAGAGAACTGGGACCAAATTTAGCCTTGTTATTCAAAAGTCCATTTGAAACTCTTATTAGGATCAAATAAGGCCATTAGGGCTCAATAGGACCATAGATGTACAAATTATTTGATTAGGTCCTGATATGACCTAATAAGTCCATTAAACTCTATTAAGATCGAAAACAAATCCGTTTAGGCTCGAATAGGACCAAAGAAGTACCGATTATCCCGATTAGGTCTATGACCTAAAGATTTAGGCTCAATGGGATCGAACAAGTCCATTTTAGGCTCCATTAGGACCAAAAGTACAAATTAGCCTGAATTAGGTCCAATATGACCTAAAATGTCCATTTGGGCTCTTTGTGGGATCAA
>JAUPTC010000013.1:7224737-7272737 GCA_030762895.1 Sophora flavescens
AGCTTTCCAACAAGGTATCATTTGCCTTAATTGGGCTTAAGATTAGTAAGTTAGGCCCATTTAAGTGAAGGAACATCATGGACTCCATGCAGATCCGCGCCAGAGAACTCGGGAACCAATTTAGCCTTGATTTTGGTCTAATTTGACAATTCTTGTAAACGACATTGTAGGTCTCTTCCTTATCTTTCTAGGGACAACAAGATCACCAAAATCCAATATCTGTAGCTCTAGTTATACTCTGCGCATGACAACAAGGTCGGGATGAGTGAAAAATCCGAAAATTAACAATGTTTAGCAATTAAGCCTAATAATGTAAAACCAAAAACAATGATTGTAAAAGTTGTCTAATTTCCTTCTCTCTCTAGCTTGTGCGGCTGTAAACTGCTATTTATGCTTTTTAATCCCGACCTAACCTTAGACCAAATAAAGGGCCTCTGAATAAGCTTTCCAACAAGGTATCATATTTCATAATTGGGCTTAAGATTAGTAAGTTGGGCCCATTTAAGTGAAGGAATATCATGGACTGCGCACTGAACCGCGCCATAGAACTCGGGACCCAATTTAGCCTTGATTTTGGAATAATTTGACATTTCTTATGACCTGAAATTGTAGGTCCCTTCCTTATCTTTCTAGGGACAGCAAGATCATCAAAATCCGATATCTGTAGCTCTAGTTATGCTCGCACAAGGCAACAAGGTCCGGTAGAGTGAAAAATTCGAAAATTAACAATGTTTGGCAATTATGCCCAATAATGTAAAAAGAAAAACAATGATTGTAAAAGTTGTCTAATTTCCTTCTCTCTCTAGCTTGAAGCGTCTGTAAACTGCTATTTATGCTTTTAATCCGACCTAGACCTAGACCAAATTAAGAGCCTCACGAATAAGCTTTTCTACAAGATATCATATGCCTTAATCGGGCATAAGATTAGTAATTAAGGCCCATTTAAGTGAAGGAACATCATGGACTCAGCGGTGATCCGCGCCGGGAAACTCGGGACCCAATTTAGCCTTGATTTTGGTCTAATTTGACAATTCTTGTGAAACATGACATTGTAGGTCTCTTCCTTATCTTTCTAGGGACCGAGAAGATCACCAAAATCGATATCTATAGCTCTTAGTTATACTGCGATGGCACCAAGGTCGGGATGAGTGAAAAATCCGAAAATTAACAATGTTTAGCAATTAAGCCCAATAATGTAAAACAAAAAACAATGATTGTAAAATTTGTCTAATTTCCTTCTCTCTCTCAGCTTGTGCGGTTGTAAACTGCTATTTATGCTTTTACCTGACCCTAACCTAGACCAAATTAAGGGCCTCTGAATAAGCTTGCCAACAAGGTATCATATGCCTTAATTGGGCTTAAGATTAGTAAGTTAGGCCCATTTAAGTGAAGGAACATCATGGACTACGCACTTCTGCGCCAGAAGAACTTCGGGACCCAATTATCCTTTATTTTGGTCTAATTCGAAAATTCTTGTGAAACCCGACATTGTAGGTCTCTTCCTTATCTTTCTAGGGACAGCAAGATCACCAAAATCCGATATCTGTAGCTCTAGTTATACTCGGCGCAAGGCAACAAGGTCAGGATGAGTGAAAAATCCGAAAATTAACAATGTTTAGCAATTCAGCCCAATTAAGCCCCAATAATATAAAAGCAAAAACAATGATTGTAAAAGTTGTCTAATTTCCTTCTCTCTCTAGCTTGTGCGGCTGTATACTGCTATTTATGCTTTTTAATCGATCTAACCTAGACCAAATTAAGGGCCTCTGAATAAGCTTTCCAACAAGGTATCATATGCCATAATTGGGCTTAAGATTAGTAAGTTAGGCCCATTTAAGTGAAGGAATATCATGGATTGCATGGCCGATCCGCACCAGAGAACCCGGACCCAATTTAGCCTTGATTTTGGAATAATTTGACAATTCTTGGGAACCTGAAAATGTAGGTCCCTTCCTTATCTTTCTAGGGACAGCAAGATCATCAAAATCCGATATCCGTAGCTCTAGTTATGCTGCCCTGGCATAACAATCGGGAAGTGTGAAAAAAACCAAAATTTACAATGTTTAGCAATTAAGCCCAATAATTTAAAACCAAAAACAATGATTTAAAAAGTTGTCTAATTTCCTTCTCTCTTAGGGGCTTGTACAGCGAAAGAACTCTATTTTTCTTATTAATCACCCCAACCCTAGACCAAATTAAGGGCCTATGAATAAGATTTCCTACAATGTATCATATGCCTTAATTGGGCTTAGATATAAGTTATGCCCATTTAAGTGAAGGAATATCATGGACTGCGCACTGATCCGGCGCAGAATCCTGGGACCCAATTTAGCCTTGATTTTGGCTCCTGAATTTGACAATTCTTGGGAACCCGAAATGTAGATCCCTTCATTATCTTTCTAGGGACAGAAGATCATCAAAATCCCGTATCTGTGGCTTCTAGTTATGCTCTGCACAAGGCAACAAGGTCGTGGAAGAGTGAAAATCCGAAAACTAACAATGTTTAGCAATTATTCCCAATTAAGCCCAATAATGTAAAACCAAAATAGGTGATTTAAAAAGTTTTCAAATTTCCTTCTATCTGTAGATTGTCCAGCTGTAAACTACTATTTATGCTTTTAATCCCGACCTAACCTAGACCAAATTAAGGGCCTCAATTAGCTTTCAACAAGGTATCATATGCCTTAATTGGGCTTAAGATTAGTAAGTTAGGCTCATTTAAGTGAAGGAATATCGTGGGTCGCCAGATTCTATCTGCGCCGAGAACTTCGGGACCCAATTTAGCTTTGATTTTGGAATAATTTGACAATTCTTGTGAACCTAAAATTGCAGGTCCCTTCCTTTTATCTTTCAAGGGACAGCAAGATCATCAAAATCCGATATACTGGCTCTAGTTATGCTCTGACAAGGCAACAAGGTCGGGAAGAGTGAAAAATCGAAAATTATCAATGATTGGCAATTATGCCCAATAATGTAAAAGCAAAAACAATGATTGTAATAGTTGTCTAATTTCCTTCTCTTTTCTAGCTTGTGCGGCTTGTAAAACTGCTATTTATACTTTTTAATCTCACCTAACCCTAGACCAAATTAAGGGCCTCCTAGAATAAGCTTTTCAACAAGGTATCATATGCCTTAATTGGGAATAAGATTAGTAGTTAGGCCCATTTAAGTGAAGGAACATCATGGACTACGTTTGATCCAACGCTGAGAGAACTTCGGGACAATTTATCTTTGATTTTAATCCAATTTGACATTTCTTGTAGAAACTTGACATTGTAGGTCTCTTTGCTTATCTTTCTAGGGAGAGGCAAGATCACAAAAATCCAATATACCTCTAGGTTATACTCTGCATGACAACAAGGTCAGGAAGAGTGAAAAATCCAAAAATTAACAATATTTAGCAATTAAGCCCAATTAAGCCCAATAATGTAAAACCAAAAACAATGATTGTAAAAGTTGTCTAATTTCCTTCTCTCTCTAGCTTGTGCGGCTGTAAACTACTATTTATGGTTTTTAATCCTGACCTAACCCTTGACCAAATTAAGGGCCTCTGACTAAGCTTTCCAACAAGGTATCATATGCCTTAATTGGGCTTAAGATTAGTAAGGTAGGCCCATTTAAGTGAAGGAATATCATGGACTGCGCACTGATCCACGCCAGAGAACTTGGGACCCAATTTAGCCTTGATTTTGGAATAATTTGACAATTCTTGTGAAACCTGACATTGTTGTCCCTTCCTTATCTCTCTAGGGACAGCAAGATCACCAAAATCCGATATCTGTAGCTCCAGTTATACTCTGCGCATGGCAACAAGACTGGGATGAGTGAAAAATCCAAAAACTAACAATATTTAGCAATTAAGCCCAATTAAGTCCAATAATGTAAAACCAAAAACAATGATTGTAAAAGTTGTCTAATTTCCTTCTCTCTCTAGCTTGTGCGGCTGTAAACTACTATTTATGCTTTTTAATCCCGAACTAACCCTAGACCAAATTAAGGGCCTCTGACTAAGCTTTCCAACAAGGTATCATATGGCTTAATTGGGCTTAAGATTAGTAAGTTAGGCCCATTTAAGTGAAGGAATATCATGGACTGCGCATTGATCCGCGCCATAGAACTTGGGACCCAATTTAGCCTTGATTTTGGAATAATTTGACCATTCTTATGAACCTGAAATTGTAGGTCCCTTCCTTATCTTTCTAGGGACAGGAAGATCATCAAAATCCGATATCTGTAGCTCTAGTTATGCTCCGCACAAGGCAACAAGGTCAGGAAGAGTGAAAAATCCGAATATTAACAATGTTTAGCAATTATGCCCAACTAAGCCTAATAATGTAAAACCAAAAACAATGATTGTAAAAGTTGTCTAATTTCCTTCTCTCTCTAGCTTGTGCGGCTGTAAACTGCTATTTATGCTTTTTAATCCCGACCTAACCCTAGAACAAATTAAGGGCCTCTGAATAAGCTTTCCAACAAGGTATCATATGCCTTAATTGGGCTTAAGATTAGTAAGTTAGGCCCATTGAAGTGAAGGAATATCATGGACTGCGCACTAATCCGCACCAGAGAACTCGGGACCCAATTTAGCCTTGATTTTGGAATAATTTGACAATTCTTGTGAACCTGAAATTGTAGGTCCCTTCCTTATCTTTCTAGGGACAGCAAGATCATCAAAATCCGATATTTGTAGCTCTAGTTATGCTCTTCACAAGGCAACAAGGTCAGGAAGAGTGAAAAATGCGAAAATTAACAATGTTTAGCAATTATGCCCAATAATGTAAAAGCAAAAACAATGATCGTAAAAGTTGTCTAATTTCCGTCTCTCTCTGGCTTGTGCGGCTGTAAACTGCTATTTATGCTTTTTAATCCCGACCTAACCCTAGACCAAATTAAGGGCCTCTAAATAAGCTTTCCAACAAGGTATCATATGCCTTAATTGGGCTTAAGATGAGTAAGTTAGTCCCATTTAAGTGAAGGAACATCATGGACTGCGCACCGATCCGTGCCAGAGAACTCGGGACCCAATTTAGCATCGATTCTGGAATAAATTGACAATTCTTGTGTCACCTGAATAATGTAGGTCTCTTCCTTATCGTTCTAGGGACAGCAAGATCACCAAAATCCGTTTTATGTAGCTCTAGTTATACTCTGCGCATGGCACCAAGGTCGGGATGAGTGAAAAATCCGAAAATTAACAATGTTCAGCAATTAAGCCCAATAATGTAAAACCAAAAACAATGATTGTAAAAATTATCTAATTTCATTCTCTCTCTAGCTTGTGCGGTTGTAAACTGCTATTTATGTTTTTTAATCTCGACCTTACCGTAGACCAAATTAAGGGCCTTTGAATAAGCTTTCCAACAAGGTATCATATGTCTTAATTGGGCTTAAGATTAGTAAGTTAGGCCCATTTAAGTGAATGAATATCATGGACTGCGCACTGATCCTCGCCAGAGTACTCGAGACCCAATTTATCCTTGATTTTGGTCTAATTAGACAATTATTGTGAAACCTGAAATTGTTGGTCTCTTCCTTATCTTTCTAGGGACAGCAAGATTACCAAAATCCTAAATCTGTAGCTCTTGTTATGCTCTGCGCAAGGCAACAAGACTGGGATGAGTGAAAAATCCGAAAATTAACTATATTTAGCAATTAAGTCCAATTAATCCCAATAATGTAAAACCAAAAACAATGATTGTAAAAGTTGTCTTCCTTATCTTTCTAGGGACAACAAGATCACCAAAATCCGATATCTGTAGCTCTAGTTATGCTCTGCGCAAGGCAACAAGGTCGGGATGAGTGAAAAATCCGAAAATTAACAATGTTTAGCAATTATGCCCAATTAAGCCCAATAAGGTAAAACCAAAAACAATGATTGTAAAAGTTATCCAATTTCCGTCTCTCTCTGGCTTGTGCGGTAGCAGTTTACAGCCTCACAAACCGGATAGAGACGGAATAGGCGTATGGCAACATTATTGGGCTTTACAAGGCAACTAGACCAAATTAAGGGCCTCTGAATAAGCTTTCCAATAAGAGCTCTTCAGAGGCACCAAAATAACCCTAAACCAAATTAAGGGCCTCAGAATAAGCTTTTCAACAAGGTATCATATGCCTTAATTGGGCTAAAGATGAGTAAGTTAGGCCCATTTAAGTGAAGGAACATCATGGACTGCGCACTGATCCGCGCCAGAGAACTTCGGACCCAATTTATCCTTGATTTAGGCCTAAATTGACAATTCTTGTATCACCTAAAATTTTAGGTCTCTTCCTTATCTTTATAGGGACTGCAAGATCACCAAAATCCGATATCTGTAGCTCTAGTTATACTCTGCGCATGGCAACAAGGTCGGGATGAGTGAAAAATCCGAAAATTAACAATGTTTAGCAATTAAGCCGAATTAAGCCCAATAATGTAAAACCAAAAACAATGATTGTAAAAGTTGTCTAATTTCCTTCTCTCTCTAGCTTGTGCGGCTGTAAACTGCTATTTATGCTTTTTCATCCCGACCTAACCCTAGACCAAATTAAGGGCCTCTGAATAAGCTTTCCAACAAGGTATCAGAGGCCCTTCCTTATCTATCTAGGGACAGCAAGATCACGAAAATCCGATATCTGTAGCTCTAGCTATACTCTGCGCATGGTAACAAGGTCGGGCTGAGTGAAAAATCCGAAAAATTAACAATGTTTAGCAATTAAGCCCAATTTAGCCCAATAATATAAAAGCAAAAGCAATGATTGTAAAAGTTGTCTAATTTCCGTCTGTCTCTGGCTTGTGCGGCTGTAAACTTCTATTTATGCTTATTAATCCTGACGTAACCCTAGAACAAATTAAGGGCCTCTGATTAGGCTTTCCAACAAGGTATCATATGCCTTAATTGGGCTAAAGATGAGTAAGTTAGGCCCATTTAAGTGAAGGAACATCATGGATTGCGCACTGATCCGTGCCAGAGAACTTCGGACCCAATTTAGCCTTGATTTTGGCCTATAATGACAATTTTTGTGTCACCTGAAATTGTAGGTCTCTTCCTTATCTTTCTATGGACTGCAAGATCACCAAAATCCGATATCTGTAGCTCTAGTTATGCTCTGCACAAGGCAACAAGGTCAGGAAGAGTGAAAAATCCGAAAATTAACAATGTTTAGCAATTATGCCCAATTAAGCCCAATAATGTAAAACCAAAAACAATGCTTGTAAAAGTTGTCTAATTTCCTTCTCTCTCTAGCTTGGGCGGCTGTAAACTTCTATTTATGCTTTTTAATCCCGACCTAACCCTAGACCAAATTAAGGGACTCTGAATAAGCTTTCCAACAAGGTATCAGAGGCCCTTCCTTATCTTTCTAGGGACAACAAGATCACGAAAATCCGATATTTGTAGCTCTAGCTACACTCTGCGCATGGTAACAAGGTCGGGATGAGTGAAAAATCCGAAAACTAACAATGTTTAGCAATTAAGCCCAATTTAGCCCAATAATATAAAAGCAAAAGCAATGATTGTAAAAGTTGTCTAATTTCCGTCTGTCTCTGGCTTGTGCGGCTGTAAACTTCTATTTATGCTTATTAATCCTGACGTAACCCTAGAAAAAATTAAGGGCCTCTGATTAGGCTTTCCAACAAGGTATCATATGCCTTAATTGGGCTAAAGATGAGTAAGTTAGGCCCATTTAAGTGAAGGAACATCATGGATTGCGCACTGATCCGTGCCAGAGAACTTCGGACCCAATTTAGCCTTGATTTTGGCCTATAATGACAATTTTTGTGTCACCTGAAATTGTAGGTCTCTTCCTTATCTTTCTATGGACTGCAAGATCACCAAAATCCGATATCTGTAGCCCTAGTTATGCTCTGCACAAGGCAACAAGGTCAGGAAGAGTGAAAAATCCGAAAATTAACAATGTTTAGCAATTATGCCCAATTAAGCCCAATAATGTAAAACCAAAAACAATGCTTGTAAAAGTTGTCTAATTTCCTTCTCTCTCTAGCTTGGGCGGCTGTAAACTTCTATTTATGCTTTTTAATCCCGACCTAACCCTAGACCAAATTAAGGGACTCTGAATAAGCTTTCCAACAAGGTATCAGAGGCCCTTCCTTATCTTTCTAGGGACAACAAGATCACGAAAATCCGATATTTGTAGCTCTAGCTACACTCTGCGCATGGTAACAAGGTCGGGATGAGTGAAAAATCCGAAAACTAACAATGTTTAGCAATTAAGCCCAATTTAGCCCAATAATATAAAAGCAAAAGCAATGATTGTAAAAGTTGTCTAATTTCCGTCTGTCTCTGGCTTGTGCGGCTGTAAACTTCTATTTATGCTTATTAATCCTGACGTAACCCTAGAAAAAATTAAGGGCCTCTGATTAGGCTTTCCAACAAGGTATCATATGCCTTAATTGGGCTAAAGATGAGTAAGTTAGGCCCATTTAAGTGAAGGAACATCATGGACTGCGCACTGATCCGTGCCAGAGAACTTCGGACCCAATTTAGCCTTGATTTTAGCCTATAATGACAATTTTTGTGTCACCAGAAATTGTAGGTCTCTTCCTTATCATTCTAGGGACTGCAAGATCACCAAAATCCGATATCTGTAGCTCTAGTTATGCTTTGCACAAGGCAACAAGGTCAGGAAGAGTGAAAAATCCGAAAATTAACAATGTTTAGCAATTATGCCCAATTAAGCCCAATAATGTAAAACCAAAAACAATGCTTGTAAAAGTTGTCTAATTTCCTTCTCTCTCTAGCTTGTGCGGCTGTAAACTGCTATTTATGCTTTTTAATCCCGACCTAACCCTAGACCAAATTAAGGGCCTCTGAATAAGCTTTCCAACAAGGTATCATTTGCCTTATTTGGGCTTAAGATTAGTAAGTTAGGCCCATTTAAGCGAAGGAATATCATGGACTGCTCACTGATCCGCGCCAGAGAACTCGGGACCCAATTTAGCCTAGATTTTGGAATAATTTGACAATTCTTGTGTACCTGAAATTGTAGGTCCCTTCCTTATCTTTCTAGGGACAGCAAGATCATCAAAATCCGATATCTGTAGCTCAAGTTATGCTCTGCACAAGGCAACAAGGTCAGGAAGAGTGAAAAATCCGAAAATTAACAATGTTTAGCAATTATGCCCAATAATGTAAAAGCAAAAACAATGATTGTAAAAGTTGTCTAATTTCCGTCTCTCTCTGGCTTGTGCGGCTGTAAACTGCTATTTTTGCTTATTAATCCTGACCTAACCCTAGACTAAATTAAGGGCCTCTGAATAAGCTTTCAACAAGGTATCATAAGCCTTAATTGGGCTTAAGATTAGTAAGTTAGGCCCATTTATGTGAAGGAATTTCATGGACTGCATACTGATCCGCGCCAGAGAACTCGGGACCCAATTTAGCCTTGATTTTGTTCTAATTAGACAATTCTTGTGAAACCTGACATTGTAGGTCCCTTCCTTAGCTTTCTAGGGACAGCAAGATCACCAAAATCCGCTATCTGAATCTCTAGTTATACTCTGCGCATAGCAACAAGTTCGGGATGAGTGAAAAATCCGAAAATTAACAATGTTTAGCAATTAAGCCCAATTACGCCCAATAATGTAAAACCAAAAACAATGATTGTAAAAGTTGTCTAATTTCCGTCGCTCTCTAGCTTGTGCGGCCGTAATCTGCTATTTATGCTTTTTAATCCCGACCTAACCCTAGACCAAATTAAGGGCCTCTGAATAAGCTTTCCAACAAGGTATCATATGCCTTAATTGGGCTTAAGATTAGTAAGTTAGGCCCATTTAAGTGAAGGAATACCATGGACTGCGCACTGATCCGCGCCAGAGAACTCGGGACCCAATTTAGTCTTGATTTTGGAATAATTTGACAATTCTTGTGAACCTGAAATTGTAGGTCCATTCCTTACCTTTCTAGTGACAGCAAGATCACCAAAATCTGAAATCTGTAGCTCTAGTTATGCTCTGCGCAAGGCAACAAGGTCAGGAAGAGTGAAAAATCCGAAACCTTAACAATGTTTAGCAATTAAGCCCAATTAAACCCAATAATGTAAAACCAAAACATTGATTGTAAAAGTTGTCTAATTTCCTACTCTCTCTAGCTTGTGCGGCTGTAAACTGTTATTTATGCTTTTTAATCTCGACCTAACCCTAGACCAAATTAAGGGCCTCTGAATAAGCTTTCCAACAAGGTATCATATGCCTTAATTGGGCTTAAGATTAGTAAGTTAGGCCCATTTAAGTGAAGGAATATCATGGACTACGCACTAATCCGTGCCAGAGAACTCGGGACCCAATTTAGCCTTGATTCTGGAATAATTTGACAATTCTTGTGAACCTGAAATTGTAGGTCCCTTCCTTATCTTTCTAGGGACAGCAAGTTCACCAAAATCCGAAATCTGTAGCTCTAGTTATGCTCTGCGCAAGGCAGCAAGGTCAGGAAGAGTGAAAAACCCGAAAATTAACAATGTTTAGCAATTAAGCCCAATTAAGACCAATAATGTAAAACCAAAAACAATGATTGTAAAAAGTTGTCTAATTTCCTTTTCTCTCTAGCTTGTGCGGCTGTAAACTGCTATTTATGCTTTTTAATCCCGACCTAACCTTAGACCAAATTAAGGGCCTCTGAATAAGCTTTCCAACAAGGTATCATATGCCTTAATTGGGCTTAAGATTAGTAAGTTAGGACCATTTAAGTGAAGGAATATCATGGACTGCGCACTGATCCGCGCCAGAGTACTCGGGACCCAATTTAGCCTTGATTTTGGTCTAATTTGACATTTGTTGTGAAACCTGAGAAGGTAATTAGACAACTTTTACAATCACTGTTTTTGGTTTTACATTTTTGGCCTTAATTGCTAAAAATTGTTAATTTTATTATTGGGCATAATTGTTAAACATTGTTAATTTTCGGAACATCATGGATTGTGCGGCTGATACCTTGTTCGGATGGCAACAAGGTCAGGATGAGTGAAAAATCCGAAAATTAAGGCATATGCCCAATATCTGTGGCTCTATTAATTATCATAAATAGCAGTTTACAGCCCCACAAACCAGAGAGAGACGGAATAGGCGTATGGCAACATTATTAGGCTTTACAAGGCAACTAGACCAAATTAAGGGCCTTTGAATAAGGGCCTCTGAATTAGCTTTCCAACAAGGGCTATTCAGAGGCACCAAAATAACCCAAGACCATTAAGGGCCTCTGAATAAGCTTTTCAACAAGGTATCATATGCCTTAATTGGGTTTAAGATGAGTAAGTTAGGCCCATTTAAGTGAAGGAACATCATGGACTGCGCACTGATCCGCGCCTGAGAACTTCGGACCCAATTTAGCCTTGATTTTGGTCTAAATTGACAATTCTTGTGTCACCTGAAATTGTAGGTCCATTCCTTATCTTTCTAGGGACATCAAGATCATCAAAATCCGATATCTGTAGCTCTAGTTATGCTCTGCACAAGGCAACAAGGTCAGGAAGAGTGAAAAATTCGAAAATTAACAATGTTTAGAAATTATGCCCAATAATGTAAAAGCAAAAACAATGATTGTAAAAGTTGTCTAATTTCGGTCTCTCTCTGGCTTGTGTGGCTGTAAACTGCTATTTTTACTTATTAATCCTGACCTAACCCTATACCAAATTAAGGGCCTCTGAATATGCTTTCCAACAAGGTATCATATGTAGGTCACCTGAAATTGTAGGTCTCTTCCTTATCTTTCTAAGGACAGCAAGATCATCAAAATCTGATATATGTAGCTCTAGTTATGCTCTGCACAAGGCAATAAGGTCAAGAAGAGTGAAAAATCCAAAAATTAACAATGTTTAGCAATTATGCCCAATTAAGCCCAATAATGTAAAACCAAAAACAATGATTGTAAAAGTTGTCTAATTTCCTTCTCTCTCTAGCTTGTGCGGCTGTAAACTGCTATTTATGCTTTTTAATCCCGACCTAACCCTAGCCCAAATTAAGGGCCTCTGAATAAGCTTTCCAACAAGGTATCATATGCCTTAATTGGGCTTAAGATTAGTAAGTTAGGCCCATTTAAGTGAAGGAATATCGTTGATTGCGCACTCCATCCCCGCCCAGTACTCGGGACCCAATTTAGGCTTGATTTTGGTCTAATTGGACAATTATTGTGAAACCTGAAATTGTTGGTCTTTTCCTTATCTTTCTAGGGACAGCAAGATCACCAAAATCCGAAATATGTAGCTCTAGTTATGCTCTGCGCAAGGGAACAAGGTCAGGAAGACTGAAAAATCCGAAAATTAACAATGTTTAGCAATTATGCCCATTAATGTAAAATCAAAAACAATGATTGTAAAAGTTGTCTAATTTCCGTCTCTCTCTGGCTTGTGTGGCTGTAAACTGCTATTTTTACTTATTAATCCTGACCTAACCCTATACCAAATTAAGGGCCTCTGAATATGCTTTCCAACAAGGTATCATATGTAGGTCACCTGAAATTGTAGGTCTCTTCCTTATCTTTCTAAGGACAGCAAGATCATCAAAATCTGATATATGTAGCTCTAGTTATGCTCTGCACAAGGCAATAAGGTCAAGAAGAGTGAAAAATCCAAAAATTAACAATGTTTAGCAATTATGCCCAATTAAGCCCAATAATGTAAAACCAAAAACAATGATTGTAAAAGTTGTCTAATTTCCTTCTCTCTCTAGCTTGTGCGGCTGTAAACTGCTATTTATGCTTTTTAATCCCGACCTAACCCTAGCCCAAATTAAGGGCCTCTGAATAAGCTTTCCAACAAGGTATCATATGCCTTAATTGGGCTTAAGATTAGTAAGTTAGGCCCATTTAAGTGAAGGAATATCGTTGATTGCGCACTGATCCCTGCCAGAGTACTCGGGACCCAATTTAGGCTTGATTTTGGTCTAATTGGACAATTATTGTGCAACCTGAAATTGTTGGTCTTTTCCTTATCTTTCTAGGGACATCAAGATCATCAAAATCCGATATCTGTAGCTCTAGTTATGCTCTGCACAAGGCAACAAGGTCAGGAAGAGTGAAAAATTCGAAAATTAACAATGTTTAGAAATTATACCCAATAATGTAAAAGCAAAAACAATGATTGTAAAAGTTGTCTAATTTCCGTCTCTCTCTGGCTTGTGTGGCTGTAAACTGCTATTTTTACTTATTAATCCTGACCTAACCCTATACCAAATTAAGGGCCTCTGAATATGCTTTCCAACAAGGTATCATATGTAGGTCACCTGAAATTGTAGGTCTCTTCCTTATCTTTCTAAGGACAGCAAGATCATCAAAATCTGATATATGTAGCTCTAGTTATGCTCTGCACAAGGCAATAAGGTCAAGAAGAGTGAAAAATCCAAAAATTAACAATGTTTAGCAATTATGCCCAATTAAGCCCAATAATGTAAAACCAAAAACAATGATTGTAAAAGTTGTCTAATTTCCTTCTCTCTCTAGCTTGTGCGGCTGTAAACTGCTATTTATGCTTTTTAATCCCGACCTAACCCTAGCCCAAATTAAGGGCCTCTGAATAAGCTTTCCAACAAGGTATCATATGCCTTAATTGGGCTTAAGATTAGTAAGTTAGGCCCATTTAAGTGAAGGAATATCGTTGATTGCGCACTGATCCCTGCCAGAGTACTCGGGACCCAATTTAGGCTTGATTTTGGTCTAATTGGACAATTATTGTGAAACCTGAAATTGTTGGTCTTTTCCTTATCTTTCTAGGGACAGCAAGATCACCAAAATCCGAAATATGTAGCTCTAGTTATGCTCTGCGCAAGGGAACAAGGTCAGGAAGACTGAAAAATCCGAAAATTAACAATGTTTAGCAATTATGCCCATTAATGTAAAATCAAAAACAATGATTGTTAAAGTTGTCTAATTTCCTTCTCTCTCTAGCTTGTGTTGTTGTAAACTGCTATTTATGCTTTTTAATCCCGACCTAAACCTAGACCAAATTAAGGGCCTCTGAATAAGCTTTCCAACAAGACTGGGATGAGTGAAAAATCCGAAAATTAACTATGTTTAGCAATTAAGTCCAATTAAGCCCAATAATGTAAAACCAAAAACAATGATTGTAAAAGTTGTCTTCCTTATCTTTCTAGTGACAGCAAGATCACCAAAATCTGAAATCTGTAGCTCTAGTTATGCTCTGCGCAAGGCAACAAGGTCGGGAAGAGTGAAAAATCCATAAATTAACAATGTTTAGCAATTAAGCCCAATTAAGCCCAATAATGTAAAACCAAAAACAATGATTGTAAAAGTTGTCTAATTTTCGTCTCTCTCTGGCTTGTGCGGCTGTAAACTGCTATTTATGCTTTTTAATCCCTACCTAACCCTAGACCAAATTAAGGGCCTCTGAATAAGCTTTCCAACAAGGTATCATATGCCTTAATTGGGCTTAAGATTAGTAAGTTAGGCCCATTTAAGTGAAGGAATATCATGGATTACGCACTAATCCGGGCAAGAGAACTCGGGACCCAATTTAGCCTTGATTCTGGAATAATTCGACAATTCTTGTGAACCTGAAATTGTAGGTCCCTTCCTTATCTATCTAGGGACAGCAAGTTCACCAAAATCCGAAATCTGTGGCTCTAGTTATGCTCTGCGCAAGGCAGCAAGGTCAGGAAGAGTGAAAAACCCGAAAATTAACAATGTTTAGCAATTTAGCCCAATTAAGACCAATAATGTAAAACCAAAAACAATGATTGTAAAAGTTGTCTAATTTCCTTTTCTCTCTAGCTTGTGCGGCTGTAAACTGCTATTTATGCTTTTTAATCCCGACCTAACCTTAGACCAAATTAAGGGCCTCTGAATAAGCTTTCCAACAAGGTATCATATGCCTTAATTGGGCTTAAGATTAGTAAGTTAGGCCCATTTAAGTGAAGGAATATCATGGACTGCGCACTGATCCGCGCCAGAGTACTCGGGACCCAATTTAGCCTTGATTTTGGTCTAATTTGACATTTGTTGTGAAACCTGAGAAGGTAATTAGACAAATTTTACAATCATTGTTTTTGGTTTTACATTTTTGGCCTTAATTGCGCTTAATTGCTAAAAATTGTTAATTTTATTATTGGGCATAGTTGTTAAACATTGTTAATTTTCAAAACATCATGGATTGTGCGGCTGATACCTTGTTCGGATGGCAACAAGGTCAGGATGAGTGAAAAATCCGAAAATTAAGGCATATGCCCAATATCTGTGGCTCTATTAATTATCATAAATAGCAGTTTAAAGCCCCACAAACCAGAGAGAGACGGAATAGGCGTATGGCAATATTATTAGGCTTTACAAGGCAACTAGACCAAATTAAGGGCCTCTGAATAAGGGCCTCTGAAAAAGCTTTCCAACAAGGGCTATTCAAAGGCACCAAAATAACCCGAGACCATTAAGGGCCTCTGAATAAGCTTTTCAACAAGGTATCATATGCCTTAATTGGGCTTAAGATGAGTAAGTTAGGCCCATTTAAGTGAAGGAACATCATGGACTGCGCACTGATCCGCGCCTGAGAACTTCGGACCCAATTTAGCCTTGATTTTGGTCTAAATTGACAATTCTTGTGTCACCTGAAATTGTAGGTCCATTCCTTATCTTTCTAGGGACAGCAAGATCATCAAAATCCGATATCTGTAGCTCTAGTTATGCTCTGAACAAGGCAACAAGTTCAGGAAGAGTGAAAAATCCGAAAATTAACAATGTTTAGTAATTATGCCCAATAATGTAAAAGCAAAAACAATGATTGTAAAAGTTGTCTAATTTCCATCTCACTCTGGCTTGTGCGGCTGTAAACTGCTATTTATGCTTATTAATCCTGACCTAAACCTAGACCAAATTATGGGCCTCTGAATAAGCTTTCCAACAAGGTATCATATGCCTCAATTGGGCTTAAGATTGGTAAGTTAGGCCCATTTAAGTGAAGGAATATCATGGACTGCGCACTGATCCGTTCCAGAGAACTCGGGACCCAATTTAGCCTTGATTTTGGAATAATTTGACAATTCTTGTGAACATGAAATTGTAGGTCCCTTCCTTATCTTTCTAGGGACAGCAAGATCATCAAAATCCGATATCTGTAGCTCTAGCTATGCTCTGCACAAGGCAACAAGGTCAGGAAGAGTGAAAAATTCGAAAATTAACAATGTTTAGAAATTATACCCAATAATGTAAAAGCAAAAACAATGATTGTAAAAGTTGTCTAATTTCCGTCTCTCTCTGGCTTGTGTGGCTGTAAACTGCTATTTTTACTTATTAATCCTGACCTAACCCTAGACCAAATTAAGGGCCTCTGAATATGCTTTCCAAAAAGGTATCATATGTAGGTCACCTGAAATTGTAGGTCTCTTCCTTATCTTTCTAGGGACAGCAAGATCATCAAAATCTGATATATGTAGCTCTAGTTATGCTCTGCACAAGGCAATAAGGTCAGGAAGAGTGAAAAATCCAAAAATTAACAATGTTTAGCAATTATGCCCAATTAAGCCCAATAATGTAAAACCAAAAACAATGATTGTAAAAGTTGTCTAATTTCCTTCTCTCTCTAGCTTGTGCGGCTGTAAACTGCTATTTATGCTTTTTAATCCCGACCTAACCCTAGCCCAAATTAAGGGCCTCTGAATAAGCTTTCCAACAAGGTATCATATGCCTTAATTGGGCTTAAGATTAGTAAGTTAGGCCCATTTAAGTGAAGGAATATCGTTGATTGCGCACTGATCCCTGCCAGAGTACTCGGGACCCAATTTAGGCTTGATTTTGGTCTAATTGGACAATTATTGTGAAACCTGAAATTGTTGGTCTTTTCCTTATCTTTCTAGGGACAGCAAGATCACCAAAATCCGAAATATGTAGCTCTAGTTATGCTCTGCGCAAGGGAACAAGGTCAGGAAGAGTGAAAAATCCGAAAATTAACAATGTTTAGCAATTATGCCCAATAATGTAAAAGCAAAAACAATGATTGTTGAAGTTGGCTAATTTCCTTCTCTCTCTAGCTTGTGTTGCTGTAAACTGCTATTTATGCTTTTTAATCCCGACCTAAACCTAGACCAAATTAAGGGCCTCTGAATAAGCTTTCCAACAAGACTGGGACGAGTGAAAAATCCGAAAATTAACTATGTTTAGCAATTAAGTCCAATTAAGCCCAATAATGTAAAACCAAAAACAATGATTGTAAAAGTTGTCTTCCTTATCTTTCTAGTGACAGCAAGATCACCAAAATCTGAAATCTGTAGCTCTAGTTATGCTCTGCGCAAGGCAACAAGGTCAGGAAGAGTGAAAAATCCGAAAATTAACAATGTTTAGCAATTAAGCCCAATTAAGCCCAATAATGTAAAACCAAAAACAATGATTGTAAAAGTTGTCTAATTTTCGTCTCTCTCTGGCTTGTGCGGCTGTAAACTGCTACTTATGCTTTTTAATCGCGACCTAACCCTAGACCAATTTAAGGGCCTCTAAATAAGCTTTCCAACGAGGTGTCATATGCCTTAATTGGGCTTTAAGATTAGTAAGTGATAAGCCTCTGGCTTATCTAGTTTTATAACTAGTAAGACTGTGGTTTATGTGCTAATTGTTCGAGTTCAATCTCGTTTTCGCCCAAATTTGGCCTTGTTTTGTTCCTAAGTTAGACTTTGACTCGTTCTAGGCATTTTTTGTAGTTTTTAGTTTATTTTGAATAGAATTACGCTTTTTGTTTTCTTTTGTTGTTTCAGGTTAAAAGTGAAGCTCTTACAGTCAAGGTAGATGAAGAAAACAGTGGAAAAACAATTCTGGAGGTTTCGCCCCGCAAGAGTCTGCTCGCCTCGCGAGAGTCCAATTTGAAAGCGCGCCATTTTTAATATTCGCCTCGCGAGAGCTGGATCTCCTTGCGAGCGAGCGCAGATCCTGAATTCTATAAATTGATTGAGGGGAGCTCTTTAGTTTTTTGGTTAGCCACTGATTTTGTAGCATTTAGGACGATTCCTTGTATTTCTGGAGCTGCGTCTCCCTTTTCTTTTCTTATTTTTATTTTTTGGATGAATTCCGATTGTTTGTATGTCGTTACGGGCATGAGGAACTAATCCCCTTGTCTAAGGGATCAATGAAACCACCCATGACGGTGTAGATTCCATGTGATGTATGTTTCTTTCCTTATCTCAATTCTTGTTTTCCAATTCTGATTTTATTGCGTTGATCATATGCATGCGTGATTGACTAGTTAACGTGTTGAGGCTTAGTAAGCGATTCACGTTTAGAACTTGAATTGGGATCATCGATCGAATATTGCATGAGAGTGAATAGGAGATCGGTGCAACCTTATAGGAACCAGATTTAATAGAGTTTGATGATTGGGTTATGAGACCTAGTAAGTAATTAATCCAATTGTTGAATACGTCCTATTGAGCACGATAGTGGATTTAGGAGAATTTGGGGGTCCTGGTTGACATTGTAATTGAACCTAGGGAAGGAATCATCATCACTTGGGTACTATGCATGATTGGGTAGGTGGATTTGTGACCTTAGACATTTTAATTCCATATTTTAGTTAATTATTCTTTATAGCTTTATTAGATTTGCTAATTTTGTTTACGATCCTATTCTCTCTCCCCTCAACCACTCGCCTTGCTTGACCAACGTATCGAACTTCTTGCAATTAGGTAGAATTGGTACCCCAATCCTTGTTTTCGACCTCGGTAATTACTTACCGTGTTATTTTATTACTTGCGACGACCCGGTACACTTGCCGGTGACTCAACAAGTTTTTGGCGCCGTTGCCGGGGATTGGCACCATCAATTTTTCTAATTTTTGGGAGGTTTGATTATTTGGTTAAGTTATTTTTATTTTTTTTTTATTTTTCTGTTATTTATTTATTTATTATTTCTCTCTACTTCTTTGATTCCACTTGGTCTTGCCTAGTTTTTGTATGCGAGGTACCCTTTCACAGGAGGACTTGCTATTTGATTCGGAGAACACCAAGACTGAGAAGCGCTTAAGGAAAGAAGCCAGAGAACGAAAGAGGCTTGAAGCGATTTATCTTGAGAGGATGGCCGACGAAAACCCTCCTCCTTACAAGCCTCTCTTCGAGTACAACCTACCCAACTTGGAGGATTGTGATTCTTCTATCGTGAGGGGCAACCTTAATACAGATTCCTTCAGAGTGGAAGGATGTATCACAGCCCAAATCTGTGAGAATCAGTTTGATGGGAGTGGCAAACAAGACCCTCATAGACACATCACTCGTTTCCTTGAAGCTTGTGACATGCAGAAGACAAGAGGAGTTACTCAGGATGAGTTTCGCTTGCAGCTTTTCCCTCTCTCTCTTAGGGATGTCGCTCGCGATTAGTTTGACAGCTTGGATAGGAACAGTATCAGAACTTGGGAGTAAATGGCACAAAAGTTCCTAACTAAATATTTTCCTCCTCAGAAAGCAGCACAAGCAAGAGTAGCCGTTACATCTTTCAGGCAGACAGAGGATGAAACTTATAATGAAGCTTGGGAGAGGTACAATGTGCTACTGAGAAGACGCCCTTCGGCGTTCTTTGACCCGGTCTCCAAGGTTCAGCATTTCTTTAACGGGTCGAGGGGACGCTATCAGATGAATTGTGATGCCGCAGCTGGCGGTTCCTTTTCTTATTTATCAGCTGAGGATGGATGGGTGTTATTGGAGAAGATGTCATACAATGATTACAACCGTGGTAGGGAAACCTCAAGTGGAGTCAGTTCTGCAGCAATGGAAGCCATTCTAGAGCAAAATAAACTGTTGAATATGCAAATGGAGGATTTGTCTGAGAACAAGAAGGTTAATGTGATACATGAGGGAATGCCTCCGGGTTGTGATAATTGTAATGGAAATCATGACATTCAGAGCAGTCCGTTCAACTTCTCTCGAGAACATGTGGACTCATGCCACAATTTCAATGACAGCGTGCCCTAGAACAACTATCAGAGGAACTATGAGAATGTTTACAATCGTAAATCAGAATAGGGGTTATATGAGGAGAGACCATCCGGGTTTCGCTTGGAGTAATGCTAGTGGTGGTCTAGCCGGTCAACAACAACCTCAACAGAATTGGCAACAACAACCTCAACAGGGTCTGAGGCCAAGCATTGGAATCCAGCAGCACAATACTCAGCAGGCTCTTCCGGGGACTAATCAATTGCAAATAACAGATGGTGGAAGACAACCTTGGGAGTTGGCCTTTGAGAAGATGAGCACGACAGTTGAGAAGTTGTCAATCAGTACAAGCACAACCATTGACAAGTTGGCAACTCATATAGGGTCAGCAATTCAGAATCTAGAGACGCAGATAGCTCAGCTCGCAAGGCAACTAAATGAGCGTCTCCCAGGCACTTTCCCAGGTGATACCGAGAACAACCATAAGAACCAATGCAATGCCATATCAACTAGGAGCGGTAGGGTATTGGGATCTAACAGGGGTGCAACTAGTTCTCAAGAAGCTAAGGCCCCGGAACAACCACATGTTGAGGAAGAGCAACCTGAGAAAGAGGAGTTGGCAAGTGACAAGGCACCGGAGCAAGGGGGAAGGCTAAAACTTGTAGATGAAGAGTTTCGAAAGAAGAAGTTGGTTGAACCCCCGGACCTCCCGCCCTACATTAAGGTACCATATCCTGAAAGATTGAAGAAGCCTCAACAGGATAAACAGTTCAGTAAATTCCTTGATGTCTTCCGCAAACTTCAAATTAACATTCCATTTGCGGAAGCCTTGGAACAAATGCCATCGTATGCCCGATTTATGAAGGAGCTTCTCTCCAAGAAACGGAGAATAGTGGATGAGGAAACGGTTGCTTTGACCGAGGAGTGTAGTGCCATTCTTCAAAGAAAACTACCTCCAAAGTTGAAGGATCCCGGTTCTTTTTCGATACCTTGCACCATTGGGGGGTTGACTTTGGGGAAGGCATTGTGTGATCTAGGGGCAAGCATCAACTTGATTCCCCTCTCTATGATGAAGAGGTTGGGGATCAAAGAAGTCAAAGATACGCGGATGTCACTCCAACTGGCTGATCGTTCTATAAAATATCCTTATGGAGTGGTCGAAGACTTGTTAGTGAAGGTGGACAAGTTCATATTTCCGGCGGACTTTGTGGTGCTTGATATGGATGAAGACGCCGAGATCCCTCTCATATTGGGTAGGCCCTTCTTGGCCACTGGGGGTGCCTTGATAGATGTGCGACAAGGGAAACTCACTCTAAGGGTGCAAGATGATGAGGTAGTCTTCAATGTCTTTGAAGCAACGAAGCACCCCGCTTTGAGAGGATGGATGTGTATCGAGTGGATGTGGTGGACTCAACTGTCAAGGCAAAGGCCACTATAGAAGCCCATGGTTCTTCACTTGCACAAGTGTTGGTAAAATCCCATGATGATGATAGAGAGGAAAAAGACCCTTTGGGGGATGAGGTCTATCTTGAGTGGTTAAAAGACATGGAAGCCTTACCGAGTCTCCCAAGGGATGAATGTGCAAAGGAAAAGCTCAACAAAGAAGGAATGAAAGAAGCTCTGCGTGAGGAAGTGATTAAACCGTTAGAGGCCGGAGTCATCTATCCAATCTCGGATAGTAGTTGGGGTATTCCAATTCATGCGGTTCCAAAGAAAGGTGGCACAACCATGGTGGTCAATAAAAGCAATAAATCGATCCCAACAAGGACCATCACGGGGTGGAGAGTTCGTGCTGATTATAGAAGGATGATGGACTTAAATGAGTTGTCCGGGAACCGCATACGAGCATATGAAAGGGCAAGAACCTACAAGTAACGGACTAAGGCATGGCATGGCAAGCAAGATCTTCTTCCGGATTAACCCTTAGGGGTGACTTGAGTCAGGCTCGGGACGTTAAACAAGCGCTACTTGGGAGGCAACCCAAGCTAGGTATCCTTTATTTTTCTGTCATTTTCCCTTATATATATATATATATATATATATAAAAGCTTGATTCGCCACGCGAATCCACAGTGACCACGCGAGACAGAAGCCCTGAATCTCAGAGGCTTGCTCACGCTTCTGTCTCGCGTTGTGAGGGATACTTTCGCCTCACGATTCTGGGCATCATCATCTGTTGGAATTCCAGATTCGCCTCGCGAGATACTACTCGCCTCGCGATTCTAGAAAGTGTGAAGAAGAATTTTCCAGATTCGCCTCGCGAGTGATCTCTCGCCTCGCGAATCTGCAATTAAGTTTTTGATTTGCAGGATTTCTTCCAGGAGAGGCCTTTGGCCCAACAGAGGGGTGCCCGAGGGACCAATTGGACGAGGATGCAACCATAGAGGAACTTTCCGTGGAAGCGCCCACCTACAATACAACTTGATCAGGGAGCACCCTCTCCTTTCCTCACTCTTATTTTATATATGTGTTCTTTCATTGAGGACAATGTATGCTTTAAGTGTGGGGGAGGGAACCAATTGCCTTGTTTTTGTTTTTGTTTTTGTTTTTGTTTTTGAATGTCGCTCTTGAATAATTTGAGAAGATCAAGAGTTTGTGTATGAATGTCGTGTCGGCAAGCTTGTTGGATTTTAATTAAATTTAGCATAGATTGATTGCATGAATTATTTTGACCATCGATGATTTCCCCCTAGGTTCTGAAAATAGAAAATTTGATCCCCATGTGAAAAATTGAAAATTGAACTTTGGAGACTTTTATTGTGATTGCTTGATTTATGACAAGTTTGGGGTGAGGGGGTGCACACACTAGGAATTGTATCTCGGTCAAACAATTTGCAAAATGTCCAGGTGAGGATTTAAGCCTCCAACAATGTTTTTGATTGTGTGAATCACTTTTAAGTTGCACTTTCCCGAATTTGCTTGAATCTCTTTATGGTTTGCATGTCTATATGTTGCATCAAATGATTTAGGTAATTTTTCTTGAAATAACCACTTGGCCTACAAAGAACCATCCCTATTGCATGTTCCCTAGTTAGCCACATTGAGCCTAATTAGCCTATTGTTTCTTGATGACCCTATACTATAAGCCAAAATATGGAAAAAAAACCATGTTAACCAAATCTTAGGATTAGGAGAGCATGGAAGCTTAGCAAGAGAAGGGTTGTAAGAAACTAACTTTGGGGTGGCTACAAGGTTTGATATGTCATTATGGGTTGAAAAAAGAGAAAAATATAAAGGTTGAGACCCAAGACAAAAAGAAAAAAAAAAGAAAGAAAAAAATTGCCAAAAGAAAAAGGGCAAAACAAAAACATTAGCAAGGAAAAGGCTGTAGTCACCCGAGGCAAAAAGAAAAATGGAAAAAGGAATTTGAGTGGAAGATGTGTCAAATGCTCATGCTCTCTTAGTTCCTAGGGACTTAAGCCTAGTATCCTTGAATATCCTACCCTTAGCCAGACCCCACTACAACCTTTAAAAGACCTTTTGATGTTGCTTTCATGTTTTCGTGGGAATCATTTTGGAGATGAAAATCAAATTCATGGGAAGTGCTCTTGAAATGTGAAATTGAGTGAAAAGTTGATAGCCTAGACAAATTTGAGTGAATGAGTGAAATACTAAATGCCCTTGTGAGGAAGGCAATTGTTTGAAATTGGTGATCTCCCTTTTGTGTGTAACTTTGATCCTCAACTTAGATTAATGCTTGCATGAATGATAAGTTCTCAATTGTTTAAAGTAAATGAATGTGGGGATTGCATTGATGCAAGGGGGGAAATCATTGAGAAAAATTGTTATGTTAAATTGCATGAAATTTGTGCGAAATTGATTGAATCCCTTTAGCTTGCTAAGTCTTGAGTCTTTTTGAGTTCTAGCTTGCTTGAGGACAAGCAAGGTTTAAGTTTGGGGTGTTTTGATAAGCCTCTGGCTTATCTAGTTTTATAACTAGTAAGACTGTGGTTTATGTGCTAATTGTTTGAGTTCAATCTCGTTTTCGCCCAAATTTGGCTTTGTTTTGTTCCTAAGTTAGACTTTGACTCGTTCTAGGAATTTTTTGTAGTTTTTAGTTTATTTTGAATAGAATTACGCTTTTTGTTTTCATTTGTTGTTTCAGGTTAAAAGTGAAGCTCTTAGAGTCAAGGAAGATGAAGAAAACAGTGGACTAACAATTCTGGAGGTTTCGCCCCGCGAGAGTCTGCTCGCCTCGCGAGAGTCCAATTTGAAAGCGCGCCATTTTTAATATTCGCCTCGCGAGAGCTTGCTCGCCTCGCGAGCGAGCGCAGATCCTGAATTCTATAAATTGCTGTTTTAGGGCAGATTAAGGGGAGCTCTTTAGTTTTTTGGTTAGCCACTGATTTTGTAGCGTTTAGGACGATTCCTTGTATTTCTGGAGTTGCGTCTCCCTTTTCTTTTCTTATTTTTATTTTTAGGATGAATTCCGATTGTTTGTATGTCGTTACGGGCATGAGGAACTAATCCCCTTGTCTAAGGGATCAATGAAATCACCCATGACGGTGTAGATTCCATGTGATGTATGTTTCTTTCCCTTATCTCAATTCTTGTTTTCCAATTCTGATTTTATTGCGTTGATCATATGCATGCGTGATTGACTAGTTAACGTGTTGAGGCTTAGTAAGCGATTCAAGTTTAGAACTTGAATTGGGATCATCGATCGAATATTGCACGAGAGTGAATAGGAGATCGGTGCAACCTTATAGGAACCAGATTTAATAGAGTTTGATGATTGGGTTATGAGACCTAGTAAGTAATTAATCCAATCGTTGAATACGTCCTATTGAGCACGACAGTGGATTTAGGAGAATTTGGGGGTCCTGGTTGACATTGTAATTGAACCTAGGGAAGGAATCATCATCACTTGGGTACTATGCATGATTGGGTAGGTGGATTTGTGACCTTAGACATTTGTATTCCATATTTTAGTTAATTATTCTTTATAGCTTTATTAGATTTGCTAATTTAGTTTGCGATCCTATTCTCTCTCCCCTCAACCACTCGCCTTGCTTGACCAACGTATCGAACTTCTTGCAATTAGGTAGAATTGGTACCTCAATCCTTGTGTTCGACCTCGGTAATTACTTACTGTGTTATTTTATTACTTGTGACGACCCGGTACACTTGCCGGTGACTCAACAGTAAGTTAGGCCCATTTAAGTGAAGGAATATCATGGACTGTGCATTGAACCGCTCCAGAGTACTCGGGACCCAATTTAGCCTTGATTTTGGCCTAATTTGACAATTCTTGGGAACCTGAAATTGTAGGTCCCTTCCTTATCTTTCTAGGGACAGCAAGATCATCAAAATCCGATATCTGTAGCTCAAGTTATGCTCTGCACAAGGCAACAAGGTCAGGAAGAGTGAAAAATCCGAAAATTAACAATGTTTAGCAATTATGCCCAATAATGTAAAAGCAAAAACAATGATTGTAAAAGTTGTTTAATTTTCGTCTCTCTCTGGCTTGTGCGGCTGTAAACTGCTATTTTTGCTTATTAATCCTGACCTAGCAATAGACCAAATTAAGGGCCTCTGAATAAGCTTTCCAACAAGGTATCATATGCCTTAATTGGGCTTAAGATGAGTAAGTTAGGCCCATTTAAGTGAAGGAATATCATGGATCATGCACCGATCCGAGTCAGAGAACTCGGGACCCAGTTTAGCCTTGATTTTGGAATAATTTGACAATTCTTGGGAACCTGAAATTGTAGGTCCCTTCCTTATCTTTCTAGGGACATCAAGATCATCAAAATCCGATATCTGTAGCTCAAGTTATGCTCTGCACAAGGCAACAAGGTCAGGAAGAGTCAAAAATCCGAAAATTAACAATGTTTAGCAATTATGCCCAATAATGTAAAAGCAAAAACAATGATTGTAAAAGTTGTCTAATTTCCGTCTCTCTCTGGGTTGTGCGGCTGTAAAATGCTATTTTTGCTTATTAATCCTGACCTAACCCTAGACCAAAATAAGGGCCTCTGAATAAGCTTTCCAACAAGGTATCATATGCCTCAATTGGCGCGGAGATTAGTAAGTTAGGCCTATTTAAGTGAAGGAATATCATGGACTGCGCACTGATCCACGCCAGAGTACTCGGGACCCAGTTTAGCCAAGATTTTGGAATAATTTGACAATTCTTGTGAACCTGAAATTGTAGGTCCCTTCCTTATCATTCTATGGACAGCAAGATCATCAAAATCCGATATTTGTAGCTCTAGTTATGCTCTGCACAAGGCAACAAGGTCAAGAAGAGCGAAAAATCCGAAAATTAACAATGTTTAGCAATTATGCCCAATTACGCCCAATAATGTAAAACCAAAAAACAACGATTGTAAGAGTTGTCTAATTTCCGTCTCTCTCTGGCTTGTGAGGCTGTAAACTTCTATTTATGCTTTTTAATCCCGACCTAACCCTAGACCAAATTAAGGGCCTCTGAATAAGCTTTCCAACAAGGTATCATATGCCTTAATTGGGCTTAAGATTAGTAAGTTAGGCCCATGTAAGTGAAGGAATATCATGGACTGCGCACTGATCCGTGCCAGAGAACTTCGGACCCAATTTAGCCTTGATTTTGGCCTAAATTGACAATTCTTGTGTCACTTGGAATTGTAGGTCCCTTCCTTATCTTTCTAGGGACAGCAAGATCATCAAAATCAGATATCTGTAGCTCTAGTTATGCTCTGGACAAGGCAACAAGGTCAGGAAGAGTGAAAAATCCAAAAATTAACAATGTTTAGCAATTATGCCCAATAATGTAAAAGCAAAAACAATGATTGTAAAAGTTGTCTAATTTTCGTCTCTCTCTGGCTTGTGCGGCTGTAAACTGCTATTTTTGCTTATTAATCCTGACCTAACCCTAGACCAAATTAAGGGCCTCTGAATAAGCTTTCCAACAAGGTATCATATGCCTTAATTGGGCTAAAGATGAGTAAGTTAGGCCCATTTAACTGAAGGAACATCATGGAATGCGCACTGATCCGTGCTAGAGAACCCGGGATCCAATTTAGCCTTGATTTTGGCCTAATTTTATAATTCTATGGAAATATGAAATTGTGGGTCTCCTCCTTATCTTTCTAGGGACAGCAAGATCACCAAAATCCGAAATCTGTAGCTCTAGTTATGCTCTGCGCAAGGCAACAAGGTCAGGAAGAGTGAAAATTCCGAAAATTAACAATGCTTAGCAATCAAGCCCAATTAAGCCCAAAAATGTAAAACAAAAACAATGATTGTAAAAGTTGTCTAATTTCCTTCTCTCTCTAGCTTGTGCGGCTGTAAACTGTTATTTATGCTTTTTAATCCCGGCCTAACCATAGACCAAATTAAGGGCCTCTGAATAAGCTTTTCAACAAGGTATCATATGCCATAATTGGACTTAAGATGAGTAAGTTAGGCCCATTTAAGTGAAGGAACATCATGGACTGCGCACTGATCCGCGCCAGAGAACTTTGGACCCAATTTAGCCTTGATTTTGGCCTAAATTGACAATTCTTGTGTCACCTGAAATTGTAGGTCCCTTCCTAATCTTTCTAGGGACAGCAAGATCATCAAAATCCGAATTTGTAGCTCTAGTTATGCTCTGCACAAAGTAACAAAGTCAGGAAGAGTGAAAAATCCAAAAATTAACAATGTTTAGCAATTATGCCCAATAATGTAAAAGTAAAAACAACGATTGTAAGAGTTGTCTAATTTCCGTCTCTCTCTGGCTTGTGAGGCTGTAAACTGCTATTTATGCTTTTTAATCCCGACCTAACCCTAGACCAAATTAAGGGCCTCTGAATAAGCTTTCCAACAAGGTATCATATGCCTTAATTGGGCTTAAGATTAGTAAGTTAGGCCCATGTAAGTGAAGGAATATCATGGACTGCGCACTGATCCGTGCCAGAGAAATTTGGACCCAATTTAGCCTTGATTTTGGCCTAAATTGACAATTCTTGTGTCACCTGGAATTGTAGGTCCCTTCCTTATCTTTCTAGGGACAGCAAGATCATCAAAATCAGATATCTGTAGCTCTAGTTATGCTCTGGACAAGGCAACAAGGTCAGGAAGAGTGAAAAATCCAAAAATTAACAATGTTTAGCAATTATGCCCAATAATGTAAAAGCAAAAACAATGATTGTAAAAGTTGTCTAATTTTCGTCTCTCTCTGGCTTGTGCGGCTGTAAACTGCTATTTTTGCTTATTAATCCCGACCTAACCCTAGACCAAATTAAGGGCCTCTGAATAAGCTTTCCAACAAGGTATCATATGCCTTAATTGGGCTAAAGATGAGTAAGTTAGGCCCATTTAACTGAAGGAACATCATGGAATGCGCACTGATCCGTGCTAGAGAACTCGGGATCCAATTTAGCCTTGATTTTGGCCTAATTTGATAATTCTATGGAAATATGAAATTGTGGGTCTCTTCCTTATCTTTCTAGGGACAGCAAGATCACCAAAATCCGAAATCAGAGCTCTAGTTATGCTCTCACAAGGCAACAAGGTCAGGAAGAGTGAAAATTCCGAAAATTAACAATGCTTAGCAATCAAGCCCAATTAAGCCCAAAAATGTAAAACAAAAACAATGATTGTAAAAGTTGTCTAATTTCCTTCTCTCTCTAGCTTGTGCAGTTGTAAACTGTTATTTATGCTTTTTAATCCCTACTAACCCTAGACCAAATTAAGGGCCTCTGAATAAGCTTTTCAACAAGGTATCATATGCCTTAATTGGGCTTAAGATGAGTAAGTTAGGCCCATTTAAGTGAAGGAACATCATGGACAGCGCACTGATCCGCGCCAGAGAACTTTGGACCCAATTTAGCCTTGATTTTGGCCTAAATTGACAATTCTTGTGTCACCTGAAATTTTAGGTCCCTTCCTTATCTTTCTAGGGACAGCAAGATCATCAAAATCCGAATTTGTAGCTCTAGTTATGCTCTGCACAAAGTAACAAAGTCGGGAAGAGTGAAAAATCCAAAAATTAACAATGTTTAGCAATTATGCCCAATAATGTAAAAGTTAAAACAACGATTGTAAGAGTTGTCTAATTTCCGTCTCTCTCTGGCTTGTGAGGCTGTAAACTGCTATTTATGCTTTTTAATCCCGACCTAACCCTAGACCAAATTAAGGGCCTCTGAATAAGCTTTCCAACAAGGTATCATATGCCTTAATTGGGCTTAAGATTAGTAAGTTAGGCCCACGTAAGTGAAGGAATATCATGGATCATGACCGATCCGTGCCAGAGAACTTTGGACCCAATTTAGCCTTGATTTTTGCCTAAATTGACAATTCTTGTGTCACCTGAAATTGTAGGTCCCTTCCTTATCTTTCTAGGGACAGCAAGACCATCAAAATCAGATATCTGTAGCTCTAGTTATGCTCTGGACAAGGCAACAAGGTCAGGAAGAGTGAAAAATCCAAAAATTAACAATGTTTAGCAATTATGCCCAATAATGTAAAAGCAAAAACAATGATTGTAAAAGTTGTCTAATTTTCGTCTCTCTCTGGCTTGTGCGGCTGTAAACTGCTATTTTTGCTTATTAATGCTGACCTAACCCTAGACCAAATTAAGGGCCTCTGAATAAGCTTTCCAACAAGGTATCATATGCCTTAATTGGGCTAAAGATGAGTAAGTTAGGCCCATTTAACTGAAGGAACATCATGGATCGCAGACCGATCCGAGCTAGAGAACTCGGGATCCAATTTAGCCTTGATTTTGGCCTAATTTGATAATTCTATGGAAATATGTAATTGTGGTTCTCTTACTTATCTTTCTAGGGACAGCAAGATCACCAAAATCCGAAATCTGTAGCTCTAGTTATGCTCTGCGCAAGGCAACAAGGTCAGGAAGAGTGAAAAATCCGAAAATTAACAATGCTTAGCAATCAAGCCCAATTAAGCCTAAAAATGTAAAACAAAAACAATGATTGTAAAAGTTGTCTAATTTCCTTCTCTCTCTAGCTTGTGCGGCTGTAAACTGTTATTTATGCTTTTTAATCCCGGCCTAACCCTAGACCAAATTAAGGGCCTCTGAATAAGCTTTTCAACAAGGTATCATATACCTTAATTGGGCTTAAGATGAGTAAGTTAGGCCCATTTAAGTGAAGGAACGTCATGGACTGCGCACTGATCCGCGCCAAATAACTTTGGACCCAATTTAGCCTTGATTTTGGCCTAAATTGACAATTCTTGTGTCACCAGAAATTGTAGGTCCCTTCCTTATCTTTCTAGGGACAGCAAGATCATCAAAATCCGAATCTGTAGCTCTAGTTATGCTCTGCACAAAGCAACAAAGTCAGGAAGAGTGAAAAATCCAAAAATTAACAATGTTTAGCAATTATGCCCAATAATGTAAAAGTAAAAACAACGATTGTAAGAGTTGTCTAATTTCCGTCTCTCTCTGGCTTGTGAGGCTGTAAACTGCTATTTATGCTTTTTAATCCCGACCTAACCCTAGACCAAATTAAGGGCCTCTGAATAAGCTTTCCAACAAGGTATCATATGCCTTAATTGGGCTTAAGATTAGTAAGTTAGGCCCATGTAAGTGAAGGAATATCATGGACTGCGCACTGATCCGTGCCAGAGAAATTTGGACCCAATTTAGCCTTGATTTTGGCCTAAATTGACAATTCTTGTGTCACCTGGAATTGTAGGTCCCTTCCTTATCTTTCTAGGGACAGCACGATCATCAAAATCGATATCTGTAGCTCTAGTTATGCTCTGGACAAGGCAACAAGGTCAGGAAGAGTGAAAAATCCGAAAATTAACAATGTTTAGCAATTATGCCCAATAATGTAAAAGCAAAAACAATGATTGTAAAAGTTGTCTAATTTTCGTCTCTCTCTGGCTTGTGCGGCTGTAAACTGCTATTTTTGCTTATTAATCCTGACCTAACCCTAGACCAAATTAAGGGCCTCTGAATAAGCTTTCCAACAAGGTATCATATGCCTTAATTGGGCTAAAGATGAGTAAGTTAGGCCCAGTTAATCAAAGGAACATCATGGAATGCGCACCGATCCGTGCTAGAGAACTCGGGATCCAATTTAGCCTTGATTTTGGCCTAATTTGATAATTCTATGGAAATATGAAATTGTGGGTCTCTTCCTTATCTTTCTAGGGACAGCAAGATCACCAAAATCCGAAATCTGTAGCTCTAGTTATGCTCTGCGCAAGGCAACAAGGTCAGGAAGAGTGAAAATTCCGAAAATTAACAATGCTTAGCAATCAAGCCCAATTAAGCCCAAAAATGTAAAACAAAAACAATGATTGTAAAAGTTGTCTAATTTCCTTCTCTCTCTAGCTTGTGCAGTTGTAAACTGTTATTTATGCTTTTTAATCCCGGCCTAACCCTAGACCAAATTAAGGGCCTCTGAATAAGCTTTTCAACAAGGTATCATATGCCTTAATTGGGCTTAAGATGAGTAAGTTAGGCCCATTTAAGTGAAGGAACATCATGGACAGCGCACTGATCCGCGCCAGAGAACTTTGGACCCAATTTAGCCTTGATTTTGGCCTAAATTGACAATTCTTGTGTCACCTGAAATTTTAGGTCCCTTCCTTATCTTTCTAGGGACAGCAAGATCATCAAAATCCGAATTTGTAGCTCTAGTTATGCTCTGCACAAAGTAACAAAGTCGGGAAGAGTGAAAAATCCAAAAATTAACAATGTTTAGCAATTATGCCCAATAATGTAAAAGTTAAAACAACGATTGTAAGAGTTGTCTAATTTCCGTCTCTCTCTGGCTTGTGAGGCTGTAAACTGCTATTTATGCTTTTTAATCCCGACCTAACCCTAGACCAAATTAAGGGCCTCTGAATAAGCTTTCCAACAAGGTATCATATGCCTTAATTGGGCTTAAGATTAGTAAGTTAGGCCCACGTAAGTGAAGGAATATCATGGACTGCGCACTGATCCGTGCCAGAGAACTTTGGACCCAATTTAGCCTTGATTTTTACCTAAATTGACAATTCTTGTGTCACCTGGAATTGTAGGTCCCTTCCTTATCTTTCTAGGGACAGCAAGACCATCAAAATCAGATATCTGTAGCTCTAGTTATGCTCTGGACAAGGCAACAAGTTCAGGAAGAGTGAAAAATCCAAAAATTAACAATGTTTAGCAATTATGCCCAATAATGTAAAAGCAAAAACAATGATTGTAAAAGTTGTCTAATTTTCGTCTCTCTCTGGCTTGTGCGGCTGTAAACTGCTATTTTTGCTTATTAATGCTGACCTAACCCTAGACCAAATTAAGGGCCTCTGAATAAGCTTTCCAACAAGGTATCATATGCCTTAATTGGGCTAAAGATGAGTAAGTTAGGCCCATTTAACTGAAGGAACATCATGGATCACATGACCGATCCGAGCTAGAGAACTCGGGATCCAATTTAGCCTTGATTTTGGCCTAATTTGATAATTCTATGGAAATATGAAATTGTGGGTCTCTTCCTTATCTTTCTAGGGACAGCAAGATCACCAAAATCCGAAATCTGTAGCTCTAGTTATGCTCTGCGCAAGGCAACAAGGTCAGGAAGAGTGAAAAATCCGAAAATTAACAATGCTTAGCAATCAAGCCCAATTAAGCCTAAAAATGTAAAACAAAAACAATGATTGTAAAAGTTGTCTAATTTCCTTCTCTCTCTAGCTTGTGCGGCTGTAAACTGTTATTTATGCTTTTTAATCCCGACATAACCCTAGACCAAATTAAGGGCCTCTGAATAAGCTTTTCAACAAGGTATCATATACCTTAATTGGGCTTAAGATGAGTAAGTTAGGCCCATTTAAGTGAAGGAACGTCATGGACTGCGCACTGATCCGCGCCAAATAACTTTGGACCCAATTTAGCCTTGATTTTGGCCTAAATTGACAATTCTTGTGTCACCTGAAATTGTAGGTCCCTTCCTTATCTTTCTAGGGACAGCAAGATCATCAAAATCCGAATCTGTAGCTCTAGTTATGCTCTGCACAAAGCAACAAAGTCAGGAAGAGTGAAAAATCCAAAAATTAACAATGTTTAGCAATTATGCCCAATAATGTAAAAGTAAAAACAACGATTGTAAGAGTTGTCTAATTTCCGTCTCTCTCTGGCTTGTGCGGCTGTAAACTACTATTTATGCTTTTTAATCCCGACCTAACCCTAGACCAAATTAAGGGCCTCTGAATAAGCTTTCCAACAAGGTATCATATGACTTAATTGGGCTTAAGATTAGTAAGTTAGGCCCATGTAAGTGAAGGAATATCATGGACTGCGCACTGATCCGTACTGAGAGAACTTTGGACCCAATTTAGCCTTGATTTTGGCCTAAATTGACAATTCTTGTGTCACCTGAAATTGTAGGTCCCTTCCTTATCTTTCTACGGACAAAGATGCTCATCAAAATCCGGGATCTCTAGCTCTATTTTTGCTCTGGACAAGGCAACATGGTCAGGAAGAGTGAAAAATCCGAAAATTAACAATGTTTAGCAATTATGCCCAATAATGTAAAAGCAAAAACAATGATTGTAAAAGTTGTCTAATTTCTGTCTCTCTCTGGCTTTTGTGGCTGGAAACTGCTATGTATGCTTTTTAATCCCGACCAAACCCTAGACCAAATTAAGGGCCTCTGAATAAGCTTTCCTAAAAGGTATCATACGCCTTAATTGGGCTTAGGATTTGTAAGTTAGGCCCATTTAAGTGAAGGAATATCATGGACTGCGTACTGATCCGCGCTAGAGAACTCGGGACCCAATTTAGCCTTGATTTTGGAATAATTTGACAATTCTGGTGAACCTGAAATTGTAGGTCCCTTCCTTATGATTCTAGGGATAGCAAGATCATCAAAATCCGATATCTGTAGCTCTAGTTATGCTCTGGACAAGGCAACAAGGTCATGAAGAGTGAAAAATACAAAAATTAACAATGTTTAGCAATTATGCCCAATAATGTAAAAGCAAAAACAATGATTGTAAAAGTTGTCTAATTTTCGTCTCTCTCTGGCTTGTGCGGCTGTAAACTGCTATTTTTGCTTATTAATCCTGACCTAACCCTAGACCAAATTAAGGGCCTCTGAATAAGCTTTCCAACAAGGTATCATATGCCTTAATTGGGCTAAAGATGAGTAAGTTAGGCCCATTTAACTGAAGGAACATCATGGAATGCGCACTGATCCGTGCTAGAGAACCCGGGATCCAATTTAGCCTTGATTTTGGCCTAATTTTATAATTCTATGGAAATATGAAATTGTGGGTCTCCTCCTTATCTTTCTAGGGACAGCAAGATCACCAAAATCCGAAATCTGTAGCTCTAGTTATGCTCTGCGCAAGGCAACAAGGTCAGGAAGAGTGAAAATTCCGAAAATTAACAATGCTTAGCAATCAAGCCCAATTAAGCCCAAAAATGTAAAACAAAAACAATGATTGTAAAAGTTGTCTAATTTCCTTCTCTCTCTAGCTTGTGCGGCTGTAAACTGTTATTTATGCTTTTTAATCCCGGCCTAACCATAGACCAAATTAAGGGCCTCTGAATAAGCTTTTCAACAAGGTATCATATGCCATAATTGGACTTAAGATGAGTAAGTTAGGCCCATTTAAGTGAAGGAACATCATGGACTGCGCACTGATCCGCGCCAGAGAACTTTGGACCCAATTTAGCCTTGATTTTGGCCTAAATTGACAATTCTTGTGTCACCTGAAATTTTAGGTCCCTTCCTTATCTTTCTAGGGACAGCAAGATCATCAAAATCCGAATTTGTAGCTCTAGTTATGCTCTGCACAAAGTAACAAAGTCGGGAAGAGTGAAAAATCCAAAAATTAACAATGTTTAGCAATTATGCCCAATAATGTAAAAGTTAAAACAACGATTGTAAGAGTTGTCTAATTTCCGTCTCTCTCTGGCTTGTGAGGCTGTAAACTGCTATTTATGCTTTTTAATCCCGACCTAACCCTAGACCAAATTAAGGGCCTCTGAATAAGCTTTCCAACAAGGTATCATATGCCTTAATTGGGCTTAAGATTAGTAAGTTAGGCCCACGTAAGTGAAGGAATATCATGGACTGCGCACTGATCCGTGCCAGAGAAATTTGGACCCAATTTAGCCTTGATTTTGGCCTAAATTGACAATTCTTGTGTCACCTGGAATTGTAGGTCCCTTCCTTATCTTTCTAGGGACAGCAAGATCATCAAAATCAGATATCTGTAGCTCTAGTTATGCTCTGGACAAGGCAACAAGGTCAGGAAGAGTGAAAAATCCAAAAATTAACAATGTTTAGCAATTATGCCCAATAATGTAAAAGCAAAAACAATGATTGTAAAAGTTGTCTAATTTTCGTCTCTCTCTGGCTTGTGCGGCTGTAAACTGCTATTTTTGCTTATTAATCCTGACCTAACCCTAGACCAAATTAAGGGCCTCTGAATAAGCTTTCCAACAAGGTATCATATGCCTTAATTGGGCTAAAGATGAGTAAGTTAGGCCCATTTAACTGAAGGAACATCATGGAATGCGCACTGATCCGTGCTAGAGAACTCGGGATCCAATTTAGCCTTGATTTTGGCCTAATTTGATAATTCTATGGAAATATGAAATTGTGGGTCTCTTCCTTATCTTTCTAGGGACAGCAAGATCACCAAAATCCGAAATCTGTAGCTCTAGTTATGCTCTGCGCAAGGCAACAAGGTCAGGAAGAGTGAAAATTCCGAAAATTAACAATGCTTAGCAATCAAGCCCAATTAAGCCCAAAAATGTAAAACAAAAACAATGATTGTAAAAGTTGTCTAATTTCCTTCTCTCTCTAGCTTGTGCAGTTGTAAACTGTTATTTATGCTTTTTAATCCCGGCCTAACCCTAGACCAAATTAAGGGCCTCTGAATAAGCTTTTCAACAAGGTATCATATGCCTTAATTGGGCTTAAGATGAGTAAGTTAGGCCCATTTAAGTGAAGGAACATCATGGACAAACAGACCGATCCGCGCCAGAGAACTTTGGACCCAATTTAGCCTTGATTTTGGCCTAAATTGACAATTCTTGTGTCACCTGAAATTTTAGGTCCCTTCCTTATCTTTCTAGGGACAGCAAGATCATCAAAATCCGAATTTGTAGCTCTAGTTATGCTCTGCACAAAGTAACAAAGTCGGGAAGAGTGAAAAATCCAAAAATTAACAATGTTTAGCAATTATGCCCAATAATGTAAAAGTTAAAACAACGATTGTAAGAGTTGTCTAATTTCCGTCTCTCTCTGGCTTGTGAGGCTGTAAACTGCTATTTATGCTTTTTAATCCCGACCTAACCCTAGACCAAATTAAGGGCCTCTGAATAAGCTTTCCAACAAGGTATCATATGCCTTAATTGGGCTTAAGATTAGTAAGTTAGGCCCACGTAAGTGAAGGAATATCATGGACTGCGCACTGATCCGTGCCAGAGAACTTTGGACCCAATTTAGCCTTGATTTTTACCTAAATTGACAATTCTTGTGTCACCTGGAATTGTAGGTCCCTTCCTTATCTTTCTAGGGACAGCAAGACCATCAAAATCAGATATCTGTAGCTCTAGTTATGCTCTGGACAAGGCAACAAGTTCAGGAAGAGTGAAAAATCCAAAAATTAACAATGTTTAGCAATTATGCCCAATAATGTAAAAGCAAAAACAATGATTGTAAAAGTTGTCTAATTTTCGTCTCTCTCTGGCTTGTGCGGCTGTAAACTGCTATTTTTGCTTATTAATGCTGACCTAACCCTAGACCAAATTAAGGGCCTCTGAATAAGCTTTCCAACAAGGTATCATATGCCTTAATTGGGCTAAAGATGAGTAAGTTAGGCCCATTTAATCAAGGAACATCATGGATCACATGACCGATCCGAGCTAGAGAACTCGGGATCCAATTTAGCCTTGATTTTGGCCTAATTTGATAATTCTATGGAAATATGAAATTGTGGGTCTCTTCCTTATCTTTCTAGGGACAGCAAGATCACCAAAATCCGAAATCTGTAGCTCTAGTTATGCTCACAAGGGCAACAAGGTCAGGAAGAGTGAAAAATCCGAAAATTAACAATGCTTAGCAATCAAGCCCAATTAAGCCTAAAAATGTAAAACAAAAACAATGATTGTAAAAGTTGTCTAATTTCCTTCTCTCTCTAGCTTGTGCGGCTGTAAACTGTTATTTATGCTTTTTAATCCCGACATAACCCTAGACCAAATTAAGGGCCTCTGAATAAGCTTTTCAACAAGGTATCATATACCTTAATTGGGCTTAAGATGAGTAAGTTAGGCCCATTTAAGTGAAGGAACGTCATGGACTGCGCACTGATCCGCGCCAAATAACTTTGGACCCAATTTAGCCTTGATTTTGGCCTAAATTGACAATTCTTGTGTCACCTGAAATTGTAGGTCCCTTCCTTATCTTTCTAGGGACAGCAAGATCATCAAAATCCGAATCTGTAGCTCTAGTTATGCTCTGCACAAAGCAACAAAGTCAGGAAGAGTGAAAAATCCAAAAATTAACAATGTTTAGCAATTATGCCCAATAATGTAAAAGTAAAAACAACGATTGTAAGAGTTGTCTAATTTCCGTCTCTCTCTGGCTTGTGCGGCTGTAAACTACTATTTATGCTTTTTAATCCCGACCTAACCCTAGACCAAATTAAGGGCCTCTGAATAAGCTTTCCAACAAGGTATCATATGACTTAATTGGGCTTAAGATTAGTAAGTTAGGCCCATGTAAGTGAAGGAATATCATGGATCGCAGACCGATCCGTACCAGAGAACTTTGGACCCAATTTAGCCTTGATTTTGGCCTAAATTGACAATTCTTGTGTCACCTGAAATTGTAGGTCCCTTCCTTATCTTTCTACGGACAGCATGCTCATCAAAATCCGGTATCTGTAGCTCTAGTTTTGCTCTGGACAAGGCAACATGGTCAGGAAGAGTGAAAAATCCGAAAATTAACAATGTTTAGCAATTATGCCCAATAATGTAAAAGCAAAAACAATGATTGTAAAAGTTGTCTAATTTCTGTCTCTCTCTGGCTTTTGTGGCTGGAAACTGCTATGTATGCTTTTTAATCCCGACCAAACCCTAGACCAAATTAAGGGCCTCTGAATAAGCTTTCCTAAAAGGTATCATACGCCTTAATTGGGCTTAAGATTTGTAAGTTAGGCCCATTTAAGTGAAGGAATATCATGGACTGCGTACTGATCCGCGCTAGAGAACTCGGGACCCAATTTAGCCTTGATTTTGGAATAATTTGACAATTCTGGTGAACCTGAAATTGTAGGTCCCTTCCTTATGATTCTAGGGATAGCAAGATCATCAAAATCCGATATCTGTAGCTCTAGTTATGCTCTGGACAAGGCAACAAGGTCATGAAGAGTGAAAAATACAAAAATTAACAATGTTTAGCAATTATGCCCAATAATGTAAAAGCAAAAACAATGATTGTAAAAGTTGTCTAATTTTCGTCTCTCTCTGGCTTGTGCGGCTGTAAACTGCTATTTTTGCTTATTAATCCTGACCTAACCCTAGACCAAATTAAGGGCCTCTGAATAAGCTTTCCAACAAGGTATCATATGCCTTAATTGGGCTAAAGTTGAGTAAGTTAGGCCCATTTAACTGAAGGAACATCATGGACTGCGCACTAATCTGTGCAAGAGAACTCGGGATCCAATTTAGCCTTGATTTTGGCCTAATATGATAATTCTTGGGAAATATGAAATTGTGGGTCTCTTCCTTATCTTTCTAGGGACAGCAAGATCACCAAAATTCGAAATCTGTAGCTCTAGTTATGCTCTGCGCAAGGCAACAAGGTCTGGAAGAGTGAAAAATCCGAAAATTAACAATGTTTAGCAATCAATCCCAATTAAGCCCAAAAATGTTAAACAAAAAACAATGATGGTAAAAGTTGTCTAATTTCCTTCTCTCTCTAGCTTGTGCGGCTGTAATATGTTATTTATGCTTTTTAATCCCGACCTAACCCTTGACCAAATTAAGGGCCTCTAAATAAGCTTTTCAACAAGGTATCATATGCCTTAATTGGGCTTAAGATGAGTAAGTTAGGCCCATTTAAGTGAAGGAACATCATGGACTGCGCACTGATCCGCGCCAGAGAACTTTGGACCCAATTTAGCCTTGATTTTGGCCTAAATTGACAATTCTTGTGTCACCTGAAATTGTAGGTCCCTTCCTTATCTTTCTAGGGACAGCAAGATCATCAAAATCCGAATCTGTAGCTCTAGTTATGCTCTGCACAACGCAACAAAGTCAGGAAGAGTGAAAAATCCAAAAATTAACAATGTTTAGCAATTATGCCCAATAATGTAAAAGTAAAAACAATGATTGTAAGAGTTGTCTAATTTCCGTCTCTCTCTGGCTTGTGCGGCTGTAAACTGCTATTTTTGCTTATTAATCCTGACCAAACCCTAGACCAATTTAAGGGCCTCTAAATAAGCTTTCCAACAAGATATCGTATGCCTTAATTGGGCTAAAGATGAGTAAGTTAGGCCCATTTAAGTGAAGGAACATCATGGACTGCGCACTGATCCGTGCTAGAGAACTCGGGATCCAATTTAGCCTTTAATTTGGTCTAATTTGATAATTCTTTGGAAATATGAAATTGTGGGACTCTCCCTTATCTTTCTAGGGACAGCAAGATCACCAAAATCCGAAATCTGTAGCTCTAGTTATGCTCTGTGCAAGGAAACAAGGTCAGGAAGAGTGAAAAATCCAAAAATTAACAATGTTTAGCAATTAAGCCCTATTAAGCCCAAAAATGTAAAACCAAAAACAATGATTGTAAAAGTTGTCTAATTTCCTTCTCTCTCTCTCTTGTACGGCTGTATACTGTTATTTATTCTTTTTAATCCCTACCTAACCCTAGACCAAATTAAGGGCCTCTGAATAAGCTTTTCAACAAGGTATCATATGGCTTAATTGGGCTTCAGACGAGTAAGTTAGGCCCATTTAAGTGAAGGAACATCATGGACTGCGCACTGATCCACGCCAGAGAACTTCGAACCCAACTTAGCCTTGATTTTGGCCTAAATTGACAATTCTTGTGTCACCTGAAATTGTAGGTCCCTTCCTTATATTTCTAGGGACAGCAAGATCATGAAAATCCGAATCTGTAGCTCTAGTTATGCTCTGCACAAGGCAACAAAAGTCAGGAAGACTGAAAAATCCGAAAATTAACAATGTTTAGCAATTATGCCCAATAATGTAAAATCAAAAACAATGATTGTAAAAGTTGTCTAATTTCCGTCTCTCTCTGGCTTGTGCGGTTGTAAACTGCTAATTTTGCTTATTAATACTGACCTAACCCTAGACTAAATTAAGGGCCTCTGAATAATCTTTCCAACAAGGTATCATATGCCTCAATTGGCGCGGAGATTAGTAAGTTAGGCCCATTTAAGTGAAGGAATACCATGGACTGCGCACTGATCCGCGCCAGAGTACTCGGGACCCAATTTAGCCTTGATTTTGGAATAATTTGACAATTCTTGTGAACCTGAAATTGTAGGTCCCTTCCTTATCTTTCTAGGGACAGCAAGATAATCAAAATCCGATATCTGTAGCTCAAGTTATGTTGTGCACAAGGAAACAAGGTCAGGAAGAGTGAAAAATCCGAAAATTAACAGTGTTTAGCAATTATGCCCAATTAAGCCCAATAATGTAAAACAAAAAACAATGATTGTCAAAGTTGTCTAATTTCCTTCTCTCTCTAGCTTGTGCGGCTGTAAAATGCTATTTATGCTTTTTAATCCCAACATATCCCTAGACCAAATTAAGGGCCTCTGAATAAGCTTTCCAACAAGGTATCATATGCCTTAATTGGGCTTAAGATGAGTAAGTTAGGCCCATTTAAGTGAAGCAACATCATGGAGGGCGCACAAATCCACGCCAGAGAACTCGGGACCCAATTTAGCCTTGATTTTGGAATAATTTGACAATTCTTGTGCACCTGAAATTGTAGGTCCCTTCCTTATCTTTCTTAGGACAGCAAGATCATCAAAATCCGATATTTGTAGCTCTAGTTATGCTCTGGATAAGGCAACAAGGTTAGGATGAGTGAAAAATCCGAAAATTAACAATGTTTAGCAATTATGCCCAATAATGTAAAAGCAAAAACAATGATTGTAAAAGTTGTCTAATTTCCGTCTCTATCTGGCTTGTGTGGCTGTAAACTGCTATTTTTGCATATTAATCCCTACCTAACCCTGGACCAAATTAAGGGCCTCTAAATAAGCTTTCCAACAAGGTATCATATGCCATAATTGGGCTTAAGAATAGTAAGTTAGGCCCATTTAAGTGAAGGAACATCATGGACTACGCACTGATCCGCGCCAGAGAACTCGGGACCCAATTTAGCCTTGATTTTGGAATAATTTGACAATTCTTGTGAACCTGTAATTGTAGGTCTCTTCCTTATCTTTATAGGGACAGCAAGATCACCAAAATCCGAAATCTGTAGCTCTAGTTATGCTCTGCGCAAGGCAACAAGGTCCGGAAGAGTGAAAAATCCGAAAATTAACAATGTTTAACAATTAAGCCCAATTAAGCCCAAAAATGTAAAACCAAAAACAATGATTGTAAAAGTTGTCTAATTTCCTTCTCTCTCTCTCTTGTGCGGCTGTATACTGTTATTTATGCTTTTTAATCCCGACCTAACCCTAGACCAAATTAAGGGCCTCTGAATAAGCTTTCCAACAAGGTATCATATGCCTTAATTGGGCTTAAGATGAGTAAGTTAGGCCCATTTAAGTGAAGGAACATCATGGACTCCGCACTGATCCGCGCCAGAGAACTCGGGTCCCAATTTAGCCTTGAGTTTGGCCTAATTTGACAATTCTTGTTAAACCTGAAATTGTAGGTCTCTTCCTTATCTTTCTAGGGACAGCAAGATCACCAAAATAGGATATCTGTAGCTCTAGTTATGCTCTGCGCAAGACAACAAGGTCAGGATGAGTGAAAAATTCGAAAATTAACAATGTTTAGTAATTAAGCACAATTATGTAAAATCAAAAACAATGATTGTAAAAGTTGTCTAATTTTCGTCACTCTCGGGCTTGTGAGGCTGTAAACTGCTATTTATGCTTATTAATCCTGACCTAACCCTAAACCAAATTAAGGGCCTCTGAATAAGCTTTGCAACAAGGTATCATATGCCTTAATTGGGCTAAAGATGAGTAACTTAGGCCCATTTATGTGAAGGAACATCATGGACTGCGCACTGACCCGTGCCAGAGAACTCGGGACCCAATTAACATTGATTTTGTCCTAATTTGACAATTCTTGTGAAACCTGAAATTGTAGGTCTCTTCCTTATCTTTCTAGGGACAACAAGATCTCCAAAATCCGATATCTGTAGCTCTTGTTATGCTCTGCGCAAGCCAACAAGGTCAGGATGAGTGAAAAATCCGAAAATTAACAATGTTTAGCAATTAAGCCCAATTAAGCCCAATAATATAAAAGCAAAAACAATGATTGTAAAAGTTGTCTTATTTCCGTCTCTATCTGGCTTGTGCGGCTGTAAACTGCTATTTATGCCAACTAATCCTGACCTAACCCTAGACCAAATTAAGGGCCTCTGAATAAGCATTCCAACAAGGTATCATATGCCTTAATTGGGCTTAAGATGAGTAAGTTAGGCCCATTTAAGTGAAGGAATATCATGGACTCTGCACTGATCCGCGCCAGAGAACTCGGGACCTAATTTAGTCTTGATTTTGGCCTAATTTGATAATTCTTGTGAAATCTGAAATTGTAGGACTCTTCCTTATCTTTCGAGGGACAGCAAGATCACCAAAATCCGATATCTGTAGCTCTAGTTATGCTCTGCCCAAGACAACAAGGTCAGGAGAGTGAAAAATCCAAAAATTAACAATGTTTAGTAATTAAGCCCAATAATGTAAAAGAAAAAACAATGATTGTAAAAGTTGTCTAATTTTTGTCTCTCTCTGGCTTGTGAGGCTGTAAACTGCTATTTATGCTTATTAATCCTGACCTAACCCTAGACAAAATTAAGGGCCTCTGAATAAGCTTTCCAACAAGGTACCATATGCCTTAATTGGCCTTAAGATGAGTAAGTTAGGCCCATTTAAGTGAAGGAATATCATGGACTGTGCACTTTTCCGCGCCAGAGAACTCGGGACCCAATTTATCCTTTATTTTGGCATAATTTGACAATTCTTGTGAAACCTGAAATTGTAGGTCTCTTCCTTATCTTTCTAGGGACAACAAGATCACCAAAATCCGATATCTGTAGCTCTTGTTATGCATCACGCAAGGCAACAAGGTCAGGATGAGTGAAAAATCCGAAAATTAACAATGTTTAGCAATTAAGCCCAATTAAGCACAATAATGTAAAAGCAAAAACAATGATTGTAAAAGTTGTATAATTTCCGTGTCTATCTGGCTTGTGCGGCTGTAAACTACTATTTATGCTTATTAATCCTGACCTAACCCTGAACCAAATTAAGGGCTTCTGAATAAGCTTTCCAACAAGGTATCATATGCCTTAATTGGGCTTAAGATGAGTAAGTTAGGCCCATTTAAGTGAAGGAACATCATGGACCACGACTTTGCCCCGCTTGCAGAGAACTCGGGTCCCAATTTAGCCTTGATTTTGTCCTAAGTTGACAATTCTTGTGAAATCTGAAATTGTAGGTCTCTTCCTTATCTTTCAAGGGACAACAAGATCACCAAAATCTGATATCTGTAGCTCTTGTTATGCTCTGTGCAATGCAACAAGGTCAGGATGAGTGAAAAAAACGAAAATTAACAATGTTCAGTAATTAAGCCCAATTAAGTCCAATAATGTAAAAGCAAAAACAATGATTGTAAAAGTTGTCTAATTTTCGTCTCTCACTGGCTTGTGCGGCTGTAAAATTCTATTTACGCTTATTAATCCTGGCCTAACCCTAGACCAAATTAAGGGCCTCTGAATAAGCTTTCCAACAAGGTATCATATGCCTTAATTGGGCTTAAGATGAGTAAGTTAGGCCCATTTAAGTGAAGGAATATCATGGACTGCGCACTGATCAGCGTCAGAGAACTAGGTACCCAATTTACCCTTTATTTTGGCCTGATTTGACAATTCTTGTGAAACATGAAATTGTGGGACTTTTCCTTATCTTTCAAGGGACAGCAAGATCACAAAAATCCAATATCTGTAGCTCTAGTTATGCTCTGCGCAAGCCAACAAGGTCAGGATGAGTGAAAAATCCGAAAATTAACAATGTTTAGTAATTAAGCCCAATTAAGCCTAATAATGTAAAAGCAAAAACAATGATTGTAAAAGTTGTCTAATTTTTTTCTCTCTCTGGCTTGTGCGGCTGTAAACTGCTATTTATGCTAATTAATCCTTACCTAACCCTAGACCAAATGAAGGGCCTCTGAATAAGCTTTCCAACAAGGTATCATATGCCTTAATTGGGCATAAGATGAGTAAGTTAGTACCATTTAAGTGAAGGAAAATTATTGGCTGCACACTAATCCGCGCCAGAGAACTCGGGACCCAATTTAGCCTTGATTTTGGGATAATTTGACAATTCTTGTGAAACCTGAAATTGTAGGTCTCTTCCTTATCTTTCTAGGGACTGCACGATCACCAAAATCTGATATCTGTAGCTCTAGTTATGCTCTGCGCAAGCCAACAAGGTCAGGATGAGTGAAAAATCCGAAAATTAACAATGTTTAGTAATTAAGCCCAATAAAGCCTAATAATGTAAAAGCAAAAACAATGATTGTAAAAGTTGTCTAATTTTCGTCTCTCACTGGCTTGTGCGGCTGTAAACTGCTATTTATGCTTACTAATCCTGACCTAACCCTAGACCAAATTAAGGGCCTCTGAATAAGCTTTCCAACAAGGTATAATAGGCCTTAATTGGGCTTAAGATGAGTAAGTTAGGCCGATTTAAGTGAAGGAATATCATGGACTGCGCACTGATCCGCGCCAGAGAACTCGGGACCCATTTTAGACTTGATTTTGGCATAATTTGGCAATTCTTGTGACACCTGAAATTGTAGGTCTCTTCCTTATCTTTCTAAGGACAACAAGATCACCAAAATCCGATATCTGTAGCTCTTGTTATGCTTTGCGCAAGGCAACAAGGTCAGGATGAGTGAAAAATTCAAAAATTAACAATGTTTAGCAATTAAGCCCAATTAAGCCCAATAATATAAAAGCAAAAACAATGATTGTAAAAGTTGTCTTATTTCCGTCTCTATCTGGCTTGTGCGGCTGTAAACTGCTATTTATGCCTACTAATCCTGACCTAACCCTAGACCAAATTAAGGGCCTCTGAATAAGCATTCCAACAAGGTATCATATGCCTTAATTGGGCTTAAGATGAGTAAGTTAGGCCCATTTAAGTGAAGGAATATCATGGACTCTGTACTGATCCGTGCCAGAGAACTCTGGACCTAATTTAGTCTTGATTTTGGCCTAATTTGATAATTCTTGTGAAATCTGAAATTGTAGGTCTCTTCCTTATCTTTCGAGGGACAGCAAGATCACCAAAATCCGATATCTGTAGCTCTAGTTATGCTCTGCCCAAGACAACAAGGTCAGGAGAGTGAAAAATCCAAAAATTAACAATGTTTAGTAATTAAGCCCAATAATGTAAAAGCAAAAACAATGATTGTAAAAGTTGCCTAATTTTTGTCTCTCTCTGGCTTGTGAGGCTGTAAACTGCTATTTATGCTTATTAATCCTGACCTAACCCTAGGCAAAATTAAGGTCCTCTGAATAAGCTTTCCAACAAGGTACCATATACCTTAATTGGCCTTAAGATGAGTAAGTTAGGCCCATTTAAGTGAAGGAATATCATGGACTGTGCACTTTTCCACGCCAGAGAACTCGGGACCCAATTTATCCTTTATTTTGGCATAATTTGACAATTCTTGTGAAACCTGAAATTGTAGGTCTCTTCCTTATCTTTCTAGGGACAACAAGATCACCAAAATCCGATATCTGTAGCTCTTGTTATGCACTGCGCAAGGCAACAAGGTCAGGATGAGTGAAAAATCCGAAAATTAACAATGTTTAGCAATTAAGCCCAATTAAGCACAATAATGTAAAAGCAAAAACAATGATTGTAAAAGTTGTATAATTTCCGTCTCTATCTGGCTTGTGCGGCTGTAAACTACTATTTATGCTTATTAATCCTGCCCTAACCCAAACCAAATTAAGGGCTTCGAATAAGCTTTCCAACAACGTATCATATGCCTTAATTGGGCTTAAGATGAGTAAGTTAGGCCCATTTAAGTGAAGGAACATCATGGACCGCGCACTGTTCCGCGCCAGAGAACTCGGGTCCCAATTTAGCCTTGATTTTGTCCTAAGTTGACAATTCTTGTGAAATCTGAAATTGTAGGTCTCTTCCTTATCTTTCAAGGGACAACAAGATCACCAAAATCTGATATCTGTAGCTCTTGTTATGCTCTGTGCAATGCAACAAGGTCAGGATTAGTGAAAAAAACGAAAATTAACAATGTTCAGTAATTAAGCCCAATTAAGTCCAATAATGTAAAAGCAAAAACAATGATTGTAAAAGTTGTCTAATTTTCGTCTCTCACTGGCTTGTGCTGCTGTAAAATTCTATTTACGCTTATTAATCTTGGCCTAACCCTAGACCAAATTAAGGGCCTCTGAATAAGCTTTCCAACAAGGTATCATATGCCTTAATTGGGCTTAAGATGAGTAAGTTAGGCCCATTTAAGTGAAGGAATATCATGGACTGCGCACTGATCAGCGCCAGAGAACTAGGTACCCAATTTACCCTTGATTTTGGCCTGATTTGACAATTCTTGTGAAACATGAAATTGTGGGATTTTTCCTTATCTTTCAAGGGACAACTAGATCACAAAAATCCATTATCTGTAGCTCTAGTTATGCTCTGCGCAAGCCAACAAGGTCAGGATGAGTGAAAAATCCGAAAATTAACAATGTTTAGTAATTAAGCCCAATTAAGCCTAATAATGTAAAAGCAAAAACAATGATTGTAAATGTTGTCTAATTTTTTTCTCTCTAGCTTGTGCGGCTGTAAACTGCTATTTATGCTAATTAATCCCTACCTAACCCTAGACCAAATGAAGGGCCTCTGAATAAGCTTTCCAACAAGGTATCATATGCCTTAATTGGGCATAAGATGAGTAAGTTAGTCCCATTTAAGTGAAGGAAAATTATGGACTGCACACTAATCCGCGCCAGAGAACTCGGGACCCAATTTAGCCTTGATTTTGGGATAATTTGACAATTCTTGTGAAACCTGAAATTGTAGGTCTCTTCCTTATCTTTCTAGGGACTGCACGATCACCAAAATCTGATATCTGTAGCTCTAGTTATGCTCTGCGCAAGCCAACAAGGTCAGGATGAGTGAAAAATCCGAAAATTAACAATGTTTAGTAATTAAGCCCAATAAAGCCTAATAATGTAAAAGCAAAAACAATGATTGTAAAAGTTGTCTAATTTTCGTCTCTCACTGGCTTGTGCGGCTGTAAACTGCTATTTATGCTTACTAATCCAGACCTAACCCTTGACCAAATTAAGGGCCTCTGAATAAGCTTTCCAACAAGGTATCATATGCCTTAATTGGGCTTAAGATGAGTAAGTTAGGCCCATTTAAGTGAAGGGATATCATGGACTGCGCACTGATCCGCGCCAGAGAACTCGGGACCCATTTTAGACTTGATTTTGGCATAATTTGGCAATTCTTGTGACACCTGAAATTGTAGGTCTCTTCCTTATCTTTCTAGGGACAACAAGATCACCAAAATCCGATATCTGTAGCTCTTGTTATGCTCTGCGCAAGGCAACATGGTCAGGATGAGTGAAAAATTCAAAAATTAACAATGTTTAGCAATTAAGCCCAATTAAGCCCAATAATATAAAAGCAAAAACAATGATTGTAAAAGTTGTCTTATTTCCGTCTCTATCTGGCTTGTGCGGCTGTAAACTGCTATTTATGCCTACTAATCATGACCTAACCCTAGACCAAATTAAGGGCCTCTGAATAAGCATTCCAACAAGGTATCATATGCCTTAATTGGGCTTAAGATGAGTAAGTTAGGCCCATTTAAGTGAAGGAATATCATGGACTCTGCACTGTTCCGTGCCAGAGAACTCTGGACCTAATTTAGTCTTGATTTTGGCCTAATTTGATAATTCTTGTGAGATCTGAAATTGTAGGTCTCTTCCTTATCTTTCGAGGGACAGCAAGATCAC
>JAUPTC010000013.1:7273237-7295237 GCA_030762895.1 Sophora flavescens
TGCCTTGTCCAGAGCATAACTAGAGCTACTGATATCGGATTTTGATGAGCATGCTGTCCCTAGAAAGATAAGGAAGGGACCTACAATTTCAGGTGACACAAGAATTGTCAATTTAGGCCAAAATCAAGGCTAAATTGGGTCCAAAGTTCTCTGGCACGGATCAGTACACAGTCCATGATATTCCTTCACTTACATGGGCCTAACTTACTAATCTTAAGCCTAATTAAGGCATATGATACCCTGTTGGAAAGCTTATTCAGAGGCCCTTAATTTGGTATAGGGTTAGGTCGGGATTAAAAAGCATAAATAGCAGTTTACAGCCGCACAAGCCAGAGAGAGACGGAAATTAGACAACTCTTACAATCGTTGTTTTTACTTTTACATTATTGGGCATAATTGCTAAACATTGTTAATTTTTGGATTTTTCACTCTTCCTGACTTTGTTGCTTTGTACAGAGCATAACTAGAGCTACAGATTCGGATTTTGATGATCTTGCTATCCCTAGAAAGATAAGGAAGGGACCTACAATTTCAGGTGACACAAGAATTGTCAATTTAGGCCAAAATCAAGGCTAAATTGGGTCCAAAGTTCTCTGGCGCGGATCAGTGCGCAGTCCATGATGTTCCTTCACTTAAATGGGCCTAACTTACTCATCTTATGCCCAATTAAGGCATATGATACCTTGTTGAAAAGCTTATTCAGAGGCCCTTAATTTGGTCTAGGGTTAGGTCGGGATTAAAAAGCATAATTAAAAGTTTACAGCCGCACAAGCTAGAGAGAGAAGGAAATTAGACAACTTTTACAATCATTGTTTTTGTTTTACATTTTTGGGCTTAATTGGGCTTGATTGCTAAACATTGTTAATTTTCGGATTTTTCACTCTTCCTGACCTTGTTGCCTTGCGCAAAGCATAACTAGAGCTACAGATTTCGGATTTTGGTGATCTTGCTGTCCCTCGAAAGATAAGGAAGTGACCCACAATTTCATATTTCCATAGAATTATCAAATTAGGCCAAAATCAAGGCTAAATTGGATCCCGAGTTCTCTAGCACGGATCAGTGCGCAGTCCATGATGTTCCTTCAGTTAAATGGGCCTAACTTACTCATCTTTAGCCCAATTAAGGCATATGATACCATGTTGGAAAGCTTATTCAGAGGCCATTAATTTGGTCTAGGGTTAGGTCAGGATTAATAAGCAAAAATAGCAGTTTACAGACGCACAAGCCAGAGAGAGACGGAAATTAGACAACTTTTACAATCATTGTTTTTGCTTTTACATTATTGGGCATAATTGCTAAACATTGTTAATTTTTGGATTTTTCACTCTTCCTGACCTTGTTGCCTTGTCCAGAGCATAACTAGAGCTAAAGATATCTGATTTTGATGATCTTGCTGTCCCTAGAAAGATAAGGAAGGGACCTACAATTCCAGGTTCACCAGAATTGTCAAATTATTCCAAAATCAAGGCTAAATTGGGTCCCGAGTTCTATAGCGCGGATCAGTACGCAGTCCATGATATTCCTTCACTTAAATGGGCCTAACTTACTAATCTTAAGCCCAATTAAGGCGTATGATACCTTGTAGGAAAGCTTATTCAGAGGCCCTTAATTTGGTCTAGGGTTAGGTCGGGATTAAAAAGCATAAATAGAAGTTTCCAGCCGCAAAAGCCAGAGAGAGACATAAATTAGACAACTTTTACAATCATTGTTTTTTGCTTTTACATTATTGGGCATAATTGTTAACATTGTTAATTTTCGGATTTTTCACTCTTCCTGACCATGTTGCCTTGTGCAGAGCATAACTAGAGCTACAGATATCGGATTTTAATGATCTTGCTATCCCTAGAAAGATAAGGAAGGGACCTACAATTTCAGGTGACACAAGAATTGTCAATTTAGGCCAAAATCAAGGCTAAATTGGGTCCGAAGTTCTCTGGCACGGATCAGTGCGCAATCCATGATATTCCTTCACCTAATTGGGCCTAACTTACTAATCTTAAGCCCAATTAAGGCATATGATACCTTGTTGGAAAGCTTATTCAGAGGCCCTCAATTTGGTCTAGGGTTAGGTCGGGATTAAAAAGCATAAATAGCAGTTTGCAGCCGCACAAGCTAGAGAGAAAAGGAAATTAGACAACTTTTACAATCATTGTTTTTGGTTTTACATTATCGGGCTTAATTGGACTTAATTGCTAAACATAGTTAATTTTCGCATTTTTCACTCATCCCGACCTTGTTGGAAAGCTTATTCAGAGGCCCTTAATTTGGTCTAGGGTTAGGTCGGGATTAAAAAGCATAAATAGCAGTTTACAGCAACACAAGCTAGAGAGAGAAGGAAATTAGACAACTTTTACAATTATTGTTTTTGCTTTTACATTATTCGGCATAATTGCTAAACATTGTTAATTTTTGGATTTTTCACTCTTCCTAACCTTGTTGCCTTGTCCAAAGCATTACTAGAGCTACAAATATCGGATTTTGATGATCTTGCTGTCCCGAGAAAGATAAGGAAGGGACCTACAATTTCAGGCTCACAAGAATTGTCAAATTATTCCAAAATCATGGCTAAATTGGGTCCCGAGTTCTCTGGCGCGGATCAGTGCGCAGTCCATGATATTCCTTCACTTAAATGGGCCTAACTTACTCATCTTAAGCCCAATTAAGGCATATGATACCTTGTTGGAATGCTTATTCAGAGGCCCTTAATTTGGTCTAGGGTTAGGTCGGGATTAAAAAACATATATAGCAGTTTACAGCCGCACAAGCTAGAGAGAGAAGGAAATTAGACAACTTTTACAATCATTGTTTTTGCTTTTACATTATTGGGCATAATTGCTAAACATTGTTAATTTTCGGATTTTTCACTCTTCCTGACCTTGTTGCCTTGTCCAGAGCATAACTTGAGCTACAGATATCGGATTTTGATGATCTTGCTGTCCCTAGAAAGATAAGGAAGGGACCTACTATTTCAGGTTCACAAGAATTGTCAAATTATTCCAAAATCAAGGCTAAATTGGGTCCCGAGTTCTCTGGCGTGGATCAGTGCGCAGTCCATGATATTCCTTCACTTAAATGGGCCTAACTTACTAATCTTAAGCCCAATTAAGGCATATGATACCTTGTTGGAAAGCTTATTCAGAGGCCCTTAATTTGGTCTAGGGTTAGGCCATGATTTATAAGAAAAAATAGCTGTTTACAGCCCCAAAAGCCAGAGAGAGACGGAAATTATACAACTTTGATAATCATTGTTGTTGCTTTTACATTATTGGCCATAATTGCTAATCATTGTTAATTTTCGGATTTTTCACTCTTCCTGACCTTGTTGCCTTGTCCAGAGCATAACTAGAGCTACAGATATCGGATTTTGATGATCTTGCTGTCCCAAGAAAGATAAGGAAGGGACCTACAATTTCAGGTTCACAAGAATTGTCAAATTATTCCAAAATCAAGGCTAAATTGGGTCCCGAGTTATCTGGCGTGGATCGGCGCCCCTCCATGATGTTGCTTCACTTAAATGGGCCTAACTTACTCATCTTAAGCCCAATTAAGGCATATGATACCTTGTTGGAAAGCTTATTCAGAGGCCCTTAATTTGGTCTTGGGTTAGGTTGGGATTAAAAATCATAAATAGCAGTTTACAGCCGCACAAGCTAGAGAGAGAAGGAAATTAGACAACTTTTACAATCATTGTTTTTTGGTTTTACATTATTGGGCTTAATTGGGCATAATTGCTAAACATTGTTAATTTTCGGATTTTTCGCTCTTCCTGACCTTGTTGCCTTGTGCAGAGCATAACTAGAGCTACAGATATCGGATTTTGATGATCTTGCTGTCCATAGAAAGATAAGGAAGGGACCTACAATTTCAGGTTCACAAGAATTGTCAAATTATTCCAAAATCATGGCTAAACTGTGTGCTGAGTACTGGCGTGGATCGATCATGCAGTCCATGATATTCCTTCACTTAAATAGGCCTAACTTACTAATCTCCGCGCCAATTGAGGCATATGATACCTTGTTGGAAAGCTTATTCAGAGGCCCTTAATTTGGTCTAGGGTTAGGTCAGGATTAATAAGAAAAAATAGCAGTTTACAGCCGCACAAGCCAGAGAGAGACGGAAATTAGACAACTTTTACAATCATTGTTTTTGCTTTTACATTATTGGGCATAATTGCTAAACATTGTTAATTTTCGGATTTTTGACTCTTCCTGACCTTGTTGCCTTGTGCAGAGCATAACTTGAGCTACAGATATCGGATTTTGATGATCTTGATGTCCCTAGAAAGATAAGGAAGGGACCTACAATTTCAGGTCCCAAGAATTGTCATATTATTCCAAAATCAAGGCTAAACTGGGTCCCGAGTTCTCTGACGCAGATCAGTGCGCAGTCCATGATATTCCTTCACTTAAATGGGCCTAACTTACTCATCTTAAGCCCAATTAAGGCATATGATACCTTGTTGGAAAGGTTATTCAGAGGCCCTTAATTTGGTCTAGGGTTAGGTCAGGATTAATAAGCAAAAATAGCAGTTTACAGCCGCACAAGCCAGAGAGAGACGAAAATTAAACAACTTTTACAATCATTGTTTTTGCTTTTACATTATTGGGCATAATTGCTAAATATTGTTAATTTTTGGATTTTTCACTCTTCCTGACCTTGTTGCCTTGTGCAGAGCATAACTTGAGCTATAGATATCGGATTTTGATGATCTTGCTGTCCCTAGAAAGATAAGGAAGGGACCTACAATTTCAGGTTCCCAAGAATTGTCAAATTAGGCCAAAATCAAGGCTAAATTGGGTCCCGAGTACTCTGGAGCGGATCAATGCACAGTCCATGATATTCCTTCACTTAAATGGGCCTAACTTACTGTTGAGTCACCGCCAAGTGTACCGGGTCGTCACAAGTAATAAAATAACACGGTAAGTAATTACCGAGGTCGAACACAAGGATTGAGGTACCAATTCTACCTAATTGCAAGCAGTTCGATACGTTGGTCAAGCAAGGCGAGTGGTTGAGGGGAGAGAGAATAGGATCGCAAACTAAATTAGCAAATCTAATAAAGCTATAAAGAATAATTAACTAAAATATGGAATTAAAATGTCTAAGGTCACAAATCCACCTACCAAATCATGCATAGTACCCAAGTGATGGTGATTCCTTCCCTAGGTTCAATTACAATGTCAACCAGGACCCCCAAATTCTCCTAAATCCACTGTCGTGCTCAATAGGACGTATTCAACGATTGGATTAATTTCTTACTAGGTCTCATAACCCAATCATCAAACTCTATTAAATCTGGTTCCTATAAGGTTGCACCGATCTCCTATTCACTCTCGTGCAATATTCGATCGATGATCCCAATTCAAGTTCTAAACGTGAATCGCTTACTAAGCCTCAACACGTTAACTAGTCAATCACGCATGCATATGATCAACGCAATAAAATCAGAATTGGAAAACAAGAATTGAGATAAGGGAAAGAAACATACATCACATGGAATCTACACCGTCATGGGTGGTTTCATTGATCCCTTAGACAAGGGGATTAGTTCCTCATGCCCGTAACGACATACAAACAATCGGAATTCATCCTAAAAATAAAAATAAGAAAAGAAAAGGGAGACGCAGCTCCATAAATACAAGGAATCGTCCTAAACGCTACAAAATCAGTGGCTAACCAAAAAACTAAAGAGCTCCCCTTAATCTGTCCTAAAACAGCAATTTATAGAATTCAGGATCTGCGCTCGCTCGCGAGGCGAGCAAGCTCTCGCGAGGCGAATATTAAAAATGGCGCGCTTTCAAATTGGACTCTCGCGGGGCGAAACCTCCAGAATTGTTATTCCACTGTTTTCTTCATCTTCCTTGACTCTAAGAGCTTCACTTTTAACCTGAAACAACAAAAGAAAACAAAAAGCGTAATTCTATTCAAAATAAACTAAAAACTACAAAAAATGCCTAGAACGAGTCAAAGTCTAACTTAGGAACAAAACAAGGCCAAATTTGGACGAAAACGAGATTGAACTCGAACAATTAGCACATAAACCACAGTCTTACTAGTTATAAAACTAGATAAGGCAGAGGCTTATCAAAACACCCCAAACTTAAACCTTGCTTGTCCCCAAGCAAGCTAGAACTCAAAAAGACTCAAGACTTGGCAAGCTAAAGGGATTCAATCAATTTCGCACAAATTTCATGCAATTTAACACAACAATTTTTCTCAATGATTTCCCCCCTTGCATCAATGCAATCCCCACATTCATTTACTTTAAACAATTGAGAACTTATCATTCATGCAAGCATTAATCTAAGTTGAGGATCAAAGTTACAAACAAAAGGGAGATCACCAATTTCAAACAATTGCCTTCCTCACAAGGGCATTTAGTATTTCACTCATTCACTCAAATTTGTCTAGGCTATCAACTTTTCACTCAATTTCACATTTCAAGAGAACTTCCCATGAATTTGATTTTCATCTCCAAAATGATTCCCACGAAAACATGAAAGCAACATCAAAAGGTCTTTTAAAGGTTGTAGTGGGGTCCGAGCTAAGGGTAGGATATTCAAGGATACTAGGCTTAAGTCCCTAGGAACTAAGAGAGCATGAGCATTTGACACATCTTCCACTCAAATTCCTTTTTCCATTTTTCTTTTTGCCTCGGTGACTACAGCCTTTTCCTTGCTAATGTTTTTGTTTTGCCCCTTTTCTTTTGGCAATTTTTTTTTCTTTCTTTTTTTTTTCTTTTTGTCTTGGGTCTCAACCTTTATATTTTTCTCTTTTTTCAACCCATAATGACATATCAAACCTTGTAGCCACCCCAAAGTTAGTTTCTTACAACCCTTCTCTTGCTAAGCTTCCATGCTCTCCTAATCCTAAGATTTGGTTAACATGGTTTTTTCCAGATTTTGGCTTATAGTATAGGGTCATCAAGAAACAATAGGCTAATTAGGCTCAATGTGGCTAACTAGGGAACATGCAATAGGGATGGTTCTTTGTAGGCCAAGTGGTTATTTCAAGAAAAATTGCCTAAATCATTTGATGCAACATATAGACATGCAAACCATGAAGAGATTCAAGCAAATTCGGGAAAGTGCAACTTAAAAGTGATTCACACAATCAAAAACATTGTTGGAGGCTTAAATCCTCACCTGGACATTTTGCAAATTGTTTGACCGAGATACAATTCCTAGTGTGTGTACCCCTCACCCCAAACTTGTCATAAATCAAGCAATCACAATAAAATTCTCCAAAGTTCAATTTTCAATTTTTCACATGGGGATCAAATTTTCTATTTTAAGAACCTAGGGGGAAATCATCGATGGTCAAAATAATTCATGCAATCAATCTATGCTAAATTTAATTAAAATCCAAAAAGCTTGCCGACACGACATTCATACACAAACTCTTGATCTTCTCAAATTATTCAAGAGCGACATTCAAAAACAAAAACAAAAAAAAAAAACAAAAACAAGGCAATTGGTTCCCTCCCCCACACTTAAAGCATACATTGTCCTCAATGAAAGAACACATATATAAAATAAGAGTGAGGAAAGGAGAGGGTGCTCCCTGATCAAGTTGTATTGTAGGTGGGCGCTTCCACGGAAAGTTCCTCTACGGTTGTATCCTCGTCCAATTGGTCCCTCGGGCACCCCTCTGTTGGGCCAAAGGCCTCTCCTGGAAGAAATCCTGCAAATCAAAAACTTAATTGCAGATTCGCGAGGCGAGAGATCAATCGCGAGCCGACACGGGAAAATTCTTCTTCACACTTTCAAGAAACGCGAGGCGAGTAGTATCACGCGAGGCTAAACTGGAATACCAACAGATGATGATTCCCAGAATCGACAGGCGAAAGTATCCCTAACGACGCGAGACGTAAGCGCGAGCAAGCCTCCGAGATTCAGTGGCTTCGTCTCGCGTGGTCACACGTGGATTCGCGTGGCGAATCAAGCTTTTATATATATATATATATATATATATATATATATATATATATATATATATATATATATATGTGAAAATGACAGAAAATTAAAGGATACATAGGTTGGGTTGACTCCCTATAAGCGCTTTTTTTACGTCGCGAGCCTGACTCAAGTCACAGCTTATGGTTAATCCCGAAGAAGATCTTGCTTGCCATGCCATTCCTTAGTACGTTATTTGTAGGTTCTTGCCCTTTCATATGCTTGTATGCGGTTCCCGGACAACTCATTTAAGTCCATCATCCTTCTATAATCAAGCACGAACTCTCCACCCCGTGATGGTCCTTGTTGGGATTGATTTATTGCTTTTATTGACCACCACGGTTGTGCCACCTTTCTTTGGAACCGCATGAATTGGAATACCCCAACTACTATCCGAGATTGGATAGATGACTCCGACCTCTAACGGTTTAATCACTTCCTCACGCAGAGCTTCTTTCATTCCTTCTTTGTTGAGCTTTTCCTTTGCACATTCATCCCTTGGGAGACTCGGTAAGGCTTCCATGTCTTTTAACCACTCAAGATAGACCTCATCCCCCAAAGGGTCTTTTTCCTCTCTATCATCATCATGGGATTTTACCAACACTTGTGCAAGTGAAGAACCATGGGCTTCTATAGTGGCCTTTGCCTTGGCGGTTGAGTCCACCACATCCACTCGATACACATCCATCCTCTCAGCAGGGTGCTTCGTTGCTTCAAAGACATTGAAGACTACCTCATCATCTTGCACCCTTAGAGTGAGTTTCCCTTGTCGCACATCTATCAAGGCACCCCTAGTGGCCAAGAAGGGCCTACCCAATATGAGAGGGATCTCGGCGTCTTCATCCATATCAAGCACCACAAAGTCCGCCGGAAATATGAACTTGTCCACCTTCACTAACAAGTCTTCGACCACTCCATAAGGATATTTTATAGAACGATCGGCCAGTTGGAGTGACATCCGCGTATCTTTGACTTCTTTGATCCCCAACCTCTTCATCATAGAGAGGGGCATCAAGTTGATGCTTGCCCCTAGATCACACAATGCCTTCCCCAAAGTCAACCCCCCAATGGTGCATGGTATCGAAAAAGAACCGGGATCCTTCAACTTTGGAGGTAGTTTTCTTTGAAGAATGGCATTACACTCCTCGGTCAAAGCAACCGTTTCCTCATCCACTATTCTCAGTTTGTTGGAGAGAAGCTCCTTCATAAATCGGGCATACGATGGCATTTGTTCCAAGGCTTCCGCAAATGGAATGTTAATTTGAAGTTTGCGGAAGACATCAAGGAATTTACTGAACTGTTTATCCTGTTGAGGCTTCTTCAATCTTTCAGGATATGGTACCTTCATGTAGGGCGGGAGGTCCGGGGGTTCAACCCACTTCTTCTTTCGAAACTCTTCATCTACAAGTTTTAGCCTTCCCCTTGCTCGGTGCCTTGTCACTTGCCAACTCCTCTTTCTCGAGTTGCTCTTCCTCAACATGTGGTTGTTCCGGGGCCTTAGCTCTTGAGAACTAGTTGCACCCTGTTAGATCCCAATACCCTACCGCTCCTAGTTGATATGGCATTGCATTGGTTCTTAGGGTTGTTCTCGGGATCACCCGGGAAAGTGCCCGGAGACGCTCATTTAGTTGCCTCGCGAACTGAGCTATCTGCGTCTCTAGATTCTGAATTATCGACCCTATATGAGTTGCCAACTTGTCAATGGTTGTGCTTGTACTGATTGACAACTTCTCAACTGTCGCGCTCATCTTCTCAAAGGCCAACTCCCAAGGTTGTCTTCCACCATCTGTTATTTGCAATTGATTAGTCCTGGAAGAGCCTGCTTTGAGTATTGTCTTCTGGATTCCAATGCTTGGCCTCGCACCTGTTGAGGTTGTTGTTGCTGGCACCGTTGAGGTTGTTGTTGACCAGCTAGACCACCACTAGCATTACTCCAAGCGAAACCCGGATGGTCTCTCCTTATATAACCCCTATTCTCGATTCTCGATCGTAAACATTCACGTAGTTCCTCGATAGTTGTCCGGGTCACGCTGTCATAGAAATTGTGGCATGAGTCCACATGTTCTCGAGAGAAGTTGAACGGACTGCTCTGAATGTCATGATTTCCATTACAATTATCACAACCCGGAGGCATTCCCTCATGTATCACATTAACCTTCTTGTTCTCAGACAAAGCCTCCATTTGCATATTCAACAGTTTATTTTGCTCTAGAATGGCTTCCATTGCTGCAGAACTGACTCCACTTGAGGTTTCCCTACCACGGTTGTAATCATTGTATGACATCTTCTCCAATAACGCCCATCCATCCTCAGCTGATAAATAAGAAAAGGAACCGCCACATTTGTGGCATCACAATTCATCTGATAGCGTCCCCTCGACCCGTTAAAGAAATGTTGAACCTTGGAGACCGGGTCAAAGAATGCCGAAGGGCATCTTCTCAGTAGCACATTGTACCTCTCCCAAGCTTCATTATAAGTTTCATCCTCTGTCTGCCTGAAAGATGTAATGGCTACTCTTGCTTGTGCTGCTTTCTGAGGAGGAAAATATTTAGTTAGGAACTTTTGTGCCATTTGCTCCCAAGTTACATCTTGTTCCTATCCAAGCTGTCAAACTAATCACGAGCGACATCCCTAAGAGAGAGGGAAAAGCTGCAAGCGAAACTCATCCTGAGTAACTCCTCTTGTCTTCTGCATGTCACAAGCTTCAAGGAAACGAGTGATGTGTCTATGAGGGTCTTGTTTGCCACTCCCATCAAACTGATTCTCACAGATTTGGGCTGTGATACATCCTTCCACTCTGAAGGAATCTGTATTAAGGTTGCCCCTCACGATAGAAGAATCACAATCCTCCAAGTTGGGTAGGTTGTACTCGAAGAGAGGCTTGTAAGGAGGAGGGTTTTCGTTGGCCATCCTATCAAGATAAATCGCCTCAAGCCTCTTTCGTTTCTCCCCGGCTTCTTTCCTTAAGCGCTTCTCAGTCTTGGTGATCTCCGAATCAAATAGCAAGTCCTCCTGTGAAAGGGTACCTCGCATACAAAAACTAGGCAAGACCAAGTGGAATCAAAGAAGTAGAGAGAAATAATAAATAAATAAATAACAGAAAAATAAAAATAAAAATAAAAATAACTTAACCAAATAATCAAACCTCCCAAAAATTAGAAAAATTGATGGTGCCAATCCCCGGCAACGGCGCCAAAAACTTGTTGAGTCACCGGCAAGTGTACCGGGTCGTCGCAAGTAATAAAATAACACGGTAAGTAATTACCGAGGTCGAAAACAAGGATTGGGGTACCAATTCTACCTAATTGCAAGAAGTTCGATACGTTGGTCAAGCAAGGCGAGTGGTTGAGGGGAGAGAGAATAGGATCGTAAACAAAATTAGCAAATCTAATAAAGCTATAAAGAATAATTAACTAAAATATGGAATTTAAATGTCTAAGGTCACAAATCCACCTACCCAATCATGCATAGTACCCAAGTGATGATGATTCCTTCCCTAGGTTCAATTACAATGTCAACCAGGACCCCCAAATTCTCCTAAATCCATTATCGTGCTCAATAGGGCCGTATTCAACGATTGGATTAATTACTTACTAGGTCTCATAACCCAATCATCAAACTCTATTAAATCTGGTTCCTATAAGGTTGCACCGATCTCCTATTCACTCGTGCAATATTCGATCGATGATCCCAATTCAAGTTCTAAACGTGAATCGCTTACTAAGCCTCAACACGTTAACTAGTCAATCACGCATGCATATGATCAACGCAATAAAATCAGAATTGGAAAACAAGAATTGAGATAAGGGAAAGAAACATACATCACATGGAATCTACACCGTCATGGGTGGTTTAATTGATCCCTTAGACAAGGGGATTAGTTCCTATGCCCGTAACGACATACAAACAATCGGAATTCATCCTAAAAATAAAAATAAGAAAAGAAAAGGGAGACGCAGCTCCGGAAATACAAGGAATCGTCCTAAACGCTACAAAATCAGTGGCTAACCAAAAAACTAAAGAGCTCCCTCAATCCGCCCTTAAACAGCAATTTATAGAATTCATGTCTGCGCTCGCTCACGAGGCGAGCCAGCTCTCGCAAGGCGAATATTAAAAATGGCGCGCTTTCAAATTGGACTCTCGCGAGGCCGAGCGGACTCTCATGGGCGAAACCTCCAGAATTGTTTTTCCAACTGTTTTCTTCATCTTCCTTGACTCTAAGAGCTTCACTTTTAACCCGAAACAACAAAAAGAAAACAAAAAGCGTAATTCAATTCAAAATAAACTAAAAACTACAAAATGCCTAGAACGAGTCAAAGTCTAACTTAGGAACAAAACAAGGCCCAATTTGGGCGAACACGAGATTGAACTCGAACAATTAGCACATAAACCACAGTCTTATTAGTTATAAAACTAGATAATCCAGAGGCTTATCACTTACTAATCTTAAAGCCCAATTAAGGCATATGATACCTCGTTGGAAAGCTTATTTAGAGGCCTTTAAATTGGTCTAGGGTTAGGTCGCGATTAAAAAGCATAAGTAGCGTTTACTGACCGCACAAGCCAGAGAGAGACGAAAATTAGACAACTTTTAAAATCATTGTTTTGGTTTTACATTATTGGGCTTAATTGGGCTTAATTGCTGAACATTGTTAATTTTCGGATTTTTCACTCTTCCTGACCTTGTTGCCTTGCAGAGCATAACTAGAGCTCAGATTTCAGATTTTGGTGATCTTCTTTGTCACTAGAAAGATAAGGAAGACAACTTTTACAATCATTGTTTTTGGTTTTACATTATTGGGCTTAATTGGACTTAATTGCTAAACATAGTTAATTTTCGGATTTTTCACTCATCCCATCTTGTTGGAAAGCTTATTCGAGAGGCCCTTAATTTGGTCTATGTTTAGGTCGGGATTAAAAAGCATAAATAGCAGTTTCAGACAACACAAGCTAGAGAGAGAAGGAAATTAGACAACTTTTACAATCATTGTTTTTGCTTTTACATTATTGGGCATAATTGCTAAACATTGTTAATTTTCGGATTTTTCACTCTTCCTGACCTTGTTCCCTTGTGTGAGCATAACTAGAGCTACATATTTCGGATTTTGGTGATCTTGCTGTCCCTAGAAAGATAAGGAAAGGACCAACAATTTCAGGTTTCCCAAGAATTGTCCAATTAGACCAAAATCAAGCCTAAATTGGGTCCCGAGTACTCTGGCAGGGATCAGTGCGCAATCCACGATATTCCTTCACTTAAATGGGCCTAACTTACTAATCTTAAGCCCAATTAAGGCATATGATACTTTGTTGGAAAGCTTATTCAGATGCCCTTAATTTGGTCTAGGGTTAGGTCGGGATTTAAAAGCATAAATAGCAGTTTACAGCCGCACAAGCTAGAGAGAGAAGGAAATTAGACAACTTTTACAATCATTGTTTTTGGTTTTACATTATTGGGCTTAATTGGGCATAATTGCTAAACATTGTTAATTTTTGGATTTTTCACTCTTCCTGACCTTGTTGCCTTGTGCAGAGCATAACTAGAGCTACAGATATCGAATTTTGATGATCTTGCTGTCCCTAGAAAGATAAGGAAGAGACCTACAATTTCAGGCGCCCAATTACATATGATACCTTGTTGGAAAGCTTATTCGAGAGGCCCTTAATTTAGTCTAGGGTTAGGTCGATTAAAAAGTAAAAATAGCCAGTTCCCGCACAAGCCAGGGAGAGACGGAAATTAGAAAACTTTTACAATCATTGTTTTTGCTTTTACATTATTGGGCATAATTGCTAAGCATTGTTAATTTTCGAATTTTTCACTCTTCCTGACCTTGTTGCCTTGTGCAGAGCATAACTAGAGCTACAGATATCAGATTTTGATGATCTTGCAGTCCCTAGAAAGATAAGGAAGGGACGACCTACAATTTCAGGTTCACAAGAATTGTCAAATTATTCCAAAATCAAGGCTAAATTGGGTCCCGTGTTCTCGGCACGGATCGCGCCTGATCCATGATATTCCTTCACTTAAATGGGCCTAACTTACCAATCTTAAGCCCAATTGAGGCATATGATACCTTGTTGGAAAGCTTATTCAGAGGCCCTTAATTTGTTCTAGGTTTAGGTCAGAATTAATAAGCATAAATAGCAGTTTACAGCCGCACAAGCCAGAGAGAGACGGAAATTAGACAACTTTTACAATCATTGTTTTTGCTTTTACATTATTGGGCATAATTACTAAACATTGTTAATTTTCGGATTTTTCCCTCTTCCTGACCTTGTTTCCTTGTGCAGAGCATAACTAGAGCTACAGATATCGGATTTTGATGATCTTGCTGTCCCTAGAAAGATAAGGAAGGGACCTACAATTTCAGGTGATACAAGAATTGTCAATTTAGGCCAAAATGAAGGCTAAATTGGGTCCGAAGTTCTCGGCGCGGATCGGTCAGCGATCCATGATGTTCCTTCACTTAAATGGGCCTAACTTACTCATCTTAAGCCCAATTAAGGCATATGATACCTTGTTGAAAAGCTTATTCAGAGGCCCTTAATTTGGTCTAGGGTTAGTTTGGTGCCTAACTAGAAGTTTACAGCCCTGTGAAAGCTATTCAGAGGCCATTCAGTGAGGCCTAATTTGGTCAAGTTGCCTTGTAAAGCCAATAATGTTGCCATTACCCTATTCCGTCTTCTCTCGCTTGTGGGGTCAAAATCGGCTATTTATGATAATTAATAAGCTAAAGAGCATATCTTAATTTTGGATTTTTCACTCATCGACCTTGTTACCATCCGAACAAGGTATCACCTAGACAATCCATCGGATGTTCGAAATAAATGAACAATGATAAAAAGCAAGAAAGCAATGGCGAAACAAAACAAGAGTAGTTGTCAACCCCAGCACAACAAAGCAATAGACAAAACAACAAATGCCACCAGCGATCCACCCATGATATTCCTTCACTTAAATGGGCCTATCTGACTAATCTTACTCCCAATTAAGGCATATGATACCTTGTTGGAAAGCTTATTTTGAGGCCCTTAATTTGGTCTAGGGTTAGGTCGGGATTAAAAAGCCTAAATAGCAGTTTATAACCGCACAAGCTAGAGAGAGAAGGAAATTAGACAACTTTTACAATCATTGTTTTTGGTTTTACATTATTGGGCTTAATTGGGCTTAATTGCTAAACATTGTTAATTTTCGGATTTTTCACTCTTCCTGACCTTGTTGCCTTGCAGAGAGCATAACTAGAGCTACAGATTTCGGATTTTGGTGATCTTGCTGTCCCTAGAAAGATATGGAAGAGATCAACAATTTCAGGTTTCACAATAATTGTCAATTATAGGCCAAAATCAAGGCTAAATTGGGTCCGAGTTCTCGGCACGGATCGCCCGGTCCTGATGTTCCTTCACTTAAATGGGCCTAACTTACTCATCTTTAGCCCAATTAAGGCATATGATACCTTGTTGGAAAGCTTAATCAGAGGCCCTTAATTTGTTCTAGGGTTAGGTCGAGATTAAAAGCATAAATAAAGTTTACAGCCGCACAAGCCAGAGAGAGTAGGAAATTAGACAACTTTTACAATCATTGCTTTTGGTTTTATATTATTGGGCTTAATTGGGCTTAATTGCTAAACATTGTTAATTTTCGGATTTTTCACTCATCCCGACCTTGTTGCCATGCGCAGCATAGCTAGAGCTACGATATCGGATTTTGGTGATCTTGTTGTCCCTAGATAGATAAGGAAGAGGCCCAAAAACATTTTAATTTTATTTTTCACTCTTCCAGACCTTGTTGCCATGCGCGAGTATAACTAGAGCTAATTCGATTTTGGTGATCTTGCTGCCCTAAAGATAAGGAAGGACCTACAATTTCAGGTGATACAAGAATTGTCATTTAGGCCAAAATCAGGCTAAATTGGGTGAGAGTCCTTTGGATCAGTCGCGGTCCATGATGTTCCTTCACTTAAATGGGCCTAACTTACTCATCTTAGCCCATTAAGGCATATGATACCTTGTTGAAAAGCTTATTCAGAGGCCCTTAATTTGGTCTAGGGTTAGGTCGGCTTAAAGCAATAAATAGCTACATTCGTTTTGGTGATCTCGTCCCCTAGAAAGATAAGGAAGACAACTTTTACAATCATTGTTTTTGGTTTTACATTATTGGGATTAATTGGACTTAATTGCTAAATATAGTTAATTTTCGGATTTTTCACTCATCCCAGTCTTGTTGCCTTGCGCAGAGCATAACAAGAGCTACAGATTTAGGATTTTGGTAATCTTGCTGTCCCTAGAAAGATAAGGAAGAGACCAACAATTTCAGGTTTCACAATAATTGTCAAATTAGACCAAAATCAAGGATAAATTGGGTCTCGAATACTCTGGCGAGGATCAGTGCGCAGTCCATGATATTCCTTCACTTAAATGGGCCTAACTTACTAATCTTAAGCCCAATTAAGACATATGATACCTTGTTGGAAAGCTTATTCAGAGGCCCTTAATTTGGTCTACGGTAAAATCGGGATTAAAAAACATAAATAGCAGTTTACAACCGCACAAGCTAGAGAGAGAATGAAATTAGATAATTTTTACAATCATTGTTTTTGGTTTTACATTATTGGGCTTAATTGGGCTTAATTGCTGAACATTGTTAATTTTCGGATTTTTCACTCATCCCGACCTTGGTGCCATGCGCAGAGTATAACTAGAGCTACATAAAACGGATTTTGGTGATCTTGCTGTCCCTAGAACGATAAGGAAGAGACCTACATTATTCAGGTGACACAAGAATTGTCAATTTATTCCAAAATCGATGCTAAATTGGGTCCCGAGTTCTCTGGCACGGATCGGTGCGCAGTCCATGATGTTCCTTCACTTAAATGGGACTAACTTACTCATCTTAAGCCCAATTAAGGCATATGATACCTTGTTGGAAAGCTTATTTAGAGGCCCTTAATTTGGTCTAGGGTTAGGTCGGGATTAAAAAGCATGAATAGCAGTTTACAGCCGCACAAGCCAGAGAGAGACGGAAATTAGACAACTTTTACGATCATTGTTTTTGCTTTTACATTATTGGGCATAATTGCTAAACATTGTTAATTTTCGCATTTTTCACTCTTCCTGACCTTGTTGCCTTGTGAAGAGCATAACTAGAGCTACAAATATCGGATTTTGATGATCTTGCTGTCCCTAGAAAGATAAGGAAGGGACCTACAATTTCAGGTTCACAAGAATTGTCAAATTATTCCAAAATCAAGGCTAAATTGGGTCCCGAGTTCCCTGGTGCGGATTAGTGCGCAGTCCATGATATTCCTTCACTTCATTGGGCCTAACTTACTAATCTTAAGCCCAATTAAGGCATATGATACCTTGTTGGAAAGCTTATTCAGAGGCCCTTAATTTGTTCTAGGGTTAGGTCGGGATTAAAAAGCATAAATAGCAGTTTACAGCCGCACAAGCTAGAGAGAGAAGGAAATTAGACAACTTTTACAATCACTGTTTTTGGTTTTACATTATTAGGCTTAATTGGGCATAATTGCTAAACATTGTTAATATTCGGATTTTTCAGTCTTCCTGACATTGTTGCCTTGTGCAGAGCAAAACTAGAGCTACAGATATCGGATTTTGATAATCTTCCTATCCCTAGAAAGATAAGGAAGGGACCTACAATTTCAGGTTCATAAGAATTGTCAAATTATTCCAAAATCAAGGCTAAATTGGGTCCCAAGTTCTATTGCGGATCAATGCGCGTCCATGATATTCCTTCACTTAAATGGGCCTAACTTACTAATCTTAAGCCCAATTAAGCCATATGATACCTTGTTGGAAAGCTTAGTCAGAGGCCCTTAATTTGGTCTAGGGTTAGTTCGGGATTAAAAAGCATAAATAGCAGTTTACAGCAGCACAAGCTAGAGAGAGAAGGAAATTAGACAACTTTTACAATCATTGTTTTTGGTTTTACATTATTGGACTTAATTGGGCTTAATTGCTAAATACTGTTAGTTTTTGGATTTTTCACTCATCCCAGTCTTGTTGCCATGCGCAGAGTATAACTGGAGCTACAGATATCGGATTTTGGTGATCTTGCTGTCCCTAGAGAGATAAGGAAGGGACAACAATGTCAGGTTTCACAAGAATTGTCAAATTATTCCAAAATCAAGGCTAAATTGGGTCCCAAGTTCTCTGGAGTGGATCAGTGCGCAGTCCATGATATTCCTTCACTTAAATGGGCCTACCTCACTAATCTTATGCCCAATTAAGGCATATGATACCTTGTTGGAAAGCTTAGTCAGAGGCCCTTAATTTGGTCAAGGGTTTGGTCAGGATTAAAAACCATAAATAGTAGTTTACAGCCGCACAAGCTAGAGAGAGAAGGAAATTAGACAACTTTTACAATCATTGTTTTTGGTTTTACATTATTGGGCTTAATTGGGATTAATTGCTAAACATTGTTAATTTTCGGATTTTTCACTCTTCCTGACCTTGTTGCCCCCCTGAGGAGCATAACTAGAGCTACGGATATCTCGGATTTTTGTGATCTTGCTCTCCCTAGAAAGATAAGGAAGAACACCAACGAAACTCCGATCAATGTCCATCAGATCAACAAGTCGATTTGGGCTTTATTAGATCAAACAAGTGCATTTGGGCTCCATTAGTACCAAAGAAGTACAAATTGGCCCAGTTAGGTCCTATATGACCTAAAAAGTCCATTTGGACTTTATTAGGATCAAACATGACCAAATTAAGGGCCTCCAAATAAGCTTTCCAACAAGGTATCATAAGCCTTAATTGGGCTTAAGATTAGAAAGTTAGGCCCATTTAAGTGAAGGAATATCATGGTCCACGATCAGAATGGGACCATTTATTGATTTTGAATAATTTGACTTCTGTGAACCTAATGTAGGTTATCACAAACCCCCAGCAAAGAAAAAAAAAACAAACCCAAACACCCCCCACCAACAAAAGAACCAAAGAAAAGCCAAAAGGAACATCATGGACCGCACACCATCCGCGCTAGAGAACTCGGGACCCAATTTAGCCTTGATTTTGGAATAATATAACAATTCTTTGGAAACATGAAATTGTAGGTCCCTTCCTTATCTTTCTAGGGACAGCAAGATCACCAAATTCCGATATCCGTAGCTCTAGTTATACTCTGCGCAAGGCAAAAGGGAGAGTGAAAAACGAAAAAACAATTAACCCAATTAAGCCCAAATTAAAACAAACAAGATTGTAAAGTTGTATGAATGAAAAACTGCTATTTATGCTTTTTAATCCCGACCTAACCCTAGACCAAATTAAGGGCCTCTGAATAAGCTTTCCAACAAGGTATCATAAGCCTTAATTGGGCTTAAGATTAGTAAGTTAGGCCCATTTAAGTGAAGGAATATCATGGACTGCGCAGTGTTCCGCGTCATAGAACTTGGGACCCAATTTAGCCTTGATTTTGGAATATTTTGACAATTCTTGTGAACCTGAAATTGTAGGTCCTTTCCTTATCTTTCTAGGGACAACAAATCATCAAAATCCGATATCTATAGCTCTAGTTATGCACTACACAAGGCAACAAGGTCAGGAAGAGTGAAAAATCCGAAAATTAACAATGTTTACCAATTAATCCCAATAATGTTAAACCAAAAATAATGATTGTAAAAGTTGTCTAATTTCCTTCTCTCTCTAGCTTGTACGGCTGTAAATTGCTATTTATGCTTTTTAATCCCGACCTAACCCTAGACCAAATTAAGGGCCTCTGAATAAGCTTTCCAACAAGGTATCATATGCCTTAATTGGGATTAAGATTAGTAAGTTAGCCCCATTTAAGTGAAGGAACATCATGGACTGCGCACTGATCCGTGCTAGAGAACTCGGGATCCAATTTAGCCTTGATTTTGGCCTAATTTGATAATTCTTTGGAAATATGAAATTGTAGGTCTCTTCCTAACATCACAGACTGCGCACGGATCCGTGCCAAATGCACTTTTTTGATCCCAATAATATTAAAGCAAAAGCAATGATTGTAAAAGTTGTCTAATTTCCGTCTGTCTCTGGCTTGTGCGGCTGTAAACTTCTATTTAGGCTTATTAATCTTGACGTAACCCTAGAAAAAATTAAGGGCCTCTGAATAAGCTTTCCAACAAGGTATCATATGCCTTAATTGGGCTTAAGATGAGTAAGTTAGGCCCATTTAAGTGAAGGAACATCATGGACTGCGCACTGATCTGTGCTACAGAACTCGGGATCCAATTTAGCCTTGATTTTGGCCTAATTTAATAATTCTTTGGAAATATGAAATTATGGGTCCCTTCCTTATCTTTCTAGGGACAGCAAGATCACCAAAATCCGATATCTGTAGCTCTAGTTATGCTCTGCGCAAGGCAACAAGGTCGGGATGAGTGAAAAATCCGAAAATTAACAATGTTTAGCAATTAAGCCCAATTAAGCCCAAAAATGTAAAACCAAAAACAATGATTGTAAAATTTGTCTATTTTCCCTCTCTCTCTAGCTTGTACGGATGTAAACTGCTATTTATGCTTTTTAATCCCGACCTAACCCTAGACCAAATTAACGGCCTCTGAATAAGCTTTTCAACAAGATATCATTTTCCCCATTTGGGCTTAAGATGAGTAAGTTAGGCCCATTTAAGTGAAGGAACATCATTGACTGCGCACTGATCCGCGCCAGAGAACTCAGGACCCAATTTAGCTTTGATTTTGGAATAATTTGACAATTCTTGTGAACCTAAAATTGTAGGTCCCTTGCTTATCTTGCTAGGGACAGCAAGATCATCAAAATCCGATATCTGTAGCTCTAGTTATGCTCTGCACAAGGCAACAAGGTCAGGAAGAGTGAAAAATCCAAACCATAACAATGTTTAGCAATTAAGCCCAATTAAGCCCAATAATATTAAACCAAAAACATTGATTGTAAAAGTTATCTAATTTCCTTCTCTCTCTAGGTTTTGGGGCTGTAAACTGCTATTTATGCTTTTTATCCCGACCTAACCCTAGACCAAATTAAGGGCATCTGAATAAGCTTTCCAACAAGGTATCATATGCCTTCATTGGGCTTAAGATTAGTAAGTTAGGCCCATTTAAGTGAAGGAATATCATGGACTGCGCACTGATCCGCGCCAGAGAACTCGGGACCCAATTTAGCCTTGATTTGGGCTAAAAAGTCTATTTGGGCTCTATTAGGATCAAACAAGGCCATTGGGGCTCCAATAGGACCATAGATGTACAAATTGACCCAGTTAGTTCCTATATGACCTAACAAGTCCATTTGGGCTCTATTAGGATCAAACATGTCCATTTGGCCTCCAATAGGACCAAAGAAGTACAAATTGGCCCAATTAGGTCCTCTATGACCTAAAAAGTGCATTTGGGCTCTATTAGGATCGAACAAGTCCATTTGGGCTCCATTAGGACCAAAGAAGTACAAATTGGCCTAGTTAGGTCCAATATGACCTAAAATGTCCATTTGGGCTCTATTAGGATCAACCAAGTCCATTTGGGCTCCAATAGGACCAAAGAAGTACAAATTGGCCCAGTTAGGTACTATATGACCTAAAAAGTCCATTTGGGCTCTATTAGGATCAAACAAGTCCATTTGGCCCACTTAGGTATCGGTACATCGGATTAAATTGTAAAGCCCAATGTATAAGGGCCTCTGAATAAGCTTTCCAACAAGGTATCATATGCCTTAATTGGGCTTAAGATTAGTAAATTAGCCCCATTTAAGTGAAGGAACATCATGGACTGCGTACTGATCCGTTCTAGAGAACCCGGGATCCAATTTAGCCTTGATTTTGGCCTAATTTGATAATTCTTTGGAAATATGAAATTGTGGGTCTCTTCCTTATCTTTCTAGGGACAGCAAGATCACCAAAATCCGGTATCTGTAGCTCTAGTTATGCTGTGCGCAAGGCAAGAAGGTCAGGATGAATGAAAAACTGAAAATTAACAATGTTTAGCAATTAAGCCCAATAATGTAAAAGAAAAAACAATGATTGTAAAAGTTGTCTAATTTCCTTCTCTCTCTATCTTGTGCGGCTGTAA
>JAUPTC010000013.1:7295737-7326737 GCA_030762895.1 Sophora flavescens
GGTTCTCCTCATCACGCCCGTGATGGGTATCACGGGCGGGCCGTGATGCTCTCTGACTTTCATGATCTTCTCATCACGCCCGTGATGTGTATCACGGCTGGGCAGTGTTCCTTTCTGTCTTCCATGAGTAGCTCATCACGGCCGTGACCAGTGTCACGGCTGGGCCGTGATGGTTTCTGCTTCTGAGGCCCTTTCCCTTCTTTCTCTCCTTATTAACCTGAAACATGAAATAGCAATAAGTGATTTATTTGACTCAAAACTAGCTAAAATATCCTAAAACTACTTAAGAGACCCAAAACCTTGCTTGAGGACAATTGAGTCTAATTTAGGCGAAAACGAGATATAATTGGCACGAAACCACGGTCATACTAGTCATAAAACTAGATGAGCCAGAGGCCGATCATAATACCCCAAACTTAAACTTTGCTTGTCCCCAAGCAAACTAGAACTCAAAAAGGACTCAAACTTGGCAAGCACAAAGGTTTCAATCAAATTCGCAAAAATTTCATGCAATTTCAACAAAACAGTTTTTCTTCAATGTTTTCCCCCCTTTGTAACAATGTAACCCCCACATTCATCTACTTTAAACATTGAGAATTCTATCCTTCATGAAATCATTAATCTAAGTTGAGGATCCAAGTTACACACAAAAGGGATATCACCAAATTCAAACAATCGCCTTCCTCACAAGGGCATTTAATGTTTCACTCATTCGCTCAGTTTGTCTAGGCTATCAACATTTCACTCAATTTCACTTTTAAGAGCACTTCCCATGAATTTGATTTTCATCTCAAACAAGGTTCCCACGGAAACATGCATGCAGCATTAGAAGGTCTTTTAAAGGTTGTAATGGGGCCTGGATAAGGGTAGGATATTCAAAGGTACTAGGCTTAAGTCCCTAGGAACTAAGAGAGCATGAGCATTTTGATACATTGAATTTCCACTAAAAGTCCTTTTTTCCATTTTTCTTTATGCTTTGGGTGACTACAGCCTTTTCCTTTTTATACCCTTTTTGACATTTTTGTTCTTTTTCTCTTTTTTTTTTTTCTTTTTGCCTTAGGCTCCAACCTTCACTTTTCTTTTTCTCAATCCCAAACAACACATCATATCCTTGTAGCCACCCCAAACTTAGTTTCTTTCAACCCTTGTCTTGCTAAGCTTCCATGCTCTCCTAATCCTAAGATTGGGTTAACATTTTTTTTTCTCCAGATTTTAGGCTCATAACATGAGGTCATCACGAAACAATAGGCTAATTAGGCTCAAAGGGGCTAACTAGGGAACATGCATTAGGGATTGGTTCAATTTAAGCCAAGTATCTAATTCAAAGAAAATTGCCTAAATCATTTGATGCAAACACATATGCATGCAAACCAAGAAGAGATTCAAGCAAATTCGGGAAAGTGCAGCTCAAAAGTGATTCACACAGTTAAAAACATGTTGGAGGCTCAAATCCTCACCCGGACAATTTTGCAAATTATTTGACCGAGATTCTATCCCTAGTGTGTGCATCCCTTCACCCCAAACTTATCATAAATCATGCAATCACAACAAAATATCTCAAAGTTCAATTTTCAATTTTTCACAGGGGGGTCAATTTTCAATTTTTCGGACTTGGGGGGGGAATCATGAAGCCAACATATATCATGCAATCTATCTATGCAAATTCAACAGAATCCACCAAACTTGCCGACACAACACTCTCACACAAACTCTTGACCTTCTCAAATTATCCAAGAGCTAAAGGAAAACAAAACAAAAACAAACAATTGGTTCCCTCCCCCACACTTAAAACATACATTGTCCTCAATGAAAGAACATAAATATAAAATCAGAGTGAGGGGAAGGAGAAGGTGCTCCCTGATCAAGTTGTAGTGCAGGTGGGCTCTTCCAAGGAGAGCTCCTCAACAATAGCATCTTCACGCACCGATCTCTCATGGAATGACTTCAAGCGCTGCCCGTTAACCTTGAAAACTTTGTTGCTACCTGCACTTTTAATTTCAACTGCACCATGAGGGAAAACATTAGTGACAACAAATGGGCCAACCCACTTGGATCGAAGCTTCCGAACCATCACTTTCAGGCGGGAGTTAAACAGTAAAACCTGTTGACCCAAAGAGAATTCTTTCCTAGATATCATCTTGTCATGGAAGCGCTTAGTTTTCTCTTTATAATAAATCCGAGAGCTTTCATAGGCTTCCAACCTAAGATCTTCAAGCTGCTGCAATTGGAGTTTCCTTTCAATGCCTGCCTTTTGCATTTCCAAGTTGCAGCTCTTGACCGACCAATAAGCACGGTGCTCAACTTCCACAGGAAGATGACACGCCTTACCGAACACAAGTCTATAGGGGGACATCCCTATTGGTGTCTTAAAAGCTGTTCTCTGAGCCCAAAGTGCGCCTTCTAGACGGTGGCTCCAGTCCCTCCTATTTGGCTGCACCACTTTCTCTAAGATCTGTTTGATCTCTCTGTTGGAGATCTCAGCCTGCCCATTAGTCTGGGGATGGTACGCAGTAGAGACCCTGTGCACAACTCCGTACTTCCGGAGTAAAACTTCCATGGTGCGGTTGCAGAAATGAGTGCCTTGGTCACTGATGATAGCACGAGTTATGCCGAACCTGAAAAAATATTGGACCTGACAAAATTTGCAACAACTCTAGAATCATTAGTCCTAGTGGGGATAGCTTCCACCCGCTTTGAAACATAGTCAACAGCCAGTAAGATATAGAGAAAACCAAAAGATGCAGGGAAAGGACCCATAAAGTCGATTCCCCACACATCGAATACCTCACAGAAAAGCATGGGCTGCTGAGGCATTTCACTTTTACGAGTGATGGTTGTACCTGCTATCTGACATTCTTTACAAGTCCGGTAAACCTCATAAGCATCTCTAAAAATGGTGGGCAATAAAAACCTGAGTCTAGGACTTTCCTTGCAGTCCTTTGTGGCCCAAAGTGTCCCCCTACTTGAGAAGCATGAGAAAAGTGCAAAATAGACTCAATCTCATAGTCGGGGACACATCTCCTAATTACCTGATCACTGCAAAATTTTCAAAGAAATGGATCATCCCAAACATAGTACTTGGCGTCACTCTTGAGTTTGTGGATTTGTGACCTAGTTGCAACTGCAGGAAAAACACCAGCAACAAGATAGTTAACAATATCAGCAAACCAAGGAGTTACCCCATGCAACTGTAAAAGCTGCTCATCAGGAAAGTCATCCTGGATGGGAGAAGGATTTTCATCCCTTTCTATTCTGCGCAAGTGATCGGCCACCAAGTTCTCAGCACTACTCTTGTCCTTAATCTCCACATTAAATTCTTGGAGCAACAACATCCACCAAATCAATCTGGGTTTTGCTTCTGGTTTCTTCAACAAGTATTTCAAAGCTGCATGGTCAGTGAAAACAACAACCTTGGAACCTAGCAAATATGATCTAAATTTATCAAGAGAAAAAACAATATCTAGAAGTTCCTTTTCAGTAGTGGTGTAATTAGCCTGTGCAGCATCTAAAGTCCTAGAAGCGTTATAGATCACATGAGCAACCTTGCCCACCCTTTGTGTAAGGACCGCCCCCACATCATAGTTAGAAGTGTCACACATGAGCTCAAAAGGGAGGGTCCAGTCAGGGGGCTGGATGATGGGGGTAGAGGTCAGTGCCTTCTTTAGGAAGTCAAATGCCTTTTTGTAGTTGTCATCAAAGTTGAAAATGGCATCATTCTTCAGCGGATTGGAAAGAGGAAGGGCTATCTTGCTGAAATCTTGTATGAAGCGCCTGTAGAAACCTGCATGACCAAGAAAAGAACGAATCTCGCGAATGCAAGATGGGTAAGGCAATGTAGAAATCACATCAATCTTAGCAGGATCTACTGAAATACCCTTTTCAGAAATAATATGCCCCAAAACAATCCCATGTTCAACCATAAAATGGCATTTTTCATAGTTTAAAACAAGGTCAGTTTCAATGCATCTTTCTAAAACCAAGTTTAGACTATGCAAGCATGCATCAAATGAAGAGCCATAAACAGTAAAATCATCCATGAACACTTCCATGCAATTTTCAATATACTCAGTAAAAATACTAATCATGCATCTCTGGAATGTGCCAGGAGCATTGCAAAGACCAAATGGCATCCTTCTATAAGCAAATGTGCCGAAGGGGCACGTGAAGGTTGTCTTTTCCCGATCCTCCGGTGCAATGTGGATCTGGAAGTAACCTGAAAAACCATCAAGAAAACAGTAATGTGATTTACCTGCTAGTCATTCAAGCATCCGATCAATGAACGGCCAAGGGAAGTGATCCTTTCTAGTAGTCTGGTTCAATCTCCTGTAGTCAATGCAGACTCTCCAGCTATTCTGGACTCTAGTGGGAACAAGTTCATCATTTTCATTTTTCACCACTGTGAGTCCAGACTTCTTAGGCACAACTTGCACTGGGCACACCCAATTACTGTCAGAGACAGAATATATGATACCCACATGCAAGAGTTTTGTTACCTCCTTCTTTACCACATCAAGAATCAAGGATTCAGCCGCCTTTGGAGCTGCCTAACTGTTTTAGCCCCATCCTCCAACAAAATCCTATGCATACACCTAGAGGGGCTAATACCTGGTATGTCAGCCAAGGTCCACCCAATTGCCTTCTTATGCTTCTTCAAAACCTCCAAGAGCTTAGCTTCCTGATCAGCATCAAGGCTAGAGGAAATTATGACCGGAAGTTTTTCATTCCTCTCCAAGTAAGCATATTTCAGATTGTACGGAAATGGCTTAAGCTCCAAGGAAGGTGGCTGCTCAATAGATGGTATGTTTGGGGCAGCCGGGCTATCAAGAACTTTAGTTGAACAAATAGCTTCATCCACACTGTCACATTCCCAAGCAGCGTCAATCCCAGGGCAAACAGCACAAGGGTCAGTGTGGGTTCAATCAGCACATGAGTAGACATCATCCAAACCAGAAATGGGCGGGAAATCAGTAGCTGCAACCAATTGATCATAAGTTTCATCAACAATTTCAGAGAGCAGCTCTAATTGAAAAACAGAGTGCTCTTCCAAGGGGTGCTTCATAGCATCGAAAATATTAAATTTTGCCACAATGTCACCAAACTCCATGGACATGGTTCCATCGTGAACATCAATCTTTGTCTTTGCTATCTTCATAAATGGCCTTCCCAGAATGATTGGCGATCTGCTAGAATCTGTTTCCCCTGCCATATCCAGGATGTAAAAATCAGCAGGGAAGATCAAATCATTAACTTGTACAGGCACATCTTCTACCACTCCAATGAGGCGAGCATTGGTCCTGTTTGCCAACTGAATTGTAAGACCTGTATGTTGCAAAGGACCAAGATCAAGGTTGTTGAAGACAGAGGTGGGCATGACATTAATAGAAGCTCCCAAATCCAACATGCAATTGTCGAATTTACTGTCCCCAATGGTGCATGGAATAGCAAACGTTCCCGGATCCTTGCACTTCACGTGGCGATGCTTCGAGTAAGGGTGGAAACAAGAACCTTTTTCAGTGCAGGCTTAGGTTGGATGAGGGCTGAAACATTTCGCCCCAAATTGACTCTCTCATTACCCTTCAACCTCCTCTTGTGTGTGCACAAATCCTTCAGAAATTTTGCATTTTTGGGAACCTGGTTAATCACATCAAGGAGCGGAATGTTTACCGCCACTTTTCTGAACACATCCAGAATCTCCCTCTCTTTGTTTTCCCCATCAATCTTCTTATTTTTAAGCACTCTTTGCAGGAAGGGGATCGGTGGCACATACTCTTTCTCAACTTCAACAACAACGGACGGTTCGTGTGTCACCTCAATAGTTTCTTTATCCTTCTCAGGGGCTGCCTCTACAACTTTCCCGGATCTCAAAGAAATCGCACTCACATTAGGATTTGGAGCATTAGGATTCACCACTGTTTGTGCAGGTAGTTGGTTCGATCCTTGAGCTTGCTGCATGGAATTCATCGAAGTGGCAAGCTGTCCAATCTGTGGTGCGCAAAGCGTGAATGCTAGCATCCATTATTTGCCGAGTCACGAAATTGCTGTTGAAACGGAGATTTTGTGCAGTCATTTGTGCAATCATTTGCTTGACCAGTCCTCTAGTGAAGGTCCGGGAAGGTGCGGAGGTGGTCACTTGGGGAGATCTCTCGTGGTGGTGCCAACGGTAACATCGGTTGTTCTTCAGCGTCATGATGAGTTCCTATACCGAAGGTTTGGATGATTCCTCCAGTTGGGATGGTACCTATTAGTGGAAAGATCGGGAATGTTGTACTGGTTCGATTGTTGCCTTGATTGTAAAGGTTGGCTGCATAAGCTTGAGGCAAATCAGCTGATCGACTCATCCTTGCGAATAGGGCATGCATCGGATAGGTGCTCGGAGAAGTACAAATACCACACACCTTGCTGTCTCGAACTCGCCCACCGCCAATAAGTTTCACCAGAGAAGTAAGCTCATCAATTTTGGTTTCAAGGGCCTTGTTGGAAGAAGAACCATGGATCTCATTCACACCCCTTGTCTCGATAGAATTACTTCTAGTTGTGAACTGCTGGGAATTGAGTGACATGTTTTCAATTAATTGTTTGGCAGCAGATGGAGTCTTATCAACAAGTGCTCCCCCACTAGCAGCATCCAAAATGTTCCTGTCCATTGGTAGCAATCCCTCATAATAGTACTGAATAAGTAGCTGCTCAGAAATCTGGTGCTGAGGGCAACTGGATACCAACTTCTTGAATCTCTCCCAGTACTCGGCCAATGACTCATTGCCCTGTCTAATGCCACATATTTCCTTCCTGATTGATGCATCTCTGGAGGCAGGGAAGTACCTCTCTAGGAAGACTTTCTTCAGATCATTCCAGGTTATAACTGAATTCGGTTCAAGGTAATACAACCAATCCTTCGCAGTACCCTCAAGTGAGAATGGGAAGGCTCTCAGCTTGATATGGTCTTCTGTTATTCCTTCCGGCCTCAAAGGTGTAGAGCAAACAACCTGGAATTCCTTCAGATGTTTATGTTGATGCTCACCTGCAAGACCACTAAACCTTGGCAACAAGTATATCAAACCATATTTTAATTCAAAGGGAGCAACAACATTAGTATATTCAATACACAGACCATTATAATTAACATCAGGAGCAGCAAGCTGTCTTAATGTTCTTTGATCAGCCATGTTATCAAAAACAGGTTCAGAATCAGAATTACCACTAGTGCTAGCCCGAAGTGCTCTACGGTGTGTGTGCAAAGTTCTTTCAATTTCGGGATCAAAATCACACAAGTCAGAGCAAGTAGACCTAGTAGCCAGACTAATTCAGAAGAAAAACAAAAACGAAAAATACGAAACTAACAAACAAGAGTCCCCGGCAACGGTGCCAATTTTGACACGCTGTCGCGCACGCGTTAAAAAGCGAGTGGTTTGTAAAAACTGTAGTCAGGGTGCGATAACTCGAGTATCGTCTCACAAGAACTCTTGGATTGTTTATTTGCAGAAAAATAAGTTTGGGGGGTTTTGGTTTGAAAGTCGATTAAAAAACAGAACAAAAACAACATAAAAGCAGAGCAATTTAAGTGATTATCAAATAAGCTAAAGACGATTAATCTGCTGTTCGGTCTACTACTATCATTGGTTCATGTAATTCCAACCCCTAATCGGATTCTAATCCCTTTTCGATTGTAGCATCAATTAGCAAGTGAAATTGACGCTATGAGACATATGTTCCTAATTCCAAATTAAGCAATCGGATGAAGCTCTCGTGAATTAAGCAAACACGATTAAACGCACGCGAATTAAGCAAACACGATTAAGTATAGAAACATACAATCATTGAAACAAATCAATACTCATTCGATACAAACTGAATTAAGCAAACTGAGAATATAGAATAGCATTGAAAGAGAATAGCAAATCAAATCCGGGAATTACAAAACCTCAAGTGTCGGCAGAAGCCGATCACAGCAGATTAATCCAGGGAGATTAGTTCTCCATTACTAATTTGACAAAAACCTAAGAGTATAATGTAAACAATGAAAATCTGGATGCTTTTTTTGTCTGCTGCGCTTCTGTTTTATAGAGTGGCCGCGCGTCACGGTCGTGATGGCCATTACGGCCAGGCCGTGACCGCTTCTGTCAACGGCGCGCATTCAAATTCTGGTCCGTCACGGTCGTGATGCCTATCAGGGCCAGGCCGTGATGCATTCTGACTTTGGGTGCTGATTTGTCACGGTCGTGAACTTTATCACGGCTGGGCCGTGATCAATTCTGTCTTTCAGGTTCTCCTCATCACGCCCATGATGGGTATCACGGGCGGGCCATGATGCTCTCTGACTTTCATGTTCTTCTCATCACGCCCGTGATGTGTATCACGGCTGGGCCGTGTTCCTTTCTATCTTCCATGTGTAGCTCATCACGGCCGTGACCAGTGTCACGGCTGGGCCGTGATGGTTTCTGCTTCTAAGGCCCTTTCCCTTCTTGCTCTCCTTATTAACCTGAAACATGAAATAGCAATAAGTGATTTATTTGACTCAAAACTAGCTAAAATATCCTAAAACTACTTAAGAGACCCAAAACCTTGCTTGAGGACAATCGAGTCTAATTTGGGCGAAAACGAGATATAATTGGCACGAAACCACGGTCATACTAGTCATAAAACTAGATGAGCCAGAGGCCGATCATAATACCCCAAACTTAAACTTTGCTTGTCCCCAAGAAAACTAGAACTCAAAAAGGACTCAAACTTGGCAAGCTCAAAGGTTTCAATCAAATTCGCAAAAATTTCATGCAATTTCAACAAAACAGTTTTTCTTCAATGTTTTCCCCCCTTTGTAATAATGTAACCCCCACATTCATCTACTTTAAACATTGAGAATTATATCCTTCATGCAATCATTAATCTAAGTTGAGGATCCAAGTTACACACAAAAGGGAGATCACCAAATTCAAACAATCGCCTTCCTCACAAGGGCATTTAATGTTTCACTCATTCGCTCAGTTTGTCTAGGCTATCAACATTTCACTCAATTTCACTTTTAAGAGCACTTCCCATGAATTTGATTTTCATCTCAAACAAGGTTCCCACGGAAACATGCATGCAGCATCAGAAGGTCTTTTAAAGGTTGTAATGGGGCCTGGCTAAGGGTAGGATATTCAAAGGTACTAGGCTTAAGTCCCTAGGAACTAAGAGAGCATGAGCATTTTGATACATTGAATTTCCACTCAAAGTCCTTTTTTCCATTTTTATTTATGCTTTGGGTGACTACAGCCTTTTTCCTTTTTATACCCTTTTTGACATTTTTGTTCTTTTTCTCTTTTTTTTTTTCTTTTTGCCTTAGGCTCCAACCTTCACTTTTCTTTTTCTCAATCCCAAACAACACATCATATCCTTGTAGCCACCCCAAACTTAGTTTCTTTCAACCCTTGTCTTGCTAAGCTTCCATGCTCTCCTAATCCTAAGATTGGGTTAACATGGTTTTTTTTTCCAGATTTTAGGCTCATAACATGAGGTCATCACGAAACAATAGGCTAATTAGGCTCAAAGGTGCTAACTAGGGAACATGCATTAGGGATTGGTTCAATTTAAGCCAAGTAGCTAATTCAAAGAAAATTGCCTAAATCATTTGATGCAAACACATAGGCATGCAAACCAAGAAGAGATTCAAGCAAATTCGGGAAAGTGCAGCTCAAAGGTGATTCACACAGTTAAAAACATGTTGGAGGATCAAATTCTCACCCGGACAATTTTGCAAATTGTTTGACCGAGATTATATCCCTAGTGTGTGCATCCCTTCACCCCAAACTTATCATAAATCATGCAATCACGACAAAATATCTCAAAGTTCTATTTTCAATTTTTCACATGGGGGTCAATTTTCAATTTTTAAGACTTGGGGGGGGGGGGGGGGGATCATCAAGCCAACATAGATCATGCAATCTATCTAAGCAAATTCAACAGAATCCACCAAACTTGCCGACACAACACTCACACACAAACTCTTGATCTTCTCAAATTATTCAAGAGCTAAAGGAAAACAAAACAAAAACAAACAATTGGTTCCCTCCCCCACACTTAAAACATACATTGTCCTCAATGAAAGAACATAAATATAAAATCAGAGTGAGGGGAAGGAGTAGGTGCTCCCTGATCAAGTTGTAGTGTAGGTGGGCTCTTCCAAGGAGAGCTCCTCAATAATAGCATCTTCAGGCACCGAGCTCTCATGGAATGGCTTCAAGTGATGCCCGTTAACCTTGAAAACTTTGTTGCTACCTGCACTTTTAATTTCAACTGCACCATGAGGGAAAACATTAGTGACAACAAATGGGCCAACCCACTTGGATCGAAGCTTCCCAGCCATCACTTTCAGGCGGGAGTTAAACAGTAAAACCTGTTGACCCACAGATAATTCTTTCCTAGATATCATCTTGTCATGGAAGATCTTAGTTTTCTCTTTATAATAAATCCGAGAGCTTTCATAGGCTTCCAACCTAAGATCTTCAAGCTGCTGCAATTGGAGTTTCCTTTCAATGCCTGCCTTTTGCATTTCCAAGTTACAGCTCTTGACCGCCCAATAAGCACGGTGCTCAACTTCCACAGGCAGATGACACGCCTTACCGAACACAAGTCTATAGGGGGACATCCCTATTGGTGTCTTAAAAGCTGTTCTCTGAGCCCAAAGTGCGTCTTCTAGACGGTGGCTCCAGTCCCTCCTATTTGGTTGCACCACTTTCTCCAAGATCTGTTTGATCTCTCTGTTGGAGATCTCAGCCTGCCCATTAGTCTGGGGATGGTACGCAGTAGAGACCCTGTGCACAACTCCGTACTTCCGGAGTAAAACTTCCATGGTGCGGTTGCAGAAATGAGTGCCTTGGTCACTGATGATAGCACGAGTTATGCCGAACCTGAAAAAATATTGGACCTGACAAAATTTGCAACAACTCTAGAATCATTAGTCCTAGTGGGGATAGCTTCCACCCGCTTTGAAACATAGTCAACAGCCCAAGAAGATATAGAGAAAACCAAAAGATGCAGGGAAAGGACCCATAAAGTCGATTCCCCACACATCGAATACCTCACAGAAAAGCATGGGCTGCTGAGGCATTTCACTTTTACGAGTGATGGTTGTACCTGTTGTCTGACATTCTTTACAAGTCCGGTAAACTTCATAAGCATCTCTAAAAATGGTGGGCAATAAAAACCTGACTCTAGGACTTTCCTTGCAGTCCTTTGTCGCCCAAAGTGTCCCCCTACTTGAGAAGCATGAGAAAAGTGCAAAATAGACTCAATCTCATAGTCGGGGACACATCTCCTAATTACCTGATCACTGCAAAATTTTCAAAGAAATGGATCATCCCAAACATAGTACTTGGCGTCACTCTTGAGTTTGTGGATTTGTGACCTAGTTGCACCTGCAGGAAAAACACCAGCAACAAGATAGTTAACAATATCAGCAAACCAAGGAGTTACCCCATGCAACTGTAAAAGCTGCTCATCAAGAAAGTCATCCTGGATGGGAGAAGGATTTTCATCCCTTTCTATTCTGCTCAAGTGATCAGCAACCAAGTTCTCAGCTCCACTCTTGTCCTTAATCTCCACATTAAATTCTTGGAGCAACAACATCCACCGAATCAATCTCGGTTTTGCTTCTGGTTTCTTCAATAAGTATTTCAAAGCTGCATGGTCAGTGAAAAAAACAACCTTGGAACCTAGAAAATATGATCTAAATTTATCAAGAGCAAAAACAATAGCTAGAAGTTCCTTTTCAGTAGTGGTGTAATTAGCCTGTGCAGCATCTAAAGTCCTAGAAGCGTAATAGATCACATGAGCAACCTTGCCCACCCTTTGTGCAAGGATCGCCCCCACAGCATAGTTAGAAGTGTCACACATGAGCTCAAATGGGAGGGTCCAGTCAGGGGGCTGGATGATGGGGGTAGAGGTCAGTGCCTTCTTTAGGAAGTCAAATGCCTTTTTGCAGTTGTCATCAAAGTTGAAAATGGCATCATTCTTCAGCAGGTTGGACAGAGGAAGGGCTATCTTGCTGAAATCTTTTATGAAGCGCCTGTAGAAACCTGCATGACCAAGAAAAGAACGAATCTCGCGAATGCAAGATGGGTAAGGCAGTGTAGAAATCACATCAATCTTAGAAGGATATACTGAAATACCCTTTTCAGAAATAATATGCCCCAAAACAATCCCATGTTCAACCATAAAATGGCATTTTTCATAGTTTAAAACATGGTCAGTTTCAATGCATCTTTCTAAAACCAAGTTCAGACTATGCAAGCATGCATCAAATGAAGAGCCATAAAGAGTAGAATCATCCATGAACACTTCCATGCAATTTTCAATATACTCAGTAAAAATACTAATCATGCATCTCTGGAATGTGCCAGGAGCATTGCAAAGACCAAATGGCATCCTCCTATAAGCAAATGTGCCGAAGGGGCATGTGAAGGTTGTATTTTCCTGATCCTCCGGTGCAATGTGGATCTGGAAGTAACCTGAAAAACCATCAAGAAAACAGTAATGTGATTTACCTGCTAGCCATTCAAGCATCTGATCAATGAACGGCAAAGGGAAGTGATCCTTTCTAGTAGCTTGGTTCAATCTCCTGTAGTCAATGCAGACTCTCCAGCTATTCTGGACTCTAGTGGGAACAAGTTCATCATTTTCATTTTTCACCACTGTGAGTCCAGACTTCTTAAGCACAACTTGCACTGGGCTCACCCAATTACTGTCAGAGATAGGATATATGATACCCGCATGCAAGAGTTTTGTTACCTCCTTCTTTGCCACATCAAGAATCAAGGGATTGAGCCGCCTTTGGAGCTGCCTAATTGTTTTAGCCCCATCCTCCAACAAAATCCTATGCATACACCTGGAGGGTCTAATACATGGTATGTCAGCCAAGGTCCACCCAATTGCCTTCTTATGCTTCTTCAAAACCTCCAAGAGCTTAGCTTCCTGATCAGCATCAAGGCTAGAGGAAATTATGACCGGAAGTTTTTCATTCCTCTCTAAGTAAGCATATTTCAGATTGTACGGAAGTGGCTTAAGCTCCAAGGAATGTGGTTGCTCAATAGATGGTATGTTTGGGGCAGCCGGGCTGTCAAGAACTTCAGCTGAACAAATAGCTTCATCCACAATGTCACCTTCCCAAGCAGCGTCAATCCCAGAACAAACAACACAAGGGTCAGTGTGGGTGCAATCAGCACATGAGTAGACATTATACAAACCAGAAATGGATGGGAAATCAGTAGCTGCAACCAATTCATCATAAGTTTCATCAACAATTTCAGAGAGCAGCTCTAATTGAAAAACAGAGTGCTCTTCCAAGGGGTGCTTCATAGCATCGAAAATATTAAGTTTTGCCACAATGTCACCAAACTCCATGGACATGGTTCCATCGTGAACATCAATCTTTGTCTTTGCTATCTTCATAAATGGCCTTCCCAGAATGATTGGCGATCTGCTAGAATCTGTTTCCCCTGCCATATCCAGGATGTAAAAATCAGCAGGGAAGATCAAATCATTAACTTGTACAGGCACATCTTCTACCACTCCAATGGGACCAGCATTGGTCCTGTTTGCCAACTGAATTGTAAGACCTATACGTTGCAAAGGACCAAGATCAAGGTGGTTGAAGATAGAGGTGGGCATGACATTAATATAAGCTCCCAAATCCAACATGCAATTGTCGAATTTACTGTCCCCAATGGTGCATGGAATAGCAAACGTTCCCGGATCCTTGCACTTCTGTGGCAGTGCCTGAGTAAGGGCTGAAACAGTAACCTTTTCAGGTGCAAGCTTAGGTTGGATGAGGGCTGAAACATTTCTCCCCAAACTGACTCTCTTATTACCCTTCAACCTCCTCTTGTGTCTGCACTAATCCTTCAGAAATTTTGCATATTTGGGAACCTGTTTAATCACATCAAGGAGCGGAATGTTTACCGCCACTTTTCTGAACACATCCAGAATCTCCCTCTCCTTGTCTTCCCCATAAATCTTCTTATTTTTCAGCACTCTTTGCGGGAAGGGGATCGGTGGCACATACTCTTTCTCAGCTTCAATAACAACGGACGGTTCAGGTGTCGCCTCAACAGTTTCTTTATCCTTCTCAGGGGCTGCGTCTACAACTTTCCCGGATCTCAAAGAAATCGCACTCACATTAGGATTTGGGGCATTAGGTTTCACCACTGTTTGTGCAGGTAGTTGGTTCGATCCTTGAGCTTGCTGCATGGCATTCATCGAAGTGGCAAGCTGTCCAATCTGTGTCTGCAAAGCGTGAATGCTAGCATCCGTTCGCTGCTGGAGCTGTCCAAATTGCTGCTGAAACTGGAGATTTTGTGCAGTCATTTGCTTGACCAGGTCCTCTAGTGAAGGTACAGAAGGTGCAGAGGTGGTCACTTGGGGAGAGCTCTGTGGTGGTGCCAACGGTAACATCGGTTCTTGCTGTTGTACAGATGACTTCCCATACCGAAGGTTTGGATGATTCCACCAATTGGGATGGTACCTATTAGTTTAAAGATCAGGAATGTTGTACCGATTCTGATTGTTGCCTTGATTGTAAAGGTTGGCTGCATAAGCTTGAGGCAAATCAATGACTGACTCATCCTTCAGAATAGGGCATGCATCGGATAGGTGCTCAGGAGAAGTACAAATACCACACACCCTTGCTGTCTGAACTCTGTCCACTGCCAACTATTTCACTAGAGAAGTAAGCTCATCCATTATGGTTTCAAGGGCCTTGTTGGAAGAAGAACCATGGATCTCATTCACACCCCTTGTCTCGATAGAATTACTTCTAGTTGTGAACTGCTGGGAATTGAGTGACATGTTTTCAATTAATTGCTTGGCAGCAGATGGAGTCTTATCAACAAGTGCTCCCCCACTAGAAGCATCCAAAATGTTCCTGTCCATTGGCAGCAATCCCTCATAAAATTACTGAATAAGTAGCTGCTCAGAAATCTGGTGCTGAGGGCAACTGGATACCAACTTCTTGAATCTCTCCCAGTACTCGGCCAATGACTCATTGCCCTGTCCAATGCCACATATTTCCTTCCTGATTGATGCAACTCTGGAGGCAGGGAAGTACCTCTCTAGGAAGACTTTCTTCAGATCATTCCAGGTTGTCACTGAATTCGGTTCAAGGTAATACAACCAATCCTTCGCAGCACCCTCAAGTGAGAATGGGAAGGCTCTCGGCTTGATATGGTCTTCTGTTATTCCTTCCGGCCTCAAAGGTGTAGAGCAAACAACCTGGAATTCATTCAGATGTTTATGTGGATCCTCACCTGCAGGACCACTAAACCTTGGCAACAAGTATATCAAACCATATTTTAATTCAAAGGGAGCAACAACATTAGTATATTCAATACACAGACCGTTATAATTAACATCAGGAGCAACAAGCTGTCTTAATGTTCTTTGATCAGCCATGTTATCAAAAACAGGTTCAGAATCAAAATTACCACTAGTGCTAGCCCGAAGTGCTCTACGACGTGTGTGCAAAGTTCTTTCAATTTCGGGATCAAAATCACACAAGTCAAAGCCAGTAGACCTAGTAGCCAGACTAATTCAGAAGAAAAACAAAAACAAAAAATGCGAAACTAACAAACAAGAGTCCCCGGCAACGGCGCCAATTTTGACACGCTGTCGCGCACGCGTTAAAAAGTAAGTGGTTTGTAAAAGCTGTAGTCAGGGTGCGATAACTCGAGTATCGTCTCACAAGGACTCTTGGATTGTTTATTCGCGGAAAAATAAGTTTGGGGGGGTTTGGTTTGAAAGTCGATTGAAAAACAGAACAAAAACAGAGCAAAAAAGCAGAGCAATTTAAGTGATTATCAAATAAGCTAAAGATGATTAATCTGCTGTTCGGTCTACTACTATCATTGGTTCATGTAATTCCAAGCCCTAAGAGGATTCTAATCCCTTTTCGATTGTAGCATCAATTAACAAGCAAAATTGACGCTACGAGACATATGTTCCTAATTCCGAATTAAGCAAACGGATGAAGCTCTCGTGAATTAAGCAAACCCGATTGAACGCAAGCGAATTAGGCAAACATGATTAAGTATAGAAACATTCAATCATCGAAACAAATCAATACTCATTCGATACAAACCGAATTAAGCAAACAGAGAATATAGAATAGTATTGAAAGAAAATAGCAAATCAATCTGGGAATTACAAAACCTCAAGTGTCGGCGGAAGCCGATCACAACAGATTAATCCAGGCCGTGATGGCCATTACGGCCAGGCCGTGACCGCTTCTGTCAAGGGCGCGCATTCAAATTCTGGTCCGTCACGGCCGTGATGCCTATCACGGCCAGGCCGTGATGTATTCTGACTTTGGTTGCTGATTTGTCATGGCCGTGAACTTCATCACGGCTGAGCCGTGATCAATTCTGTCTTTCAGGTTCTCCTCATCACGCCCGTGATGGGTATCACGGGCGGGTCGTGATGCTCTCTGACTTTCATGATCTTCTCATCACGCCCGTGATGTGTATCACGGCCAGGCCGTGATCCTTTCTATCTTCCATGATTAGCTCATCACGGTCGTGACCAGTGTCACGGCTGGGCCGTGATGGCTTCTGCTTCTAAGGCCCTTTCCCTTCTTGCTCTCCTTATTAACCTGAAACATGAAATAGCAATAAGTGCTTTATTTGACTCAAAACTAGCTAAAATATCCTAAAACTACTTAAGAGACTCAAAACCTTTCTTGAGGACAATCGAGTCTAATTTGGGCGAAAACGAGATATAATTGGCACGAAACCACGGTCATACTAGTCATAAAACTAGATGAGCCAGAGGCCGATCAAAATTGTTGTCCCTAGAAAGATAAGGAAGAGTCCTACAATTTCAGGTTGCACAAATATTCTCATATTAGGCCCAAATCAAGGCTAAATTGGGTCCCGAGTTCTCTGGCGCGGATCAATTCGCAGTCCATGATGTTCCTTCACTTAAATGGGCCTAACTTACTCATCCTAAGCCAAATTATAGCATATGATACCTTGTTGGAAAACTTATTCAGAGGCCCTTAATTTGGTCTAGGGTTGGGTCAAGATTAATAAGCATAAATAACATTAGTTTTGGTTTTACTTTATTAGGTTTAATTGATAAACATAGTTAATTTTCGGATTTTTAACCCATCAGGACCTTGTTACCTTGCGTAGAGCATAACTAGAGTTGCAGATATCGGATTTTGGTGATCTTGTTGTCCCTAGAAAGATAGGGAAGAGACCTACAATTACAGATTTCACAAGAATTGGCAAATTAGGCCAAAATCAAGGCTAAATTGGGTCCCGAGTTCTCTAGCACGGATCAGTGCACAGTCCATGATATTCTTTCACTTAAATGGGCCTAACTTACTCATCTTAAGCCCAATTAAGGCATATGATACCTTGTTTGAAAGCTTATTCAGAGGCCCTTAATTTGGTCTAGGGTTAGGTCAGTATTAATAAGCATAAATAGCAGTTTATAGTCGCACAAGCCAGAGAGAGACGGAAATTAGACAACTTTTACAATCATTGTTTTTTGTTTTAATTTATTGGGTTTAATTGCTAAACGTTGTTTATTTTCGGATTTTTCACTCACCCTGACCTTATTGCCTTGCACAGAGCATAACTAGAGCTAAAGATATCGGATTTTGGTGATCTTGCTGTCCCTAGAAAGATAAGGAAGAGACCTACAATTTCATGTTTCACAAGAATTGTAAAATTAGGCCAAAATAAAGGCTAAATTGGATCTCGAGTTCTCTGGCGCTGATCAGTGCGCAGTCCATGATGCTCCTTCACTTAAATGGGCCTAGCTTACTCATCTTAAGCCCAATTAAGGCATATGATACCTTGTTGGAAAGCTTATTCAGAGGCCCTTAAGTTGGTCTAGGGTTAGTTCAGGATTAATAAGAATAAATAGCAGTTTACAGCCGCACAAGCCAGAGAGAGACGAAAATTAGACAACTTTTACAATCATTGTTTTTGCATTTACATTATTGGGCTCAATTGCTATACATTGTTAATTTTCGGATTTTTCACTCATCCTGACCTTGTTGCCTTGCGCAGAGCATAACTAGAGCTACAGATATCGGATTTTGGTGATCTTGTTGTCCCTAGAAAGATAAGGAAGGGACCTACAATTTCAGGTTTCACAAGAATTGTTAAATTAGGCCAAAATAAGGCTAAATTGGGTCCCGAGTTCTATGCCTCGGATCAGTGCACAGTCCATTATGTTCCTTCACTTAAATGGGCCTAACTTACTCATCATAAGCCCAATTAAGGCATATGATACCTTGATGGAAAGCTTATTCAGAGGCCCTTATTTTGGTCCAAGGTTAGGTCAACATTAATAAGCATAAATAGCAGTTTACAGGCGCAAAAGCCAGAGAGAGATTGAAATTAGACAACTTTTACAATCTTTGTTTTTGCTTTTACATTATTGGGTTAATTGCTAAACATTGTAAATTTTCTGATTTTTCACTGATCCTGACCTTGTTGCCTTGCGCAGAGCATAACTAGAGCTACAGATATAGGATTTTGGTGATCTTGTTGTCCCTAGAAAGATAAGGAAGAGACCTACAATTTCAGGGTTCACATGAATTGTCAAAATAGGAAAAAATCAAGGCTAAATTGGGTCCCAAGTTCTCTGGCGCGGATCAGTGCGCAGTCCATGATGTTCCTTCACTTAAATGGGCCTAACTTACTCATTTTAAGCCCAATTAAGACATATGATAGCTTGTTGGATAAATTTGGTCTAGGGTTAGGTCTGGATTAATAAGCATAAATAACAGTTTACAGCCGCACAAGCCAGAGAGAGACGGAAATTAGACAACTTTTAAAATCATTGTTTTTACTTTTACATTATTGGGCTTAATTGGGCTTAATTGCTAAACATTATTTATTTTCGGATTTTTCACTCATCCTGACATTGTTGCCTTGCGCAGACCATAACTAGAGCTACTGATATCGGATTTTGGTGATCTTGCTGTCCCTAGAAAGATAAGGAAGAGACCTACAATTTCAGCATTCACAAGAATTGTCAAATTAGGCCAAAAAGAAGGCTAAACTGGGTCCCGAGTTCTCTGGCGCGGATCAGTGTGCAGTCATGATGTTCCTTCACTTAAATGGGCCTAAATTACTAATAGTAAGCCCAATTAAGGCATATGATACCTTGTTGGAAAGCTTGTTCAGAGGCCCTTAAAGCTGCACAACCCAGATAGAGACGGAAATTAGACAACTTTACAATCCTTGTTTTTACTTTTACATTATTAGGCTTAATTGGGCTTAATCTCTAAACATTGTTAATTTTCGGATTTTTCACTCATTCAGACATTGTTGCCTTGCACAAAGCATAACTACAGCTACAGATATCGGATTTTGGTGATCTTGCTGTCCCTATAAAAATAAGGAAGAGACCTACAATTTCATGTTTCACAAGAATAGTCAAATTAGGCCAAAATAAAGGTAAAATTGGGTCCCGGGTTCTCTAGCACGAATCAGTGTGCAGTCCATGATGTTCCTTCACTTAAATGGGCCTAACTTACTCATCTTAAGCCCAATTGAGGCATATGATACCGTGTTGGAAAGCTTATTCATAGGCCCTTAATTTGGTCTAGGGTTTGGCCAGGATTAATAAGCATAAATAGCAGTTTACAGCCGCACATGCCAGAGATAGACGGAAATTAGACAACTTTTACAGTCATTGTTTTAGCTTTTACATTATTGGGCTTAATTGCTAAACATTGTTATTTTTCGGATTTTTCACTCATCCTGACATTGTTGCCTTGCACAGAGCATAACTAGAGCAACATATATCAGATTTTGGTGATCTTGCTGTCCCTATAGAGATAAGGAAGAGACCTACAATTTCATGTTTCACAAGAATTGTCAAATTAGGCCAAAATCAAGGTAAAATTGGCTCCCGTGTTCTCTGGCGCGAATCAGTGTGCAGTCCTTGATGTTCCTTCACAAAAATGGGCCTAACTTTCTCATCTTAAGCCCAATTAAGGCATACGATACCTTGTTGGAAAGCTTATTCAGAGGCCCTTAATTTAGTCTAGGGTTAGGCCATGATTAATAAGCATAAAGAGTAGTTTACAGCCGCACAAGCCAGAGATAAATGGAAATTAGACAACTTTTACAATCATTGTTTTAGCTTTTACATTAATGGGCTTAATTGCTAAACATTGTTAATTTTCGGATTTTTCACTCATCCTGACATTGTTGCCTTGCGCAGAGCATAACTAGAGCTACAGATATCGGATTTTGGTGATCTTGCTGTCCCTAGAAAGATAAGGAAGAGACCTACAATTTCATGTTTCACAAGAATTGTCAAATTAGGCCAAAATCAAGGTAAAATTGGCTCCCGTGTTCTCTGGCGCGAATCAGTGTGGAGTCCTTGATGTTCCTTCACTAAAATGGGCCTAACTTTCTCATTTTAAGCCCAATTAAGGCATATGATACGTTGTTGGAAAGCTTATTCAGAGGCCCTTAATTTGGTCTCACATGCCAGAGAGAGACGAAAATTGGACAACTTTTACAATCATTGTTTTAGATTTTACATTATTGGGCTTAATTGCTGAACATTGTTAATTTTCGGATTTTTCACTCATCCAGACATTGTTGCCTTGCACAGAGCATAACTAGAGCTACAGATATCGGATTTTGGTGATCTTGCTGTCCCTATAAAAATAAGGAAGAGACCTACAATTTCATGTTTCACAAGAATAGTCAAATTAGGCCAAAATAAAGGTAAAATTGGGTCCCGGGTTCTCTAGCGCGAATCAGTGTGCAGTCCATGATGTTCCTTCACTTAAATGGGCCTAACTTACTCATCTTAAGCCCAATTGAGGCATATGATACCTTGTTGGAAAGCTTATTCATAGGCTCTTAATTTGGTCTAGGGTTAGGCCAGGATTAATAAGCATAAATAGCAGTTTACAGCCGCACAAGCCAGAGATAGACGGAAATTAGACAACTTTTACAGTCATTGTTTTAGCTTTTACATTATTGGGCTTAATTGCTAAACACTGTTATTTTTCGGATTTTTCACTCATCTTGACATTGTTGCCTTGCACAGAGCATAACTAGAGCAACATATATCGGATTTTGGTGATCTTGCTGTCCCTATAAAGATAAGGAAGAGACCTACAATTTCATGTTTCACAAGAATTGTCAAATTAGGCCAAAATCAAGGTAAAATTGTGTCCCGTGTTCCCTGGCGCGATCAATGTGCAGTCCATGATGTTCCTTCACTTAAATGGGCCTAACTTACTATTGACTCACCGGCAAGTGTACCGGGTCGTCGCAAGTAATAAAACACGGTAAGAGTCTACCGAGGTCGAACACAAGGATTGGGTTACCAATTCGACTAATTTCGCGAGAAATCCGATGAGTTGATTAAGTAGAGAAAGTGGTTGAGAGAAAGAGATTGAGATCGCAAATTCAAGAATCAAATCAAATAACGCTACGGTGATTAAATTCAGAAATAAAAGCATCTAAGGTTTCGAATCCACCTACCCAATCATGCAAAATACCCAAGTGATGATATTCTCCTCCCTAGGTTCAATTTTAATGTCAACCGGGACCCCTAAATTCTCCTAAATCCACTTCCGTGCTCATTAGGACGTATTCGATGATTTGAGTTAATTACTTGCTAGGTCTCTTAACCCTAATCTCGAATTCTATTAATTCTGGTTCCCTATAGGTTGCATCGATCTCCTACTCACTCTCGTGCAATACTCGACCGATGTTCCCAATTCAAGTTCTAAAACGCGAATCGTCGCTAGGCCTCAACACGTTTAACTAGTCGATCACGCTAGCATATAATCGACACAATGAAAACAGAATTGGAAAATCATAATTGAATTAAAGGAGAGAGAGTTACATTACATGAACACTATGCCGCCATGGGTGGCTTCAACGATCCCTTAGACAGGAGGATTAGTTCCTCATGTCCGTAACAACGACGCACGTACAATCGGAATTCATCCTAAGCCTAAGAATTAAGAGAAAAGAAAAGGAGAAGAAACCCCAGAATAAGGATTACAAAAGTTCTCTGAAAATTCTGATCCAAAAAGTCCCCTTTTTCTGTTCTGATCTGCTCTATTTATAAGGAGGCCACGCGTCACGGCCGTGATGGCCATCACGGCCAGGCCGTGACGGCTTCTGCTTCTGGCGCACTTCTGGAATTCGAATTCTCGCGACGCGATCCCGCCTTTCACGACCCGTGATGTGAATCACGGCTAGGCCGTGATGTTCTCTGCCTTGTGTGGATCTTGGGTCACGGCCGTGATACATATCACAGCTAGGCCGTGATGGTCTCTGACTTGTGTGGCATTTAGGTCACGGCCGTGATATACATCACGGCTAGGCCGTGATGGTCTCTGACTCTGGTGCTTTTCTGGAGTTCACACACTCGCGACGCGAAGGACGTCTCGCGACGCGAACCTTCCCTTCACGGCCCGTGATGTGAATCACGGCTAGGCCGTGATGGTCTCTGTCTTCCCGGGTCTTCAAACTCTCGCGGGGCGAGTTTCCTCCCGCGGGGCGAGAATCTCCAGAATGGCAATCTCCACTATTTCTTGACTTTCCTTAATTCTTAGAGCTTCACTTATGGACCTGAAAACAACACAAGCAACCACAAGCGTAATTCTATCCAAAATAACCTAAAAACTACACAAAAGACGCAAAACGAGTCAAAGTCCAACTTAGGAACAAAACAAGGCAAATTTGGGCGAAAACGAGAGTGAACTCGAATAAATTGGCACATAAACCCTAGTTCATCTAGTCATAAAACTAGATAAGCCAAATGCTTATCAAAATACCCCAAACTTAAACCTTGCTTGTCCCCAAGCAAGCTTAAAACTCAAAAACGACTCAAGACTTGGCAAGCCTGAAAGATCTAATCAATTTCGCACAAATTTCATGCAACTTTACAAAATAGTTTTTCTTCTTTGATTCCCCCCCTTTTTCATCAATGTAATCCCCACATTCATCTACTTTAAACAATTGAGAATTTATCAATCATGCCATCTTTACTATAAGTTGAGGCTCAAAGATACACACAAAGGAAGATCACCTATTTCAAACAATTGCCTTCCTCACAAGGGCATTTAGTATTTCACTCATTCGCTCAAGTTTGTCTAGGCTATCAACTTTTCACTCACTTTCACATTCTAAGAGCACTTCCCATGAATTTGATTTTCATCTCAAACATAGTTCCCACGAAAACATGCATGCAACATCAATAGGTCTTTCCACGGTTGTAATGGGGCCTGGCTGAGGGTAGGATAATCAAGGATATTTAGGCTTAAGTCCCTAGGAACTAAGAGAGCATGAGCATTAAACACATTTTCCACTCAAATTCCTTTTTTCCATTTTTCATTTGGGCTCGGGTGACTACAACCTTTTCCTTGATATTATTTTTGTTTTGCCCCTTTTCTTTTGGCAATTTTTTTGTTTTCTTCTTTTCTTTTCTTTTCTTTTTGCCTTGGGTCAACCTTTATTTTCTTTTTCTCATCCCAATATGACACATACTTTGTAGCCACCCCAAACTTAGTTTCTCACAACCTTTCTCTTGCTCATTTCCATGCTCTCCTAATCCTAAGATTGGGTTAACATGGTTTTTCAGATTTTGGCTCGTAATGTAGGGTCATCAAGAAACAGTAGGTCAATTGGGCTCAATTTGGCTAACTAGGGAACATGCATTAGGGATGGTTCTTTTCAGGCCAAGTAGTTATTCAAAGAAAATTGCCTAAATCATTTGATGCAACACATAATCATGCAAACCATATAGAGATTCAAGCAAATTGGGGAAAGTGCAACTTAACAGTGATTCACACATTCAAAAACAGAGTTGGAGGCTCAAATCCTCACCTGGACATTTTGCAAATTGTTTGACCGAGATACAATTCCTAGTGTGTGCACCCCCTCACCCCAAACTTATCATAAATCAAGTAATCACAATAAAATTCTCAAAGTTCAGTTTTCAATTTTTAAGTGGGGGTCAACCTTTCTAATTTCAGAACTTAGAGGGAAATCATCAATGGTCCAATAATTCATGCATCAATCTATGCTCAATTGAATTAAAATCTAACAAGTTTGCCGACACGATATTCATACAACAACTCTTGATCTTCTCAAATTATTCAAGAGTGACAAACAAAAACAAAACAAACACAAAAAAACAAAAACAAGAGTGAGGAAAAGGAGAGAGTACCTAGCTTGGGTTGCCTCCCAAGTAGCGCTTGTTTAACGTCCCGAGCCTGACTCAAGTCGCCCCTAAGGGTTAATCCGGAGGAAGATCCTGCTTGCCATGCCATTCCTTGGCCCGTTCTTTGTAGGTTTGTGCCCTTTCACCTGCTCGCATGCGGTTCCCGGACAGCTCATTTAAGTTCAGGACCCTTCTATAATCAGCACGAACTCTCCACTCCGTGGTGATCCTTTTTGAGATCAAATCATTGTCTGTACTGACCACCACGGTTGTGCCACCCTTCAACCTTGGTGCTTTACCCTTCTTTTTCATTCCTTTGCTGCTGAGTTCTTTCCTTGCACATTCTTCCCTTGGGAGACTCGGTATGGGTTCCATGTCTCGTAGCCACTCAAGGTAGACTTCATCCCCCGAAGGGCCTTTTTCCTCACCGTCTTTCTCATGAGATTCTACCGATACTGTTGCAAAAGAAGGATCATGGTCTTCTCGAGTTGTCTTCACCTTTTCAGTTGGGTCCACCACATCCACTCGATACACTTTCGACCTCTCTACAGGGTGCTTCATTGCTTCAAAGAGATTGAAGACTACCTCATCATCTTGCACCCTTAGAGTGAGTTTCCCTTGCCGCACATCTATCAAGGCACCCCCAGTGGCCAAGAAGGGCCTACCCAATATGAGAGGAACCTCGGCGTCTTCGTCCATATCGAGCACTACAAAGTCCGCCGGAAATATGAGCTTGTCCACTTTTACTAACAAGTCTTCGACCACCCCATAAGGATATTTTATAGAGCGATCGGCTAGTTGGAGCGACATCCGTGTATCCTTGAATTCCTTGATCCCCAACCTCTTCATCATAGATAGGGGCATCAAGTTGATGCTTGCCCCTAGATCACACAATGCCTTCCCTACAGTCATCCCCCCAATGGTGCATGGTATCGAAAAAGAACCGGGATCCTTCAACTTTGGAGGTAGTTTTCTCTGAAGAATGGCACTACACTCCTCGGTCAAAGCAACCGTTTCTTCATCTACTATCCTCCGCTTCTTGGTGAGAAGCTCCTTCATAAACCGAGCATATGATGGCATTTGTTCTAAGGCTTCCGCAAATGGAATGTTAATTTGGAGTTTGCGGAAGACATCAAGGAATCTGTTGAACTGCTTATCCTGTTGAGGCTTCTTCAATCGTTCAGGATACGGTACCTTCATGTAAGGAGGGAGGTCTTGGGGTTCAACCCATTTCTTCTTTCGGAACTCTTCATCTACAAGCTTCAGCCTTCCCCCTTGCTCCGGTGCCTTGTCACTTGCCAACCCTTCTTTCTCTGGTTGCTCTTCCTCAACGGGTAGTTGTTCCGGGCCCTTGTCATTCTGAGAACTAGTGGTACCCCTGCTAGGTTCCAACACCCTTCCGCTTCTAGTTGTGATGGCATTGCATTGGTTCTTCGGGTTGTTCTCTGTGTCACCTGGGAGAGTGCCTGGGAGACGCTCATTAAGTTGCCTTGCGAGCTGAGCAACCTGCGTCTCTAGATTGTGAATTGCTGACCCTGTATGAGCTGCCAACTTGTCAACTGACGCATTCACTTTCTCTAAAGCTGTGTATGTATAGGTTGACAGCTTCTCAACTGTCCCGGTCATCTTTTCAAAGGCCAGCTCCCACTGTTGTCTTCCACCATCTGATATTTGCAACTGATTAGGCCCCGGATGAGCCTGCTGAGTATTGCGCTGCTGAATTCCAATGTTCGGTCTCAGACCCTGTTGAGGTTGTTGCCAATTCTGTTGAGGGTGTTGTTGACCGGCTAGACCACCATTAACATCACTCCAAGCAAATCCAGGATGGTCTCTTCTCATGTAGCCCCTATTCGATTACGATTGTTCCTCCGATAATTGTTCCGGGGCACAAGGTGTCATAGAAGTTGTGGCATGAGTCCACGTGTTCCTGAGGGAAATTTAGCGGGCAATTCTGAGTGTCATGATTTCCATTGCAATTTGCACAACCCTGAGGCATTCCCTCGTGTATAGCATTAACCCTCTTGTTCCCAGACAAAGCCTCATTTTGCATCTTCAAAAGTCTGTTTTGCTCTAAAATGGCTTCCATTGTCCCAGAACTGATTCCACTCGAGGTCTCCCTACCACGGTTGTAATCATTATATGACATCTTCTCTAACAGTGCCCATCCATCCTCAGCCGATAAATATACAAAAGAACCGCCAGCTGCGGCATCACAGTTCATCTGATAGTGTCCCTTCAACCCATTAAAGAAATGCTGCACTTTGGAAACCGGGTCAAAGAACGCAGAGGGACATCTTCTCAATAAACCATTGTACCTCTCCCATGCTTCATTGTAAGTTTCGTCCTCCGTCTGCCTGAATGATGTGACGGCTATTCTTGCTTGTGCCGCCTTCTGAGGAGGAAAATATTTGGTTAGGAACTTCTGTGCCATCTGCTCCCAAGTTACGATCTTTGTTCCTATCCAAACTATCAACCCAATCGCGAGCGACATCCCTAAGAGAGAGAGGGAAGAGCCGCAAGCGAAACTCATCTTGTGAGACTCCTCTTGTCTTCTGTAAGTCACACGCCTCAAGGAAGCGAGTGATGTGTCTATGCGGGTCTTGCTTTCCACTCCCATCAAACTGATTCTCCCGGAGCTGGAATGTGACACATGCTTCAACTCTGAAGGAGTCTGTGTTCAGGTTGCCCCTCACAATAGAAGAGTCACAATCTACCAAGCTTGGCAGATCGTACTCAAAGAGAGGCTTGTAACGAGGAGGAGGAGGAGGAGGATTTTCTTCAACCATGCCCTCTATTTTAATTGCTTCCAACCTCTTCCTTTCTCTGGCGTCTTTTCTTAATTGCCTCTCGGTCCTGGTGATCTCTGAATCGAATAGCAGTTCCTCTTGTAGAAGAGTACCTCGCATACAAAAATAGGCAAAGACCAAGTGGAATCAAAGAAACAGAGAAAAATAATGGCAATTAAATAAAAGAAAATAAAACTAAAAATCAGCTTAACCAAACAGCCGAATTTCCTAAAAATTAGGAAAATTGGTTGTGCCAATCCCCGGCAACGGCGCCAAAAACTTGTTGACTCACCGGCAAGTGTACCGGGTCGTCGCAAGTAATAAAACACGGTAAGAGTCTACCGAGGTCGAACACAAGGATTGGGTTACCAATTCGACTAATTTCGCGAGAAATCCGATGAGTTGATTAAGTAGAGAAAGTGGTTGAGAGAAAGAGATTGAGATCGCAAATTCAAGAATCAAATCAAATAACGCTACGGTGATTAAATTCAGAAATAAAAGCATCTAAGGTTTCGAATCCACCTACCCAATCATGCAAAATACCCAAGTGATGATATTCTCCTCCCTAGGTTCAATTTTAATGTCAACCGGGACCCCTAAATTCTCCTAAATCCACTTCCGTGCTCATTAGGACGTATTCGATGATTTGAGTTAATTACTTGCTAGGTCTCTTAACCCTAATCTCGAATTCTATTAATTCTTGTTCCCTATAGGTTGCATCGATCTCCTACTCACTCTCGTGCAATACTCGACCGATGCTCCCAATTCAAGTTCTAAAACGCGAATCGCCGCTAGGCCTCAACACGTGTAACTAGTCGATCAAGCTAGCATATAATCGACACAATGAAAATAGAATTGGAAAATCATAATTGAATTAAAGGAGAGAGAGTTACATTACATGAACACTATGCCGCCATGGGTGGCTTCAACGATCCCTTAGACAGGAGGATTAGTTCCTCATGTCCGTAACAACGACGCACGTACAATCGGAATTCATCGTAAGCCTAAGAATTAAGAGAAAAGAAAAGGAGAAGAAACCCCGGAATAAGGATTACAAAAGTTCTCTGAAAATTCTGATCCAAAAAGTCCCCTTTTTCTGTTCTGATCTGCTCTATTTATAAGGAGGCCACGCGTCACGGCCGTGATGGCCATCACGGCCAGGCCGTGACGGCTTCTGCTTCTGGCGCACTTCTGGAATTCGAATTCTCGCGACGCGAAGGATGTCTCGCGACGCGATCCCGCCTTTCACGGCCCGTGATGTGAATCACGGCTAGGCCGTGATGTTCTCTGCCTTGTGTGGATCTTGGGTCACGGCCGTGATACATATCACGGCTAGGCCGTGATGGTCTCTGACTTGTGTGGCATTTAGGTCACGGCCGTGATATACATCACTTCTAGGCCGTGATGGTCTCTGACTCTGGTGCTTTTCTGGAGTTCACACACTCGCGACGCGGGACGTCTCGCGACGCGAACCTTCCCTTCACGGCCCTGATGTGAATCACGGCTGGCCGTGATGGTCTCTGTCTTCCCGGTCTTCAAACTCTCGCGGGCGAGAATCTACAGAATGGCAATCTCCACTATTTCTTGACTTTCCTTAATTCTTAGAGCTTCACTTATGGACCTGAAAACAACACAAGCAACCACAAGCGTAATTCTATCCAAAATAACCTAAAAACTACACAAAAGACGCAAAACGAGTCAAAGTCCAACTTAGGAACAAAACAAGGCAAATTTGGGCGAAAACGAGAGTGAACTCGAATAAATTGGCACATAAGCCCTAGTTCATCTAGTCATAAAACTAGATAAGCCAAAGGCTTATCACTTACTCATCTTAAGCCCAATTAAGGCTTCGGTCGCTGGAAATGGTTTTTTTGTAGTGCACTTAATTTGGTCTAGTGTTAGGTCAGGATTAATAAGCATAAATAGCAGTTTACAGCCACAGAAGCCAGAGATAGCCGAAAATTAGACAACTTTTACAATCATTGTTTTTGCTTTTACATTATTGGGCGTAATTGCTGAACATTGTTAATTTTCGGATTTTTCACTCATCCAGACATTGTTGCCTTGCACAGAGCATAACTAGAGGTACAGATATCGGATTTTGGTGATCTTGCTGTCCCTAGAAAGATACGGAAGAGACCTACAATTGCAGGTGTCAAAAGAATTGTCAAATTAGGCCAAAATCAAGGCTAAATTGGGTCCCGAGTTCTCTGGCGCAGATCAGTGTGTAGTCCATGATGTTGCTTCACTTAACTCGGCCTAACTTACTCATCTTAAGCCCAATTCAGGCATATGATACCTTGTTGGAAAGCTTATTCAGAGGCCCTTAATTTGGTCTAGGGTTGGGTCAGGATTAATAAGCATAAATAGCAGTTTACAGCCGCACAAGACTGAGAGATACGGAAATTAGACAACTTTTACAATCAAATTTTTTTTTCTTCTGATTTTACATTATTGGGCTTAATTGCTAAACGTTGTTATTTTTCGGATTTTTCACTCATCCTGACCTTGTTGCCTTGCGCAGAGCATAACTAGAGCTACAATTTCCTATTTTGGTGATCTTGTTGTCCTTAGAAAGATAAGGAAGAGACCTACAATTTCAGGTTTCACAAGAATTGTTAAATTATGCCAAAATAAAGGTAAAATAGGGTCCCGGGTTCCCTAGTGCGGATCGGTCATGATCCATGATGTTCCTTCACTTAAATGGGCCTAACTTACTCATCTTAAGCCCAATTGAGGCATATGATACCTTGTTGGAAAGCTTATTCAGAAGCCCTTAATTTGGTCAAGGGTTAGGTAACGATTAATAAGCATTAATTGCAGTTTACAGCCGAACATGCCCGAGAGAGACGAAAATCAAACAACTTTTACAATCATTGTTTTAGATTTTACATTATTGGGCTTAATTGCTGAACATTGTTAATTTTCGGATTTTTCACTCATCCTGACATTGTTGCCTTGCACAGAGCATAACTTGAGCTACAGATATCGGATTTTGGTGATCTTGCTGTCCCTAGAAAGATAAGAAAGAGACCTACAATTTCATGTGTCACAAGAATTGTCAAATTAGGCCAAAATCAAGGTAAAATTGGGTCCCGTGTTCCCTGGCGCGAATCAGTGTGCAGTCCATGATGTTCCTTCACTTAAATGGGCCTAACTTACTCATCTTAAGCCCAATTCAGGCATATGATACCTTGTTGGAAAGATTATTCAGAGGCCCTTAATTTGGTCTAGGGTTAGGTCAGGATTAATAAGCATAAATAGCAGTTTACAGCTGCACAAGGCTGAGAGATACGGAAATTAGACAACTTTTACAATCGTTTTTTTTTTTTCTGGTTTTACATTATTGGGCTTAATTGCTAAACGTTGTTATTTTTCGGATTTTTCACTCATCCTGACCTTGTTTCCTTGCGCAGAGCATAACTAGAGCTACAATATCGGATTTTGGTGATCTTGTTGTCCCTAGAAAGATAAGGAAGATACCTACAATTTCAGGTTTCACAAAAATTGTTAAATTATGCCAAAATAAAGGTAAAATAGGGTCCCGGGTTCTCTGGCGCGAATCAGTGTGCAGTCCATTATGTTCCTTCACTTAAATGGGCCTAACTTACTCATCTTAAGCCCAATTGAGGCATATGATACCTTGTTGGAAAGCTTATTCAGAAGCCCTTAATTTGGTCTACGGTTAGGTAACGATTAATAAGCATAAATAGCAGTTTACAGCCGCACATGCCAGAGAGAGACGAAAATTAGACTACTTTTACAATCATTGTTTTAGATTTTACATTATTGGGCTTAATTGCTGAACATTGTTAATTTTCGGATTTTTCACTCATCCTGACATTGTTGCCTTGCACAGAGCATAACTAGAGCTACAGATATCGGATTTTGGTGATCTTGCTGTTCCTAGAAAGATAAAGAAGAGACCTACAATTTCAGGTTTAACAAGAATTGTCAAATTAGGCAAAATTCAAGGATAAATTCGCTCCCGAGTTCTCGTGCTCGGATCGGTGCCGATCCAC
>JAUPTC010000013.1:7327237-7360810 GCA_030762895.1 Sophora flavescens
CTTATTAGGTCATAAAGGACCTAACTGGGCCAATTTATACTTCTTTGGTCCTAATGGAGCCCAAATGGACTTGTTTGATCCTAATAGAGTCCAAATGGACTTGTGTGATCCTAGTAGAGCCCAAATGGACTTGTTTGATCATAATAGAACCCAAATGGACTTGTTTGATCCTAGTGGAGGCCAAATGGACTTTTTAGGTCATATAGGACCTAATTGGGCCAATTTGTACTTCTTTGGTCCTAATTGAGCCCAAATGGACTTGTTTGATCTTAATTGAGCCCCAATGGACTTGTTAGATCCTATTAGAGCCCAACTGGACATTTTAGGTCATAAAGGACCTAACTGTGCCAATTTGTACTTCTTGGGTCCTAATGGAGCCCAAATGGACTTGTTTGATCCTAATAGAGCCCAAATGAACTTTTGTGATCCTAGTAGAGCCCAAATGGACTTGTTAGGTCATAAAGGACCTAACTAAGCCAATTTGTACTTCTTTGGTCCTAAGGAGCCCAAATGGACTTGTTTGACCCTAATAGAGCCCAAATGGACTTGTTTGATCCTAATAGAGCCCAAAAGGACATTTTAGGTCATATAGGACCAAACTGGGTCAATTTGTACTTCTTTGGTCCTGATGGAGCCCAAATGGACTTGTTTGATCCTAATAGAGCACTAATGGACTTTTTAGGTCAAATAGGACCTAACTGGGTCAAATTGTACTTCTTTGGTCCTAATGGAGCCAAAATGGACTTCTTTGATCCTAATAGAGCCCAAATGAACTATTTAGGACGTAATTGGGCCAATTGCCCCGAACGGCCCAATTGTAATTCTTTGGTCCTAACGGAGCCCAAATGGACTTGTTTGATCCTAATGGAGCCCAAATGGACTTGTTCGATCCTAATAGAGCCCAAATGGACTTGTGTGATCCTAGTAGAGCCAAAATGGACTTGTTTGATCCTAATAGGGCCCAAATGGACTTGTTTGATCCTAGTGGAGCCCAAATGGACTTTTTAGGTCATATAGGACCTAATTGGCCAATTTGTACTTCTTTGGTCCTAATGGAGCCCAAATGGACTTGTTTGATCCTAATAGAGCCCCAATGGACTTGTTTGATCCTAATAGAGCCCATATGGACTTGTTAGGTCATAAAGAACCTAACTGGGCCAATTTGTACTTCTTTGGTCCTAATGGAGCCCAAATGGACCTGTTTGATCCAGATAGAGCCCAAATGGACTTTTTAGGTCATAAAGGACCTAACTTGGCCAATTTGTACTTCTTTGGTCCTATTGGAGCCCAAATGGACTTGTTTGATCCTAATAGAGCCCAAATGGACTTTTTGGACCTAATTGGGCCAATTGCCCCGAACGGCCCAATTGTAATTCTTTGGTCCTGTTGGAGCCCAAATGGACTTGTTTGATCCTAATAGAGCCCAAATGCACTTTTTAGGTCATATAGGACCTAATTGGGCTAATTTGTACTTCTTTGGTCCTATTGGAGCCCAAATGGACTTGTTTGATCCTAACAGAGCCCAAATGGACTTTTTAGGTCATATAGGAACTAACTGGGCCAATTTGTACTTCTTTGGTCCTATTGGAGCCCAAATGGACTTGTTTGATGCTAATAGAGCCCAAATGGACTTGTGTGATCCTAGTAGAGCCCAAATGGACTTGTTTGATCATAATAGAACCCAAATGGACTTGTTTGATCCTAGTGGAGGCCAAATGGACTTTTTAGGTCATATAGGACCTAATTGGGCCAATTTGTACTTCTTTCGTCCTAATTGAGCCCAAATGGACTTGTTTGATCTTAATTGAGCCCCAATGGACTTGTTAGATCCTATTAGAGCCCAACTGGACATTTTAGGTCATAAAGGACCTAACTGTGCCAATTTGTACTTCTTGGGTCCTAATGGAGCCCAAATGGACTTGTTTGATCCTAATAGAGCCCAAATGAACTTTTGTGATCCTAGTAGAGCCCAAATGGACTTGTTAGGTCATAAAGGACCTAACTAAGCCAATTTGTACTTCTTTGGTCCTAAGGAGCCCAAATGGACTTGTTTGACCCTAATAGAGCCCAAATGGACTTGTTTGATCCTAATAGAGCCCAAAAGGACATTTTAGGTCATATAGGACCAAACTGGGTCAATTTGTACTTCTTTGGTCCTGATGGAGCCCAAATGGACTTGTTTGATCCTAATAGAGCACTAATGGACTTTTTAGGTCAAATAGGACCTAACTGGGTCAAATTGTACTTCTTTGGTCCTAATGGAGCCAAAATGGACTTCTTTGATCCTAATAGAGCCCAAATGAACTATTTAGGACCTAATTGGGCCAATTGCCCCGAACGGCCCAATTGTAATTCTTTGGTCCTAACGGAGCCCAAATGGACTTGTTTGATCCTAATGGAGCCCAAATGGACTTGTTCGATCCTAATAGAGCCCAAATGGACTTGTGTGATCCTAGTAGAGCCAAAATGGACTTGTTTGATCCTAATAGGGCCCAAATGGACTTGTTTGATCCTAGTGGAGCCCAAATGGACTTTTTAGGTCATATAGGACCTAATTGGCCAATTTGTACTTCTTTGGTCCTAATGGAGCCCAAATGGACTTGTTTGATCCTAATAGAGCCCCAATGGACTTGTTTGATCCTAATAGAGCCCATATGGACTTGTTAGGTCATAAAGAACCTAACTGGGCCAATTTGTACTTCTTTGGTCCTAATGGAGCCCAAATGGACCTGTTTGATCCAGATAGAGCCCAAATGGACTTTTTAGGTCATAAAGGACCTAACTTGGCCAATTTGTACTTCTTTGGTCCTATTGGAGCCCAAATGGACTTGTTTGATCCTAATAGAGCCCAAATGGACTTTTTGGACCTAATTGGGCCAATTGCCCCGAACGGCCCAATTGTAATTCTTTGGTCCTGTTGGAGCCCAAATGGACTTGTTTGATCCTAATAGAGCCCAAATGCACTTTTTAGGTCATATAGGACCTAATTGGGCTAATTTGTACTTCTTTGGTCCTATTGGAGCCCAAATGGACTTGTTTGATCCTAACAGAGCCCAAATGGACTTTTTAGGTCATATAGGAACTAACTGGGCCAATTTGTACTTCTTTGGTCCTATTGGAGCCCAAATGGACTTGTTTGATGCTAATAGAGCCCAAATGGACTTTTTAGGTCATATAGGACCTATCGGGGACAATTTGTACTTCTTTTGTCCTAATGGGGAACAAATGGACTTGTTTAACCCTAATAGAGCGGAAATGCACTTTTTAGGTCATATAGGACCTAACTGGGCCAATTTGTACTTCTTTGGTCCTATTGGAGCCCAAATGGACTAGTTTGATCCTAATAGAGCCAAAATGCACTTTTTAGGTCATATATGACCTAACTGGGCCAATTTGTACTTCTTTGGTCCTATTGGAGCCCAAATTGACTTGTTTGATCCTAATAGAGCCCAAAAGGACTTTTTAGGTCATATAGGACCTAACTGGGCCAATTTGTACTTATTTGGTCCTATTGGAGCCCAAATGGACTTGTTTGATCCTAATAGAGCCCAAATGCACTTTTTAGGTCATATAGGACCTAACTGGGCCAATTTGTACTTCTTTGGTCGTATTGAAGCCCAAATGGACTTGTTTGATCCTAATAGAGCCAAAATGCACTTTTTAGGTCATATAGGACCTAATTGGGCCAATTTGTACTTCTTTGGTCCTATTGGAGCCCAAATGGACTTGTTTGATCCTAATAGAGCCCAACTGGACTTTTTAGGTCATATAGGACCTAACTGGGCCAATTTGTACTTCTTTGGTCCTATTGGAGCCCAAATGGACTTGTTTGATCCTAATAGAGCCCAAATGGACTTTTTAGGTCATATAGGACCTAACTTGGTCAATTTGTACTTCTTTGGTCCTATTGGAGCCCAAATGGACTTGTTTCATCCTAATAGAGCCAAAATGGACTTTTTGGGTCATATAGGACCTAACTGGGCCAATTTGTACATCTTTCGACCTAATGGAGCCCAAATGGACTTGTTTAATCATAATAGAGCCGAAATGGACGTTTTAGGTCATATAGGACCTAACTGGGCCAATTTGTACTTCTTTGTTCCTATTGGAGCCCAAATGGAATTGTATGATCCTAATAGAGCCAAAATGCACTTTTTAGGTCGTATAGAATCTAACTGGGCCAATTTGTACTTCTTTGGTCCTATTGGAGCCCAAATGGACTTGTTTGATCCTAATAGAGCCCAAATGTACTTTTTAGGTCATATAGGACCTAACTCTGCCAATTTGTAGTTCTTTGGTCCTATTGGAGCCCAAATGGACTTGTTTGATCCTAATAGTGCCCAAATGGACTTTTAAGGTCATATAGGACCTATCGGGGACAATTTGTACTTCTTTTGTCCTAATGGGGCCCAAATGGACTTGTTTAACCCTAATAGAGCGCAAATGCACTTTTTAGGTCATATAGGACCAAACTGGGCCAATTTTTACTTCTTTGGTCCTATTGGAGCCCAAATGGACTAGTTTGATCCTAATAGAGCCAAAATGCACTTTTTAGGTCATATAAGACCTAACTGGGCCAATGCACTTTTTAGGTCATATAAGACCTAACTGGGCCAATTTGTACTTCTTTGGTCCTATTGGAGCCCAAATTGACTTGTTTGATCCTAATAGAGCCAAAATGCACTTTTTAGGGTCATATAGGACCTAACTGGGCCAATTTGTACTTCTTTGGTCCTATTGGAGCCCAAATGGACTTGTTTGATCCTAAAAGAGCCCATATGGACTTTTTAGGTCATATAGGACCTAACTGGGCCAATTTGTACTTCTTTGGTCCTATTGGTGCCCAAATAGACTTATTTGATCCTAATAGAGCCCAAATGCACTTTTTAGGTCATATAGGACCTAACTGGGCCAATTTGTACTTCTTTGGTCCTAATGGAGCCCAAATGGACTTGTTTGACCCTAATAGAGCCCAAATGGACTTGTTTGATCCTAATAGAGCCCAAATGGACCTGTTAGGTCATAAAGGCCCTAACTGGGCCAATTTGTACTTCTTTGGTCCTATTGGAGGCCAAACGAACTTATTTGATCTTTGTAGAGCCCAAATGGACTTGTTAGGTCATAATAGACCTAACTGGGCCAATTTGTACTTCTTTGGTCCTAATGGAGCCCAAATGCACTTGTTTAGGTCATATAGGACGTAAATGGGCCAATTTGTACTTCTTTGGTCTTATTGGAGCCCAAATGGACTTGTTTGTTCCAAATAGAGCCAAAATGAACTTTTTAGGTCATATAGGAGCTAACTGGGCCAATTTGTACTTCTTTGGTCCCATTGGAGCCCAAATGGACTTGTTTATCCTAATAGAGCCAAAATGCACTTTTTAGGTCATATACGACCTAACTGGACCAATTTGTACTTCTCTGGTTCTATTGGAGCCCAAATGGACTTGTTTGGGCCCAATTAAGGCCAAAATGCACTTTTTAGGTCATATAGGACCTAACTGGGCCAATTGGTACTTCTTTGGTCCTATTGGAGCCCAAATGGACTTGTGTGATCCTAATAGCGCCCAAATGGATTTTTTAGGTCATATAGGACCTAACTGGACCAATTTGTACTTCTTTGGTCCTAATGGAGCCCAAATGGACTTGTTTGATCCTAATAGAGCCCAAATGGACTTTTAGGTCATATAGGACCTATCTGGGTCAATTTGTACTTCTTTGGTCCTATTGGAGCCCAAATGGACTTGTTTCATCCTAATAGAGCCAAAATGGACTTGTGTGATCCTAATAGCGCCCAAATGGATTTTTTAGGTCATATAGGACCTAACTGGGCCAATTTGTACTTCTTTGGTCCTAATGGAGCCCAAATGGACTTGTTTGATCCTAATAGAGCCCAAATGGACTTTTTAGGTCATATAGGACCTATCTGGGTCAATTTGTACTTCTTTGGTCCTATTGGAGCCCAAATGGACTTGTTTCATCCTAATAGAGCCAAAATGGACTTTTTGGGTCATATAGGACCTAACTCGGCCAATTTGTACATCTTTCGTCCTAATGGAGCCCAAATGGACTTGTTTGATCATAATAGAGCCCAAATGGACTTTTTAGGTCATTTAGGACCTAACTGGGCCAATTTGTACTTCTTTGGTCCTATTGGAGCCCAAATGGACTTGTTTGAACCTAATAGAGCCCAAATGGACTTGTTTGATCCTAATAGAGCCCAAATGGACTTTTTAGGTCATATAGGACCTAACTGGGCCAATTTGTACTTCGTTGGTCCTATTGGAGCCCAAATGGACTTGTTTGATCCTAATAGAGCCACAATGTACTTTTTAGGTCATATAGGACCTAACTGGGCCAATTTGTACTTCTTTGGTCCTATTGGAGCCCAAACGGACTTGTGTGATCCTAATAGAGCCCAACTGGACATTTTAGGTCATATAGGACCTAACTGGGCCAATTTGTACTTCTTTGGTCCTATTGGAGCCCAAATGGACTTGCTTGATCCTAATAGAGCCCAAATGGACTTTTTAGGTCATATAGGACCTAACTGGGACAATTTGTACTTCTTTGGTCCTATTGGAGCCCAAATGGACTTGTTTATTGATAAGCCTTTGGCTTATCTAGTTTTATGACTAGATGAACTAGGGTTTATGTGCCAATTTATTCGAGTTCACTCTCGTTTTCGCCCAAATTTGCCTTGTTTTGTTCCTAAGTTGGACTTTGACTCGTTTTGCGTCTTTTGTGTAGTTTTTAGGTTATTTTGGATAGAATTACGCTTGTGGTTGCTTGTGTTGTTTTCAGGTCCATAAGTGAAGCTCTAAGAATTAAGGAAAGTCAAGAAATAGTGGAGATTGCCATTCTGGAGATTCTCGCCCCGCGAGAGGAAGCTCGCCCCGCGAGAGTTTGAAGACCCGGGAAGACAGAGACCATCACGGCCTAGCCGTGATTCACATCACGGGCCGTGAAGGGAAGGTTCGCATCGCGAGACGGCCTTCGCGTCGCGAGTGTGTGAACTCTAAAAAAGCACCAGAGTCAGAGACCATCACGGCCTAGCCGTGATGTATATCACTGCCGTGACCTAAATGCCACACAAGTCAGAGACCATCACGGCCTAGCCGTGATATGTATCACGGCCGTGACCCAAGATCCACACAAGGCAGAGAACATCACGGCCTAGCCGTGATTCACATCACGGGTCGTGAAAGGCGGGATCGCGTCGCGAGACATCCTTCGCGTCGCGAGAATTCGAATTCCAGAAGTGCGCCAGAAGCAGAAGCCGTCACGGCCTGGCCGTGATGGCCATCACGGCCGTGACGCGTGGCCTCCTTATAAATAGAGCAGATCAGAACAGAAAAAGGGGACTTCTTGGATCAGAATTTTCAGAGAACTTTTGTAATCCTTATTCTGGGGTTTCTTCTCCTTTTCTTTTCTCTTAATTCTTAGGCTTAGGATGAATTCCGATTGTACGTGCGTCGTTGTTACGGACATGAGGAACTAATCCTCTTGTCTAAGGGATCGTTGAAGCCACCCATGGCGGCATAGTGTTCATGTAATGTAACTCTCTCTCCTTTAATTCAATTATGATTTTCCAATTCTGTTTTCATTGTGTCGATTATATGCTAGCGTGATCGACTAGTTAAACGTGTTGAGGCCTAGCGGCGATTCGCGTTTTAGAACTTGAATTGGGAACATCGGTCGAGTATTGCACGAGAGTGAGTAGGAGATCGATGCAACCTATAGGGAACAAGAATTAATAGAATTCGAGATTAGGGTTAAGAGACCTAGCAAGTAATTAACTCAAATCATCGAATACGTCCTAATGAGCACGAAAGTGGATTTAGGAGAATTTAGGGGTCCCGGTTGACATTAAAATTGAACCTAGGGAGGAGAATATCATCACTTGGGTATTTTGCATGATTGGGTAGGTGGATTCGAAACCTTAGATGCTTTTATTTCTGAATTTAATCACCGTAGCGTTATTTGATTTGATTCTTGAATTTGCGATCTCAATCTCTTTCTCTCAACCACTTTCTCTACTTAATCAACTCATCGGATTTCTCGCGAAATTAGTCGAATTGGTAACCCAATCCTTGTGTTCGACCTCGGTAGACTCTTACCGTGTTTTATTACTTGCGACGACCCGGTACACTTGCCGGTGAGTCACAACAAGTTTTTGGCGCCATTGCCGGGGATTGGCACAACCAATTTTCCTAATTTTTAGGAAATTCGGCTGTTTGGTTAAGCTGATTTTTAGTTTTATTTTCTTTTATTTAATTGCCATTATTTTTCTATGTTTCTTTGATTCCACTTGGTCTTTGCCTATTTTTGTATGCGAGGTACTCTTCTACAAGAGGAATTGCTATTCGATTCAGAGATCACCAGGACCGAGAGGCAGTTAAGAAAAGAGGCCAGAGAGAGGAAGAGGTTGGAAGCAATTAAAATAGAGGGCATGGCTGAAGAAAATCCTCCTCCTCCTCCTCCTCGTTACAAGCCTCTCTTTGAGTACGATCTACCAAGCTTGGTAGATTGTGACTCTTCTATTGTGAGGGGCAACCTGAACACAGACTCCTTCAGAGTTGAAGCATGTGTCACATTCCAGCTCCAGGAGAATCAGTTTGATGGGAGTGGAAAGCAAGACCCGCATAGACACATCACTCGCTTCCTTGAGGCGTGTGACTTACAGAAGACAAGAGGAGTCTCACAAGATGAGTTTCGCTTGCGGTTCTTCCCTCTCTCTCTTAGGGATGTCGCTCGCGATTGGGTTGATAGTTTGGATAGGAACAAAGATCGAAACTTGGGAGCAGATGGCACAGAAGTTCCTAACCAAATATTTTCCTCCTCAGAAGGCGGCACAAGCAAGAATAGCCGTCACATCATTCAGGCAGACGGAGGACGAAACTTACAATGAAGCATAGGAGAGGTACAATGGTTTATTGAGAAGATGTCCCTCTGCGTTCTTTGACCCGGTTTCCAAAGTGCAGCATTTCTTTAATGGGTTGAAGGGACGCTATCAGATGAACTGTGATGCCGTAGCTGGCGGTTCTTTTGTATATTTATCGGCTGAGGATGGATGGGCACTGTTAGAGAAGATGTCATATAATGATTACAACCGTGGTAGGGAGACCTCGAGTGGAATCAGTTCTGGGACAATGGAAGCCATTTTAGAGCAAAACAGACTTTTGAAGATGCAAAATGAGGCTTTGTCTGGGAACAAGAGGGTTAATGCTATACACGAGGGAATGCCTCCGGGTTGTGCAAATTGCAATGGAAATCATGACACTCAGAATTGCCCGCTAAATTTCCCTCAGGAACACGTGGACTCATGCCACAACTTCTATGACACTGTGCCCCAGAACAATTATCAGAGGAACAATCAGAATCAGAATAGGGGCTACATGAGAAGAGACCATCCGGGATTTGCTTGGAGTGATGTTAATGGTGGTCTAGCCGGTCAACAACACCCTCAACAGAATTGGCAACAACCTCAACAGGGTCTGAGACCGAACATTGGAATTCAGCAACATGAATACTCAGAGCTCTCATCCGGGGCCTAATCAGTTGCAAATATCAGATGGTGGAAGACAACAGTGGGAGCTGGCCTTTGAAAAGATGACCGGGACAGTTGAGAAGCTGTCAACCTATACATACACAGCTTTAGAGAAAGTGAATGCGTCAGTTGACAAGTTGGCAGCTCATACAGGGTCAGCAATTCACAATCTAGAGACGCAGGTTGCTCAGCTCGCAAGGCAACTTAATGAGCGTCTCCCAGGCACTCTCCCAGGTGACACAGAGAACAACCCGAAGAACCAATGCAATGCCATCACAACTAGAAGTGGAAGGGTGTTGGAACCTAGCAGGGGTACCACTAGTTCTCAGAATGACAAGGGCCCGGAACAACTACCCGTTGAGGAAGAGCAACCAGAGAAAGAAGGGTTGGCAAGTGACAAGGCACCGGAGCAAGGGGGAAGGCTGAAGCTTGTAGATGAAGAGTTCCGAAAGAAGAAATGGGTTGAACCCCAAGACCTCCCTCCTTACATGAAGGTACCGTATCCTGAACGATTGAAGAAGCCTCAACAGGATAAGCAGTTCAACAGATTCCTTGATGTCTTCCGCAAACTCCAAATTAACATTCCATTTGTGGAAGCCTTAGAACAAATGCCATCATATGCTCGGTTTATGAAGGAGCTTCTCACCAAGAAGCGGAGGATAGTAGATGAAGAAACGGTTGCTTTGACCGAGGAGTGTAGTGCCATTCTTCGAGAAAACTACCTCCAAAGTTGAAGGATCCCGGTTCTTTTTCGATACCATGCACCATTGGGGGGGATGACCGTAAGGAAGGCATTGTGTGATCTAGGGGCAAGCATCAACTTGATGCCCCTATCTATGATGAAGAGGTTGGGGATCAAGGAATTCAAGGATACACGGATGTCGCTCCAACTAGCCGATCGCTCTATAAAATATCCTTATGGGGTGGTCGAAGACTTGTTAGTAAAAGTGGACAAGCTCATATTTCCGGCGGACTTTGTAGTGCTCGATATGGACGAAGACGCCGAGGTTCCTCTCATATTGGGTAGGCCCTTCTTGGCCACTGGGGGTGCCTTGATAGATGTGCGGCAAGGGAAACTCACTCTAAGGGTGCAAGATGATGAGGTAGTCTTCAATCTCTTTGAAGCAATGAAGCACCCTGTAGAGAGGTCGGAAGTGTATCGAGTGGATGTGGTGGACCCAACTGAAAAGGTGAAGACAACTCGAGAAGACCATGATCCTTCTTTTGCAACAGTATCGGTAGAATCTCATGAGAAAGACAGTGAGGAAAAAGGTCCTTCGGGGGATGAAGTCTACCTTGAGTGGCTACGAGACATGGAACCCATACCGAGTCTCCCAAGGGAAGAATGTGCAAGGAAAGAACTCAGCAGCAAAGGAATGAAAAAGAAGGGTAAAGCACCAAGGTTGAAGGGTGGCACAACCGTGGTGGTCAGTACAGACAATTATTTGATCTCAAAAAGGATCACCACGGAGTGGAGAGTTCGTGCTGATTATAGAAGGGTCCTGAACTTAAATGAGCTGTCCGGGAACCGCATGCGAGCAGGTGAAAGGGCACAAACCTACAAAGAACGGGCCAAGGAATGGCATGGCAAGTAGGATCTTCCTCCTGATTAACCCTTAGGGGCGACTTGAGTCGGCTCGGGACGTTAAACAAGCGCTACTTGGGAGGCAACCCAAGCTAGGTACTCTCTCCTTTTCCTCACTCTTGTTTTTGTTTTTTTGTGTTTGTTTTGTTTTTGTTTGTCACTCTTGAATAATTTGAGAAGATCAAGAGTTGTTGTATGAATGTCGTGTCGGCAAACTTGTTAGATTTTAATTCAATTGAGCATAGATTGATGCATGAATTATTGGACCATTGATGATTTCCCTCTAAGTTCTGAAATTAGAAAGGTTGACCCCCACTTAAAAATTGAAAACTGAACTTTGAGAATTTTATTGTGATTACTTGATTTATGATAAGTTTGGGGTGAGGGGGTGCACACACTAGGAATTGTATCTCGGTCAAACAATTTGCAAAATGTCCAGGTGAGGATTTGAGCCTCCAACTCTGTTTTTGAATGTGTGAATCACTGTTAAGTTGCACTTTCCCGAATTTGCTTGAATCTCTATATGGTTTGCATGATTATGTGTTGCATCAAATGATTTAGGCAATTTTCTTTGAATAACCACTTGGCCTGAAAAGAACCATCCCTAATGCATGTTCCCTAGTTAGCCAAATTGAGCCCAATTGACCTATTGTTTCTTGATGACCCTACATTACGAGCCAAAATCTGAAAAACCATGTTAACCCAATCTTCGGATTAGGAGAGCATGGAAATGAGCAAGAGAAAGGTTGTGAGAAACTAAGTTTGGGGTGGCTACAAGGTATGTGTCATATTGGGATGAGAAAAAGAAAATAAAGGTTGACCCAAGGCAAAAAGAAAAGAAAAGAAAAGAAGAAAACAAAAAAATTGCCAAAAGAAAAGGGGCAAAACAAAAATAATATCAAGGACTAGGTTGTAGTCACCCGAGCCCAAATGAAAAATGGAAAAAAGGAATTTGAGTGGAAAATGTGTTTAATGCTCATGCTCTCTTGGTTCCTAGGGACTTAAGCCTAAATATCCTTGATTATCCTACCCTCAGCCAGGCCCCATTACAACCGTGGAAAGACCTATTGATGTTGCATGCATATTTTCGTGGGAACTATGTTTGAGATGAAAATCAAATTCATGGGAAGTGCTCTTAGAATGTGAAAGTGAGTGAAAAGTTGATAGCCTAGACAAACTTGAGCGAATGAGTGAAATACTAAATGCCCTTGTGAGGAAGGCAATTGTTTGAAATAGGTGATCTTCCTTTGTGTGTATCTTTGAGCCTCAACTTAGAGTAAAGATGGCATGATTGATAAATTCTCAATTGTTTAAAGTAGATGAATGTGGGGATTACATTGATGAAAAAGGGGGGGAATCAAAGAAGAAAAACTGTTTTGTAAAGTTGCATGAAATTTGTGCGAAATTGATTAGATCTTTCAGGCTTGCCAAGTCTTGAGTCGTTTTTGAGTTTTAAGCTTGCTTGGGGACAAGCAAGGTTTAAGTTTGGGGTATTTTGATAAGCCTTTGGCTTATCTAGTTTTATGACTAGATGAACTAGGGTTTATTTGCCAAATTATTAGAGTTAACTCTCGTTTTCTCCAAATTTGCCTTGTTTTGTTCCTAAGTTGGACTTTGACTCGTTTTGCGTCTTTTGTGTAGTTTTTAGGTTATTTTGGATAGAATTACGCTTGTGGTTGCTTGTGTTGTTTTCAGGTCCATAAGTGAAGCTCTAAGAATTAAGGAAAGTCAAGAAATAGTGGAGATTGCCATTCTGGAGATTCTCGCCCCGCGAGAGGAAGCTCGCCCCGCGAGAGTTTGAAGACCCGGGAAGACAGAGACCATCACGGCCTAGCCGTGATTCACATCACGGGCCGTGAAGGGAAGGTTCGCGTCGCGAGACGTCCTTCGCGTCGCGAGTGTGTGAACTCCAGAAAAGCACCAGAGTCAGAGACCATCACGGCCTAGCCGTGATGTATATCACGGCCGTGACCTAAATGCCACACAAGTCAGAGACCATCACGGCCTAGCCGTGATATGTATCACGGCCGTGACCCAAGATCCACACAAGGCAGAGAACATCACGGCCTAGCCGTGATTCACATCACGGGTCGTGAAAGGCGGGATCGCGTCGCGAGACATCCTTCGCGTCGCGAGAATTCGAATTCCGTGTGCGCCGGAGCGTGGAAGCCGTCACGGCCTGGCCGTGATGGCCATCACGGCCGTGACGCGTGGCCTCCTTATAAATAGAGCAGATCAGAACAGAAAAAGGGGACTTCTTGGATCAGAATTTTCAGAGAACTTTTGTAATCCTTATTCTGGGGTTTCTTCTCCTTTTCTTTTCTCTTAATTCTTAGGCTTAGGATGAATTCCGATTGTACGTGCGTCGTTGTTTTACGGACATGAGGAACTAATCCTCTTGTCTAAGGGATCGTTGAAGCCACCCATGGCGGCATAGTGTTCATGTAATGTAACTCTCTCTCCTTTAATTCAATTATGATTTTCCAATTCTGTTTTCATTGTGTCGATTATATGCTAGCGTGATCGACTAGTTAAACGTGTTGAGGCCTAGCGGCGATTCGCGTTTTAGAACTTGAATTGGGAACATCGGTCGAGTATTGCACGAGAGTGAGTAGGAGATCGATGCAACCTATAGGGAACAAGAATTAATAGAATTCGAGATTAGGGTTAAGAGACCTAGCAAGTAATTAACTCAAATCATCGAATACGTCCTAATGAGCACGAAAGTGGATTTAGGAGAATTTAGGGGTCCCGGTTGACATTAAAATTGAACCTAGGGAGGAGAATATCATCACTTGGGTATTTTGCATGATTGGGTAGGTGGATTCGAAACCTTAGATGCTTTTATTTCTGAATTTAATCACCGTAGCGTTATTTGATTTGATTCTTGAATTTGCGATCTCAATCTCTTTCTCTCAACCACTTTCTCTACTTAATCAACTCATCGGATTTCTCGCGAAATTAGTCGAATTGGTAACCCAATCCTTGTGTTCGACCTCGGTAGACTCTTACCGTGTTTTATTACTTGCGACGACCCGGTACACTTGCCGGTGAGTCACAACAAGTTTTTGGCGCCGTTGCCGGGGATTGGCACAACCAATTTTCCTAATTTTTAGGAAATTCGGCTGTTTGGTTAAGCTGATTTTTAGTTTTATTTTCTTTTATTTAATTGCCATTATTTTTCTATGTTTCTTTGATTCCACTTGGTCTTTGCCTATTTTTGTATGCGAGGTACTCTTCTACAAGAGGAATTGCTATTCGATTCAGAGATCACCAGGACCGAGAGGCAATTAAGAAAAGAGGCCAGAGAGAGGAAGAGGTTGGAAGCAATTAAAATAGAGGGCATGGCTGAAGAAAATCCTCCTCCTCCTCCTCCTCGTTACAAGCCTCTCTTTGAGTACGATCTACCAAGCTTGGTAGATTGTGACTCTTCTATTGTGAGGGGCAACCTGAACACAGACTCCTTCAGAGTTGAAGCATGTGTCACATTCCAGCTCCGGGAGAATCAGTTTGATGGGAGTGGAAAGCAAGACCCGCATAGACACATCACTCGCTTCCTTGAGGCGTGTGACTTACAGAAGACAAGAGGAGTCTCACAAGATGAGTTTCGCTTGCGGTTCTTCCCTCTCTCTCTTAGGGATGTCGCTCGCGATTGGGTTGATAGTTTGGATAGGAACAGCATCAGAACTTGGGAGCAGATGGCACAGAAGTTCCTAACCAAATATTTTCCTCCTCAGAAGGCGGCACAAGCAAGAATAGCCGTCACATCATTCAGGCAGACGGAGGACGAAACTTACAATGAAGCATAGGAGAGGTACAATGGTTTATTGAGAAGATGTCCCTCTGCGTTCTTTGACCCGGTTTCCAAAGTGCAGCATTTCTTTAATGGGTTGAAGGGACGCTATCAGATGAACTGTGATGCCGTAGCTGGCGGTTCTTTTGTATATTTATCGGCTGAGGATGGATGGGCACTGTTAGAGAAGATGTCATATAATGATTACAACCGTGGTAGGGAGACCTCGAGTGGAATCAGTTCTGGGACAATGGAAGCCATTTTAGAGCAAAACAGACTTTTGAAGATGCAAAATGAGGCTTTGTCTGGGAACAAGAGGGTTAATGCTATACACGAGGGAATGCCTCCGGGTTGTGCAAATTGCAATGGAAATCATGACACTCAGAATTGCCCGCTAAATTTCCCTCGGAACACGTGGACTCATGCCACAACTTCTATGACGCCGTGCCCCGAACAATTATCGGAGGAACAATCGAGAATCGAATAGGGGCTACATGAGAAGAGACCATCCTGGGATTTGCTTGGAGTGATGTTAATGGTGGTCTAGCCGGTCAACAACACCCTCAACAGAATTGGCAACAACCTCAACAGGGTCTCGAGACCGAACATTGGAATTCAGCAACAAGAATACTCAGGCAGGCTCATCCGGGGGCCTAATCGCGTTGCAAATATCGGATGGTGGAAGACAACGTTGGGAGCTGGCCTTTGAAAAGATGACCGGGACAGTTGAGAAGTCACAACCTATACATACACAGCTTTAGAGAAAGTGAATGCGTCGCTTGACAAGTTGGCAGCTCATACAGGTGGTCGGCAATTCACAATCTAGAGACGCAGGTTGCTCACTCGCAAGGCAACTTAATGAGCGTCTCCTGGCACTCTCCCGGGTGACACAGAGAACAACCTCAAGAACCAATGCAATGCCATCACAACTAGAAGCGGAAGGGTGTTGGAACCTAGCAGGGGTACCACTAGTTCTCGAATGACAAGGGCCCTAACAACTACCCGTTGAGGAAGAGCAACCAGAGAAAGAAGGGTTGGCAAGTGACAAGGCACCGGAGCAAGGGGGAAGGCTGAAGCTTGTAGATGAAGAGTTCCGAAAGAAGAAATGGGTTGAACCCCAAGACCTCCCTCCTTACATGAAGGTACCGTATCCTGAACGATTGAAGAAGCCTCAACAGGATAAGCAGTTCAACAGATTCCTTGATGTCTTCCGCAAACTCCAAATTAACATTCCATTTGTGGAAGCCTTAGAACAAATGCCATCATATGCTCGGTTTATGAAGGAGCTTCTCACCAAGAAGCGGAGGATAGTAGATGAAGAAACGGTTGCTTTGACCGAGGAGTGTAGTGCCATTCTTCAGAGAAAACTACCTCCAAAGTTGAAGGATCCCGGTTCTTTTTCGATACCATGCACCATTGGGGGGATGACTGTAGGGAAGGCATTGTGTGATCTAGGGGCAAGCATCAACTTGATGCCCCTATCTATGATGAAGAGGTTGGGGATCAAGGAATTCAAGGATACACAGATGTCGCTCCAACTAGCCGATCGCTCTATAAAATATCCTTATGGGGTGGTCGAAGACTTGTTAGTAAAAGTGGACAAGCTCATATTTCCGGCGGACTTTGTAGTGCTCGATATGGACGAAGACGCCGAGGTTCCTCTCATATTGGGTAGGCCCTTCTTGGCCACTGGGGGTGCCTTGATAGATGTGCGGCAAGGGAAACTCACTCTAAGGGTGCAAGATGATGAGGTAGTCTTCAATCTCTTTGAAGCAATGAAGCACCCTGTAGAGAGGTCGGAAGTGTATCGAGTGGATGTGGTGGACCCAACTGAAAAGGTGAAGACAACTCGAGAAGACCATGATCCTTCTTTTGCAACAGTATCGGTAGAATCTCATGAGAAAGACAGTGAGGAAAAAGGCCCTTCGGGGGATGAAGTCTACCTTGAGTGGCTACGAGACATGGAACCCATACCGAGTCTCCCAAGGGAAGAATGTGCAAGGAAAGAACTCAGCAGCAAAGGAATGAAAAAGAAGGGTAAAGCACCAAGGTTGAAGGGTGGCACAACCGTGGTGGTCAGTACAGACAATGATTTGATCTCAAAAAGGATCACCACGGAGTGGAGAGTTCGTGCTGATTATAGAAGGGTCCTGAACTTAAATGAGCTGTCCGGGAACCGCATGCGAGCAGGTGAAAGGGCACAAACCTACAAAGAACGGGCCAAGGAATGGCATGGCAAGTAGGATCTTCCTCCGGATTAACCCTTAGGGGCGACTTGAGTCAGGCTCGGGACGTTAAACAAGCGCTACTTGGGAGGCAACCCAAGCTAGGTACTCTCTCCTTTTCCTCACTCTTGTTTTTGTTTTTTTGTGTTTGTTTTGTTTTTGTTTGTCACTCTTGAATAATTTGAGAAGATCAAGAGTTGTTGTATGAATGTCGTGTCGGCAAACTTGTTAGATTTTAATTCAATTGAGCATAGATTGATGCATGAATTATTGGACCATTGATGATTTCCCTCTAAGTTCTGAAATTAGAAAAGTTTATCCCCACTTAAAAATTGAAAACTGAACTTTGAGGATTTTATTGTGATTACTTGATTTATGATAATTTTGGGGTGAAGGGGTGCACACACTAGGAATTGTATCTCGGTCAAACAATTTGCAAACTGTCCAGGTGAGGATTTGAGCCTCCAACTCTGTTTTTGAATGTGTGAATCACTGTTAAGTTGCACTTTCCCGAATTTGCTTGAATCTCTATATGGTTTGCATGTTTATGTGTTGCATCAAATGATTTAGGCAATTTTCTTTGAATAACTACTTGGCCTGAAAAGAACCATCCCTAATGCATGTTCCCTAGTTAGCCAAATTGAGCCCAATTGACCTATTGTTTCTTGATGACCCTACATTACGAGCCAAAATCTGAAAAACCATGTTAACCCAATCTTCGGATTAGGAGAGCATGGAAATGAGCAAGAGAAAGGTTGTGAGAAACTAAGTTTGGGGTGGCTACAAGGTATGTGTCATATTGGGATGAGAAAAAGAAAATAAAGGTTGACCCAAGGCAAAAAGAAAAGAAAAGAAAAGAAGAAAACAAAAAAATTGCCAAAAGAAAAGGGGCAAAACAAAAATAATATCAAGGACTAGGTTGTAGTCACCCGAGCCCAAATGAAAAATGGAAAAAAGGAATTTGAGTGGAAAATGTGTTTAATGCTCATGCTCTCTTAGTTCCTAGGGACTTAAGCCTAAATATCCTTGATTATCCTACCCTCAGCCAGGCCCCATTACAACCGTGGAAAGACCTATTGATGTTGCATGCATGTTTTCGTGGGAACTATGTTTGAGATGAAAATCAAATTCATGGGAAGTGCTCTTAGAATGTGAAAGTGAGTGAAAAGTTGATAGCCTAGACAAACTTGGAGCGAATGAGTGAAATACTAAATGCCCTTGTGAGGAAGGCAATTGTTTGAAATAGGTGATCTTCCTTTGTGTGTATCTTTGAGCCTCAACTTAGAGTAAAGATGGCATGATTGATAAATTCTCAATTGTTTAAAGTAGATGAATGTGGGGATTACATTGATGAAAAAGGGGGAATCAAAGAAGAAAAACTGTTTTGTAAAGTTGCATGAAATTTGTGCGAAATTGATTAGATCTTTCAGGCTTGCCAAGTCTTGAGTCGTTTTTGAGTTTTAAGCTTGCTTGGGGACAAGCAAGGTTTAAGTTTGGGGTATTTTGATAAGCCTTTGGCTTATCTAGTTTTATGACTAGATGAACTAGGGTTTATGTGCCAATTTATTCGAGTTCACTCTCGTTTTCGCCCAAATTTGCCTTGTTTTGTTCCTAAGTTGGACTTTGACTCGTTTTGCGTCTTTTGTGTAGTTTTTAGGTTATTTTGGATAGAATTACGCTTGTGGTTGCTTGTGTTGTTTTCAGGTCCATAAGTGAAGCTCTAAGAATTAAGGAAAGTCAAGAAATAGTGGAGATTGCCATTCTGGAGATTCTCGCCCCGCGAGAGGAAGCTCGCCCCGCGAGAGTTTGAAGACCCGGGAAGACAGAGACCATCACGGCCTAGCCGTGATTCACATCACGGGCCGTGAAGGGAAGGTTCGCATCGCGAGACGTCCTTCGCGTCGCGAGTGTGTGAACTCCAAAAAAGCACCAGAGTCAGAGACCATCACGGCCTAGCCGTGATGTATATCACGGCCGTGACCTAAATGCCACACAAGTCAGAGACCATCACGGCCTAGCCGTGATATGTATCACGGCCGTGACCCAAGATCCACACAAGGCAGAGAACATCACGGCCTAGCCGTGATTCGCATCACGGGTCGTGAAAGGCGGGATCGCGTCGCGAGACATCCTTCGCGTCGCGAGAATTCGAATTCCAGAAGTGCGCCAGAAGCAGAAGCCGTCACGGCCTGGCCGTGATGGCCATCACGGCCGTGACGCGTGGCCTCTTTATAAATAGAGCAGATCAGAACAGAAAAAGGGGACTTCTTGGATCAGAATTTTCAGAGAACTTTTGTAATCCTTATTCTGGGGTTTCTTCTCCTTTTCTTTTCTCTTAATTCTTATGCTTAGGATGAATTCCGATTGTACGTGCGTCGTTGTTACGGACATGAGGAACTAATCCTCTTGTCTAAGGGATCGTTGAAGCCACCCATGGCGGCATAGTGTTCATGTAATGTAACTCTCTCTCCTTTAATTCAATTATGATTTTCCAATTCTGTTTTCATTGTGTCGATTATATGCTAGCGTGATCGACTAGTTAAATGTGTTGAGGCCTAGCGGCGATTCGCGTTTTAGAACTTGAATTGGGAACATCGGTCAGTATTGCACGAGTGAGTAGGAGATCGATGCAACCTATAGGGAACAAGAATTAATAGAATTCGAGATTAGGGTTAAGAGACCTAGCAAGTAATTAACTCAAATCATCGAATACATCCTAATGAGCACGGAAGTGGATTTAGGAGAATTTAGGGGTCCCGGTTGACATTAAAATTGAACCTAGGGAGGAGAATATCATCACTTGGGTATTTTGCATGATTGGGTAGGTGGATTCGAAACCTTAGATGTTTTTATTTCTGAATTTAATCACCGTAGCGTCATTTGATTTGATTCTTGAATTTGCGATCTCAATCTCTTTCTCTCAACCACTTTCTCTACTTAATCAACTCATCGGATTTCTCGCGAAATTAGTCGAATTGGTAACCCAATCCTTGTGTTCGACCTCGGTAGACTCTTACCGTGTTTTATTACTTGCGACGACCCGGTACACTTGCCGGTGAGTCAACATTTATCCTAATAGATCCAAAATGCACTTTTTAGGTCATATAGGACCTAACTGGGCCAATTGGTACTTCTTTAGTCCTATTGGAGCCCAAATGGATTTGTGTGATCCTAATAGAGCCCAAATGGACTTTTTAGGTCATATAGGACCTATCTGGGTCAATTTGTACTTCTTTGGTCCTATTGGAGCCCAAATGGACTTGTTTGAACCTAATAGAGCCCAAATGGACTTGTTTGATCCTAATAGAGCCCAAATGGACTTTTTAGGTCATATAGGACCTAACTGGGCCAATTTGTACTTCTTTGGTCCTAATGGAGCCAAAATGGACTTGTTTGACCCTAATAGAGCCCAAATGGACTTGTTTGATCCTAATAGAACCCAAATGGACCTGTTAGGTCATAAAGGCCCTAACTGGGTCAATTTGTACTTCTTTGGTCCTATTGGAGGCCAAACGAACTTATTTGATCTTAGTAGAGCCCAAATGGACTTGTTAGGTCATAAAGGACCTAACTGGTCCAATTTGTACTTCTTTGGTCCTAATGGAGCCCAAATGGACTTGTTTAGGTCATATAGGACCTAAATGGGCCAATTTGTACTTCTTTGGTCTTATTGGAGCCCAAAAGGACTTGTTTGTTCCTAATAGAGCCAAAATGAACTTTTTAGGTCATATAGGACCTAACTGGGCCAATTTGTACTTCATTGGTCCTATTGGAGCCCAAATGGACTTGTTTATCCTAATAGAGCCAAAATGCACTTTTTAGGTCATATACGACCTAACTGGACCAATTTGTACTTCTCTGGTTCTATTGGAGCCCAAATGGACTTGTTTGAGCCCAATTAAGGCCAAAATGCACTTTTTAGGTCATATAGGACCTAACTGGGCCAATTGGTACTTCTTTGGTCCTATTGGAGCCCAAATGGACTTGTGTGATCCTAATAGCGCCCAAATGGATTTTTTAGGTCATATAGGACCTAACAGGGCCAATTTGTACTTCTTTGGTCCTAATGGAGCCCAAATGGACTTGTTTGATCCTAATAGAGCCCAAATGGACTTTTTAGGTCATATAGGACCTAAATGGGCCAATTTGTACTTCTTTGGTCCTGTTGGAGCCCAAATGGACTTGTTTGATCCTAATAGAGCCAAAATGCACTTTTTAGGTCATATACGACCTAACTGGGCCAATTTGTACTTCTCTGGTCCTAATGGAGCCCAAATGGACTTGTTTGATCCTAGTAGAGCCCAAATGGACTTTTTAGGTCATATAGGACCTATCTGGGTCAATTTGCATTTCTTTGATCCTATTGGGGCCCAAATGGAATTGTTTCATCCTAATAGAGCCAAAATGGACTTTTTGGGTCATATAGGACCTAACTGGGCCAATTTGTACATCTTTCGTCCTAATGGAGCCCAAATGGACTTGTTTGATCATAATAGAGCCCAAATGGACTTTTTAGGTCATATAGGACCTAACTGGGCCAATTTGTACTTCTTTGGTCCTATTGGAGCCCAAATGCACTTGTTTGATCCTAATAGAGCCCAAATGTACCTGTTAGGTCATTAAGGACCTAACTGGGCCAATTTGTACTTCTTTGGTCCTATTGGAGCCCAAATGGACTTGTTTGATCCTAGTAGAGCCCAAATGGACTTGTTTGACCCTAATAGAACCCAAATGGACTTGTTTGATCCTAATAGATCCCAAATAGACTTTTTAGGTCATATAGGACCTATCTGGGGCAATTTGTACTTCTTTGGTCCTATTGGAGCCCAAATGGACTTGTTTGATCCTAATAGAGTCAAAATGCACTTTTTAGGTCATGTATGACCTAACTGGGCCAATTTGTACTTCTTTGGTCCTATTGGAGGCCAAATGGACTTGTTTGATCCTAATAGAGCCCAAATGGTCTTTTTAGGTCAAATAGGACCTAACAGGGCCAATTTGTACTGCTTTGAACCTATTGGAGCCCAAATGGACTTGTTTGATCCTAATGGAGCCCAAATGGACTTTTTAGGTCATATAGGACTTAATTGTGTCAATTTGTACTTCTTCGGTCCTATTTGAGCCCAAATGGACTTGTTTGATCCTAATAGAGCCAAAATGCACTTTTTAGGTCATATAGGACTTAACTGGGCCAATTTGTACTTCTTTGGTCCTATTGGAGCCCAAATGGACTTCTTTGATCCTAAAAGAGCCCAAATGGACTTTTTAGGTCATATATGACCTAATTGGGCCAATTTGTACTTCTTTGGTCCTATTGGAGCCCAAATAGACTTGTTTGATCCTAATAGAGCCCAAATGCACTTTTTAGGTCATATAGGACCTAACTGGGCCAATTTGTACTTCTTTGGTCGTATTGAAGCCCAAATGGACTGGTTTGATCCTAATAGAGCCAAAATGCACTTTTTAGGTCATATAGGACCTAACTGGGCCAATTTGTACTTCTTTGGTCCTATTGGAGCCCAAATGGACTTGTTTGATCCTAATAGAGCCCAGCTGGACATTTTAGGTCATATAGGACCTAACTGGGTCAATTTGTATTTCTTTGGTCCTAATGGAGCCAAAATGGACTTGTTTGACCCTAATAGAGCCCAAATGGACTTGTTTGATCCTAATAGAACCCAAATGGACCTGTTAGGTCATAAAGGCCCTAACTGGGTCAATTTGTACTTCTTTGGTCCTATTGGAGGCCAAACGAACTTATTTGATCTTAGTAGAGCCCAAATGGACTTGTTAGGTCATAAAGGACCTAACTGGGCCAATTTGTACTTTTTTGGTCCTAATGGAGCCCAAATGGACTTGTTTAGGTCATATAGGACCTAAATGGGCCAATTTGTACTTCTTTGGTCTTATTGGAGCCCAAATGGACTTGTTTGTTCCTAATAGAGCCAAAATGAACTTTTTAGGTCATATAGGACCTAACTGGGCCAATTTGTACTTCATTGGTCCTATTGGAGCCCAAATGGACTTGTTTATCCTAATAGAGCCAAAATACACTTTTTAGGTCATATACGACCTAACTGGACCAATTTGTACTTCTCTGGTTCTATTGGAGCCCAAATGGACTTGTTTGAGCCCAATTAAGGCCAAAATGCACTTTTTAGGTCATATAGGACCTAACTGGGCCAATTGGTACTTGTTTGGTCCTATTGGAGCCCAAATGGACTTGTGTGATCCTAATAGCGCCCAAATGGATTTTTTAGGTCATATAGGACCTAACAGGGCCAATTTGTACTTCTTTGGTCCTAATGGAGCCCAAATGGACTTGTTTGATCCTAATAGAGCCCAAATGGACTTTTTAGGTCATATAGGACCTGTCTGGGTCAATTTGTACTTCTTTGGTCCTATTGGAGCCCAAATGGACTTGTTTGATCCTAATAGAGCCAAAATGCACTTTTTAGGTCATATACGACCTAACTGGGCCAATTTGTACTTCTCTGGTCCTAATGGAGCCCAAATGGACTTGTTTGATCCTAGTAGAGCCCAAATGGACTTTTTAGGTCATATAGGACCTATCTGGGTCAATTTGCATTTCTTTGATCCTATTGGAGCCCAAATGGAATTGTTTCATCCTAATAGAGCCAAAATGGACTTTTTGGGTCATATAGGACCTAACTGGGCCAATTTGTACATCTTTCGTCCTAATGGAGCCCAAATGGACTTGTTTTATCATAATAGAGCCCAAATGGACTTTTTAGGTCATATAGGACCTAACTGGGCCAATTTGTACTTCTTTGGTCCTATTGGAGCCCAAATGCACTTGTTTGATCCTAATAGAGCCCAAATGAACCTGTTAGGTCATTAAGGACCTAACTGGGCCAATTTGTACTTCTTTGGTCATATTGGAGCCCAAATGGACTTGTTTGATCCTAATAGAGCCCAAATGGACTTGTTTGACCCTAATAGAGCCCAAATGGACTTGTTTGATCCTAATAGATCCCAAATGGACTTTTTAGGTCATATAGGACCTATCTGGGCCAATTTGTACTTCTTTGGTCCTATTGGAGCCCAAATGGACTTGTTTGATCCTAATAGAGCCAAAATGCACTTTTTAGGTCATGTATGACCTAACTGGGCCAATTTGTACTTCTTTGGTCCTATTGGAGGCCAAATGGACTTGTTTGATCCTAATAGAGCCCAAATGGTCTTTTTAGGTCAAATAGGACCTAACAGGGCCAATTTGTACTGCTTTGAACCTATTGGAGCCCAAATGGACTTGTTTAATCCTAATGGAGCCCAAATGGACTTTTTAGGTCATATAGGACTTAATTGTGTCAATTTGTACTTCTTCGGTCCTATTTGAGCCCAAATGGACTTGTTTGATCCTAATAGAGCCAAAATGCACTTTTTAGGTCATATAGGACTTAACTGGGCCAATTTGTACTTCTTTGGTCCTATTGGAGCCCAAATGGACTTGTTTGATCCTAAAAGAGCCCAAATGGACTTTTTAGGTCATATATGACCTAACTGGGCCAATTTGTACTTCTTTGGTCCTATTGGAGCCCAAATAGACTTGTTTGATCCTAATAGAGCCCAAATGCACTTTTTAGGTCATATAGGACCTAACTGGGCCAATTTGTACTTCTTTGGTCGTATTGAAGCCCAAACGGACTGGTTTGATCCTAATAGAGCCAAAATGCACTTTTTAGGTCATTTAGGACCTAACTGGGCCAATTTATACTTCTTTGGTCCTATTGGAGCCCAAATGGACTTGTTTGATCCTAATACAGCCCAGCTGGACATTTTAGGTCATATAGGACCTAACTGGGCCAACTAGTACTTCTTTGGTCCTATTGGAGCCCAAATGGACTTGTTTGATCCTAATAGAGCCCAAATGGACATTTTAGGTCATATAGGACCTAACTGGGCCAATTTGTACTTCTTTGGTCCTATTGGAGCCCAAATGGACTTGTTTGATCCTAATAGAGCCAAAATGCACTTTTTAGGTCATATACGACCTAACTGGGCCAATTTGTACTTCTCTGGTCCTAATGGAGCCCAAATGGACTTGTTTGATCCTAGTAGAGCACAAATGGACTTTTTAGGTCATATAGGACCTATCTGGGTCAATTTGCATTTCTTTGATCCTATTGGAGCCCAAATGGAATTGTTTCATCCTAATAGAGCCAAAATGGACTTTTTGGGTCATATAGGACCAAACTGGGCCAATTTGTACATCTTTCGTCCTAATGGAGCCCAAATGGACTTGTTTGATCATAATAGAGCCCAAATGGACTTTTTAGGTCATATAGGACCTAACTGGGCCAATTTGTACTTCTTTGGTCCTATTGGAGCCCAAATGGACTTGTTTGAACCTAATAGAGCCCAAATGGACTTGTTTGATCCTAAAAAAGCCCAAATGGACTTTTTAGGTCATATAGGACCTAACTGGGTCAATTTGTACTTCTTTGGTCCTATTGGAGCCCAAATGGACTTGTTTGATCCTAATAGAGCCAAAATGTACTTTTTAGGTCATATAGGACCTAACTGGGCCAATTTGTACTTCTTTGGTCCTATTGGAGCCCAAAGGGACTTGTTTGATCTTAATAGAGCCTAACTGGACATTTTAGGTCATATACGACCTAACTGGGCCAATTTGTACTTCTTTGGTCCTATTGGAGCCCAAATGGACTTGTTTGATCCTAATGGAGCTCAAATGGACTTTTTAGGTCATATACTACCTAACTGGGCCAATTTGTACTTCTTTGGTCCTATTGGAGCCCAAACGGACTTGTTTGATCCTAATAGAGCCCAACTGGACATTATAGGTCATATAGGACCTAACTGTGCCAATTTGTACTTCTTTGGTCCTAATGGAGGCCAAATGTACTTGGTTGATCCTAATAGAGACCCAATGGACTTGTTTGATCCTAATAGAGCCCATATGGACTTGTTAGGTTAGAAAGGACCTAACTGGGCCAATTTGTACTTCTTTGGTCCTAATGGAGCCCAAATGCACTTGTTTGATCCTAATTGAGCCCAAATGGACTTGTTAGGTCATATAGGACCTAACTGGGCCAATTTGTACTTCTTTGGTCCTATTGGAGCCCAAATGGACTTGTTTGAACCTAATAGAGCCCAAATGGACTTGTTTGATCCTAATAGAGCCCAAATGGACTTTTTAGGTCATATAGGACCTAACTGGGCCAATTTGTACTTCGTTGGTCCAATTGGAGCCCAAATGGACTTGTTTGATCCTAATAGAGCCAAAATGTACTTTTTAGGTCATATATGACCTAACTGGGCCAATTTGTACTTCTTTGGTCCTATTGGAGCCCAAACGGACTTGTGTGATCCTAATAGAGCCCAACTGGACATTTTAGGTCATATAGGACCTAACTGGGCCAATTTGTACTTCTTTGGTCCTATTGGAGCCCAAATGGACTTGTTTGATCCTAATAGAGCCAAAATGCACTTTTTAGGTCATGTATGACCTAACTGGGCCAATTTGTACTTCTTTGGTCCTATTGGAGGCCAAATGGACTTGTTTGATCCTAATAGAGCCCAAATGGTCTTTTTAGGTCAAATAGGACCTAACTGGACCAATTTGTACTTCTCTGGTTCTATTGGAGCCCAAATGGACTTGTTTGAGCCCAATTAAGGCCAAAATGCACTTTTTAGGTCATATAGGACCTAACTGGGCCAATTGGTACTTGTTTGGTCCTATTGGAGCCCAAATGGACTTGTGTGATCCTAATAGCGCCCAAATGCATTTTTTAGGTCATATAGGACCTAACAGGGCCAATTTGTACTTCTTTGGTCCTAATGGAGCCCAAATGGACTTGTTTGATCCTAATAGAGCCCAAATGGACTTTTTAGGTCATATAGGACCTATCTGGGTCAATTTGTACTTCTTTGGGCCTATTGGAGCCCAAATGGACTTGTTTGATCCTAATAGAGCCAAAATGCACTTTTTAGGTCATATACGACCTAACTAGGCCAATTTGTACTTCTCTGGTCCTAATGGAGCCCAAATGGACTTGTTTGATCCTAGTAGAGCCCAAATGGACTTTTTAGGTCATATAGGACCTATCTGGGTCAATTTGCATTTCTTTGATCCTATTGGAGCCCAAATGGAATTGTTTCATCCTAATAGAGCCAAAATGGACTTTTTGGGTCATATAGGACCTAACTGGGCCAATTTGTACTTCTTTGGTCCTATTGGAGCCCAAATGGACTTGTTTGATCCTAATAGAGCCAAAATGCACTTTTTAGGTCATGTATGACCTAACTGGGCCAATTTGTACTTCTTTGGTCCTATTGGAGGCCAAATGGACTTGTTTGATCCTAATAGAGCCCAAATGGTCTTTTTAGGTCAAATAGGACCTAACTGGGCCAATTTGTACTGCTTTGAACCTATTGGAGCCCAAATGGACTTGTTTGATCCTAATGGAGCCCAAATGGACTTTTTAGGTCATATAGGACTTAATTGTGTCAATTTGTACTTCTTCGGTCCTATTTGAGCCCAAATGGACTTGTTTGATCCTAATAGAGCCAAAATGCACTTTTTAGGTCATATAGGACTTAACTGGGCCAATTTGTACTTCTTTGGTCCTATTGGAGCCCAAATGGACTTGTTTGATCCTAAAAGAGCCCAAATGGACTTTTTAGGTCATATATGACCTAACTGGGCCAATTTGTACTTCTTTGGTCCTATTGGAGCCCAAATAGACTTGTTTGATCCTAATAGAGCCCAAATGCACTTTTTAGGTCATATAGGACCTAACTGGGCCAATTTGTACTTCTTTGGTCGTATTGAAGCCCAAACGGACTGGTTTGATCCTAATAGAGCCAAAATGCACTTTTTAGGTCATTTAGGACCTAACTGGGCCAATTTATACTTCTTTGGTCCTATTGGAGCTCAAATGGACTTGTTTGATCCTAATACAGCCCAGCTGGACATTTTAGGTCATATAGGACCTAACCGGGCCAACTTGTACTTCTTTGGTCCTATTGGAGCCCAAATGGACTTGTTTGATCCTAATAGAGCCCAAATGGACATTTTAGGTCATATAGGACCTAACTGGGCCAATTTGTACTTCTTTGGTCCTATTGGAGCCCAAATGGACTTGTTTGATCCTAATAGAGCCAAAATGCACTTTTTAGGTCATATACGACCTAACTGGGCCAATTTGTACTTCTCTGGTCCTAATGGAGCCCAAATGGACTTGTTTGATCCTAGTAGAGCCCAAATGGACTTTTTAGGTCATATAGGACCTATCTGGGTCAATTTGCATTTCTTTGATCCTATTGGAGCCCAAATGGAATTGTTTCATCCTAATAGAGCCAAAATGGACTTTTTGGGTCATATAGGACCAAACTGGGCCAATTTGTACATCTTTCGTCCTAATGGAGCCCAAATGGACTTGTTTGATCATAATAGAGCCCAAATGGACTTTTTAGGTCATATAGGACCTAACTGGGCCAATTTGTACTTCTTTGGTCCTATTGGAGCCCAAATGGACTTGTTTGAACCTAATAGAGCCCAAATGGAGTTGTTTGATCCTAAAAAAGCCCAAATGGACTTTTTAGGTCATATAGGACCTAACTGGGTCAATTTGTACTTCTTTGAACCTAATAGAGCCCAAATGGACTTGTTTGATCCTAAAAAAGTCCAAATGGACTTTTTAGGTCATATAGGACCTAACTGGGTCAATTTGTACTTCTTTGGTCCTATTGGAGCCCAAATGGACTTGTTTGATCCTAATAGAGCCAAAATGTACTTTTTAGGTCATATAGGACCTAACTGGGCCAATTTGTACTTCTTTGGTCCTATTGGAGCCCAAAGGGACTTGTTTGATCTTAATAGAGCCTAACTGGACATTTTAGGTCATATACGACCTAACTGGGCCAATTTGTACTTCTTTGGTCCTATTGGAGCCCAAATGGACTTGTTTGATCCTAATGGAGCTCAAATGGACTTTTTAGGTCATATACTACCTAACTGGGCCAATTTGTACTTCTTTGGTCCTATTGGAGCCCAAACGGACTTGTTTGATCCTAATAGAGCCCAACTGGACATTATAGGTCATATAGGACCTAACTGTGCCAATTTGTACTTCTTTGGTCCTAATGGAGGCCAAATGTACTTGGTTGATCCTAATAGAGACTCAATGGACTTGTTTGATCCTAATAGAGCCCATATGGACTTGTTAGGTTAGAAAGGACCTAACTGGGCCAATTTGTACTTCTTTGGTCCTAATGGAGCCCAAATGCACTTGTTTGATCCTAATAGAGCCCAAATGGACTTGTTAGGTCATATAGGACCTAACTGGGCCAATTTGTACTTCTTTGGTCCTATTGGAGCCCAAATGGACTTGTTTGAACCTAATAGAGCCCAAATGGACTTGTTTGATCCTAATAGAGCCCAAATGGACTTTTTAGGTCATATAGGACCTAACTGGGCCAATTTGTACTTCGTTGGTCCTATTGGAGCCCAAATGGACTTGTTTGATCCTAATAGAGCCAAAATGTACTTTTTAGGTCATATACGACCTAACTGGGCCAATTTGTACTTCTTTGGTCCTATTGGAGCCCAAACGGACTTGTGTGATCCTAATAGAGCCCAACTGGACATTTTAGGTCATATAGGACCTAACTGGGCCAATTTGTACTTCTTTGGTCCTATTGGAGCCCAAATGGACTTGCTTGATCCTAATAGAGCCCAAATGGACTTTTTAGGTCATATAGGACCTAACTGGGACAATTTGTACTTCTTTGGTCCTATTGGAGCCCAAATGGACTTGTTTATCCTAATAGAGCCAAAATGCACTTTTTAGGTCATATAGGATCTAACTGGGCCAATTGGTACTTCTTTAGTCCTATTGGAGCCCAAATGGACTTGTGTGATCCTAATAGAGCCCAAATGGACTTTTTAGGTCATATAGGACCTAACTGGGCCAATTTGTACTTCTTTGGTCCTAATGGAGCCCAAATGGACTTGTTTGATCCTAATAGAGCCCAAATGGACTTTTTAGGTCATATAGGACCTATCTGGGTCAATTTGTACTTCTTTGGTCCTATTGGAGCCCAAATGGACTTGTTTCATCCTGATAGAGCCAAAATGGACTTTTTGGGTCATATAGGACCTAACTGGGCCGATTTGTACATCTTTCATCCTAATGGAGCCCAAATGGACTTGTTTGATCATAATAGAGCCCAAATGGACTTTTAGGTCATATAGGACCTAACTGGGCCAATTTGTACTTCTTTGGTCCTATTGGAGCCCAAATGCACTTGTTTGATCCTAATAGAGCCCAAATGGACTTGTTTGATCCTAATAAAGCCCAAATGGACTTTTTAGGTCATATAGGACCTAACTGGGCCAATTTGTACTTCTTTCGTCCTAATGGAGCCCAAATGGACTTGCTTGATCATAATAGGGCCCAAATGGACTTTTTAGGTCATATAGGACCTAACTGGGCCAATTTGTACTTCTTTGGTCCTATTGGAGCCCAAATGGACTTGTTTGAACCTAATAGAGCCCAAATGGACTTGTTTGATCCTAATAAAGCCCAAATGGACTTTTTAGGTCATATAGGACCTAACTGGGCCAATTTGTTGTTCTTTGGTCCTATTGGAGCCCAAATGGACTTGTTTGATCCTAATAGAGCCAAAATGTACTTTTTAGGTCATATAGGACCTAACTCGGCCAATTTGTACTTCTTTGGTCCTAATGGAGCTCAAATGGACTTGTTTGATCCTAATAGAGCCAAAATGCACTTTTTAGGTCATATACGACCTAACTGGGCCAATTTGTACTTCTCTGGTCCTAATGGAGCCCAAATGGACTTGTTTGATCCTAGTAGAGCCCAAATGGACTTTTTAGGTCATATAGGACCTATCTGGGTCAATTTGCATTTCTTTGATCCTATTGGAGCCCAAATGGACTTGTTTGATCCTAATGGAGCCCAAATGGACTTTTTAGGTCATATAGGACCTAATTGTGTCAATTTGTACTTCTTCGGTCCTATTTGAGCCCAAATGTACTTGTTTGATCCTAATAGAGCCAAAATGCACTTTTTAGGTCATATAGGACCTAACTGGGCCAATTTGTACTTCTTTGGTCCTATTGGAGCCCAAATGGAGTTGTTTGATCCTAAAAGAGCCCAAATGGACTTTTTAGGTCATATATGACCTAACTGGGCCAATTTGTACTTCTTTGGTCCTATTGGAGCCCAAATAGACTTGTTTGATCCTAATAGAGCCCAAATGCACTTTTTAGGTCATATAGGACCTAACTGGGCCAGTTTGTACTTCTTTGAGGTCGTATTGAAGCCCAAATGGACTGGTTTGATCCTAATAGAGCCAAAATGCACTTTTTAGGTCATATAGGACCTATCTGGGCCAATTTGTACTTCTTTGGTCCTATTGGAGCCCAAATGGACTTGTTTGATCCTAATAGAGCCAAGCTGGACATTTTAGGTCATATAGGGCCTAACTGGGTCAATTTGTACTTCTTTGGTCCTATTGGAGCCCAAATGGACTTGTTTGATCCTAATAGAGCCCAAATGGACATTTTAGGTCATATAGGACCTAACTGGGCCAATTTGTACTTCTTTGGTCCTATTGGAGCCCAAATGGACTTGTTTGAACCTAATAGAGCCCAAATGGACTTGTTTGATCCTAATAAAGCCCAAATGGACTTTTTAGGTCATATAGGACCTAACTGGGCCAATTTGTACTTCTTTGGTCCTATTGGAGCCCAAATGGACTTGTTTGATCCTAATAGAGCCAAAATGTACTTTTTAGGTCATATAGGACCTAACTCGGCCAATTTGTACTTCTTTGGTCCTAATGGAGCCCAAATGGACTTGTTTGATCCTAATAGAGCCAAAATGCACTTTTTAGGTCATATACGACCTAACTGGGCCAATTTGTACTTCTCTGGTCCTAATGGAGCCCAAATGGACTTGTTTGATCCTAGTAGAGCCCAAATGGACTTTTTAGGTCATATAGGACCTATCTGGGTCAATTTGCATTTCTTTGATCCTATTGGAGCCCAAATGGACTTGTTTGATCCTAATGGAGCCCAAATGGACTTTTTAGGTCATATAGGACCTAATTGTGTCAATTTGTACTTCTTCGGTCCTATTTGAGCCCAAATGTACTTGTTTGATCCTAATAGAGCCAAAATGCACTTTTTAGGTCATATAGGACCTAATCGGGCCAATTTGTACTTCTTTGTCCTATTGGAGCCCAAATGGAGTTGTTTGATCCTAAAAGAGCCCAATGGACTTTTTAGGTCATATAGGACCTAACTGGGCCAATTTGTACTTCTTTGGTCCTATTGGAGCCCAAATAGACTTGTTTGATCCTAATAGAGCCCAAATGCACTTTTTAGGTCATATAGGACCTAACTGGGCCAATTTGTACTTCTTTGGTCGTATTGAAGCCCAAATGGACTGGTTTGATCCTAATAGAGCCAAAATGCACTTTTTAGGTCATATAGGACCTATCTCGGGCCAATTTGTACTTCTTTGGTCCTATTGGAGCCCAAATGGACTTGTTTGATCCTAATAGAGCCAAGCTGGACATTTTAGGTCATATAGGGCCTAATCGGATCAATTTGTACTTCTTTGGTCTTATTGGAGCCAAAATGGACATGTTTGATCCTAATAGAGCCCAACTGGACATTTTAGGTCATATAGGACCTAACTGGGTCAATTGGTACTTCTTTGGTCCTATTGGAGCCCAAATGGACTTGTTTGATCCTAATAGAGCCCAAATGGACTTGTTTGACCCTAATAAAGCCCGAATGGACTTTTTTAGGTCATATAGGACCTAACTGGGCCAATTTGTACTTCTTTGGTCCTATTGGAGCCCAAATGGACTTGTTTGATCCTAATAGAGCCAAAATGTACTTTTTAGGTCATATAGGACCTAACTCGGCCAATTTGTACTTCTTTGGTCCTAATGGAGCCCAAATGGACTTGTTTGATCCTAATAGAGCCAAAATGCACTTTTTAGGTCATATACGACCTAACTGGGCCAATTTGTACTTCTCTGGTCCTAATGGAGCCCAAATGGACTTGTTTGATCCTAGTAGAGCCCAAATGGACTTTTTAGGTCATATAGGACCTATCTGGGTCAATTTGCATTTCTTTGATCCTATTGGAGCCCAAATGGACTTGTTTGATCCTAATGGAGCCCAAATGGACTTTTTAGGTCATATAGGACCTAATTGTGTCAATTTGTACTTCTTCGGTCCTATTTGAGCCCAAATGTACTTGTTTGATCCTAATAGAGCCAAAATGCACTTTTTAGGTCATATAGGACCTAATCAGGGCCAATTTGTACTTCTTTGGTCCTATTGGAGCCCAAATGGAGTTGTTTGATCCTAAAAAGAGCCCAAATGGACTTT
>JAUPTC010000013.1:7361310-7406107 GCA_030762895.1 Sophora flavescens
AAAGCATATACCAGAGGCAAGATCTTTGGCTGAAACAACCAAGAAGTGGAGGCCCTAATCGATTAGGTTCTCCAAGGAGGGTAGAGAGTGGTTCTCAAGGGAGATGGGGACCATATACTAAATCAGTGCAGACAGCTGCACCAACACTAGTGGTTAGATCGGATCAACAACAACAAGTCTATGCTTGCTTCGGATGCAGAGGATCGCATCATTTTAGAGATTGCACGGAAAAACCTAGTTGTTTCCATTGTGGTAAACCAGGTCATTATGCTCGTAAGTGTAGACAGAGAAATGGGCAGCAGGATCAGAGTTGTTGGTAAAGGAGCTGGAAGTTATGGAGGTGAAGCTAGGAGAAGAGATCCAGGAGCAGGTCAGGAGCCGCAAAAGAGCTTGGTTTTCTTTAGATGCGGAGGACCTCATCATGTTAGAAATTGTAAGGAGAAACCTAGTTGCTTCCACTGTGGAAAACCTGGTCATATAGCTAGAGATTGCGGACAGTGGGTCACTGGGAGAGTGTTTACAGTGACGGAAGCTGAACCTTCTCACTCTGCAGATCTCATATAAGGTATGTGTTTGACATCAGTGTCATATAGTTGTTAAGAATATGACATTTATTGTAAACACTTGTCGATGAACTTACGGAAGTGGAATTCGTGCTCTTGGTGGGAAAGTCGGAAGATGGTAACGGAAATCCGCAAGTTTTTTTTTGTTAGTCAGTGTGGTTTTCATACTTGTTTAAAATCAATTACAGTGAAAGTATAGATTGTTGTGGGATAATTGTTATTAAGGGAACTTTATCTTAAGTGCTTGATATATTTGGATAGTATGGGTAGTCCTTGAAAATAATAAGGAGATAACGAATTAGTTTGGAGCTTAGCTAGTATATGATTGATTTGGTTGAAGCTTTGTAGCCTTTTATTTTTGAGATAATGGCTATAATGATATGTTGTTCTTGTTTAAATGGTGAGTTAGGATTTCTCCTTAAGCTCTGATGGTTATGGATTGCAATAAAGACTTGATTGAGCAACATATAATCTAGGTATAGTACCTAAGTATTGTTTCCCTATAGTAGGATAAATAGGAAGTGATGGGAGTTTTGAGATATAGATATGACTGGTAAGATTAAGATCAGTATCAGTGAGTAAGACAATTACTATAAATCAAATGTTGATCGAGGCATAGTATCATTATGGAATCTAGGGCAATGATTAATGATCGTAGTTAAGATGGATTGTATGAGTTTGGGAAGAGTAAACGAAAGTGTATATAGTAAGTTCACCTAAGTTGAATATGAGCTTTCACCTAAGATGAATATGAGCAGAAAAGATGATTTCTGATGTAAATTGAGGTTACTAGAGAAATTCAAATTTGTTAAGTTAGATAATCCTAACAGGTGTTGATCTTTGATTGCAATTTATCTTACGGAGTGTTGAGAGGTTTATTTGGAGATTTGAAAGGTGTGATTTTGATATAATCCAGAATAGTGAAATACATTCTAAGGAACTAAGACTGTGATTGGATACATTAAGTAGGAAGTTAGGGTAGTTCGATTTCGGTGTTAATTGTAGAAGTTAGATGTTGAAATTGATTGTGGTGTTAATTGTGGTTAATTGTAGAAGTTAAATGTTGGAATTGATTGTGGTGTTAATTGCGGGAGTTAGATGTTGAAATAAAGTTCTCTAGTGGATCAGTAGTAAGAAGAATGAAATGATTAAGTCTTAATTATGTCCTTCAAGGATGATAGATCAAGGTGAAACGTTAAGGAAAATGAATATAATGTAGTGATGGATTGTTTTGAGGATAAATAGAACGATATAAGAATGAATTTTGTTATGAAGTTACCGCTGTCACCTAGGGGAAAAACAACGATGAGAAATATATTGTTGGAGCTTTAGATTAAGATAAGATTACAAGATGATGTCTAGTGTAGAGTTAAGAAATTCCGAGGACGGAATTTTTTTTTCTAAGAGGGGTAGTAATGTAACACCCCGATTTTTGCTGCTTTGTAATATCGGTAATAAATATATAAATATATATTTTTATCCGAGACTTAGAAAATGATTTTGGATAAACCAAGGTCATTTCCTTGTTATACTTATTGTCATAAGGTTACGGGGAAGTTTTTGGTTGAAAATTCGCATGAAGTTTCTCCTGTTTTTCATGTTTTTCACGACAAAGAAAAGTTTCTTGCTCAGAAAACCAAATTTTAATTCGTGAACGAACGACTTAAGATTATTATTTTATTTCCTACAATTATGTATTTTTAGAATTATTTTGGGAAAAAATAAAATAATTTATATTTTCGGGCGAAACACGTAATCGGGTAGACGACGGAAGAGATTTCGGAGTTTCTCAAAACCGATAGAGGGTTTTTCTTAGGATTTTTAGATGATTCAAGGGGATGAATCATATTTTTAAGTCTAGAAGGTTTTTCAGGGTTAAATAGAAAATTTCGAAATTTACGGTTAAGTCCCTGAACTTTCTGTAAATTACCCTTTTGTCCCTAAATTAGTTTTTTTTCGTTTTTTCAAATGGATTGGGCTAGAATCCTTGTTTCTAACCTTAAATGGTCATGGCTTATAGGCCCAAATCTTTTTAGTTCATAGTTGAGTCCATAAAGCCATTCAAGTTTTCTTATCTTATGTTTAAAGGCCTAAATCTTCAAAGTGGGTCCCACAACCAATAAGAAAATGAAATCAAGCCCAAATGTTTCAAGCCCATACGAAAGCCCATGTGAATTGTGGCTGCCCATTTTAGTTGGAATTGTCAAGTTGGTTCTAGAATTTTCTATAGGTTTCTACTTATCCTAGATTTGTCTACAAGTTTCTTGATTCTTCTAATACATTGAATTATCTTACTTTCTTAACTTGTCTTGCACTCATAAAACTCAGCCAAGTAAGTCAAAGATAAGATGGCATTTAATGTGATTAAACTCATCATCATGACATTCTATTGTCTATTTGCAAACTAGTCCTTCAACTATTGGAATCTTTGCAATTTGGTCCTTGGAACTTAATTGCACTTTGATCCTTTTAACATGACAACTCATCTTCATCTAGATCCTTCTTGAGATGTCGCCACTCACCCTATAAATACCCTTCTCTCACTTTTCATTTAGTTCTTTGGTTAGTTGTCTTCTAAAACTCTAAAGTTCTAAGTTCTTAGTTCTAAGTTTCAAAGCAAGTTCTTGGATTTTCTTCATCATTGATTCTCAAGAGGTAAATCCTAATCTTTGTCTTAAATCATGTCTATGTTCTTTAGATAGTTTCTTGATTCAAGACTTATATCATGGTGGTTCATCATTTTCAAGTTTCAAACCCTAGAACTTTGAAAAATCATAATAAATCCTAGGAAAATCTAATGATGATGAAACTACTTTCTATCTTCTAGATATCATGTCTACTATCTAAATCCAAGAGCATGAAGCAATCAAAAATTTCTTTCTTGAAAACCTAGCCTAGGCCGAATCTATCAAAGTAGGTTTGGTAGAGTTTTTGTTCATGGTTTTCATTAATGATCTTGTTAATCAAGCTATTAGTATGTATGATTAATAAATCCAAGTTGGTTTATTAAACTAAGAACCCTAACCCTAAGATTATGTTGAGGCCGAATCTATGTATAAAAGAGTTAGAAAGTTTTGAGTTTGAACTTTAGTTGTTTAGTCACTAATCCATGATTTAGGTTAATCAAGGATCATTAATCTATGACTTAATCATGATTAGGAATTTTGAGGATTTTGAACCTTAAAAGTCAGCCCTTGGCCTAAACCCTAACCCTAAAGGTTAGAGGATTTTGTTTCAAATTTTAGTCATGTAATAAGTAATCTATGATAGTTAAGACTCTAGTAATTAGGATCCAAAAGATGACATTAAGAAGATAACCCTAAACCTATTTGCTAAGTCTTGGCCGAACCTAGCCCTAAAGTGTCATAGATGGTTGTTAGTTGATTAATTATAGTTATGTTGTTTGGTTGAAGGTGGTTGTGTTAACTCGTGGCGGAATAACAAGGATCGTCGTGTACGTGTTTCCGGTGCTAGCTCAGGTGGGGAAAAGAATCAACCTATCGTCGGAATCGATAAGTAGTAGATTATATGATAATTGTGTAGGGCGACCTAAACCCTACTAGTAGTTGAGTAATCGACAAGACCAAAATCATATTGGAAACCTTTTCTGTAAAACCAATGGTGATTTGGGGATTGTAGGTTTATCGACATTAGGATGATTTTATCTTATCTGAGGTTGATTGAATTTATTATTATTATTTCATTGCTTATGTGATATTTTGTGGTATTTGAATTATTTTATGATATTGTGTTATGCATGATCTGCCTGGTTTTTAATATTGTGCTTAGCTGATTTTTAAGTAAGGATATGTGCTGTTCGGGAGATAATTGTTTGGGTGAGAGAATAAAGGTGATTTAGAGGTGCCTAGCCTAATTAAGTGGTTTTATCTAAGAGGAAAAAGGTGTTGAGACTTTGATGGAAGGTTGAGGCACTAGGTTGTTATTGATTTAAATTAGGGAGATTCATTTATCGAGGTATTGTTAGTCACAGCCGTGTGAGTGGAACACATGAGGTCAGGATATCCTATTTTGGGGATATCGGATATTACGGGTGAGTTCCCTATGGATGTGGATGCCGAGGTAGACTACCGTAATACTCTTTAGTTCTTGACGAGTTCGAATGTTCTCGGCACTGGACCGTTATGGAAGGATGTTCCTTGACGAGTTCGAATGTTATTGGCACTGGACCGTTATGGAAGGATGTTCCTTGACGAGTTCGTATGTTATTGGCACTGGACCATTTTAGACTAATAAGTGTTTAGTCTTTGATGCGTTCGAAAGTTATTGGTACTGGACCGTTCTGGACTACTGATAATGTGACAGGAGTGAAGATGGCCACATCAGTATAAAGTTTTGGTTGCATGGGTTGAGGGTAGAGGATGATATAGTGAATTGAGGATGATTGTTGATTTTGAGTGATGTGTGTCTGTGGCAATTACTGTATAATTTACTATTATTCTTTTCCGCTTTTTGATGATAGAACTGTTTCTTATTCCCTATATCTTTTTGTGTGTTGTATTTTATTTCTGATGTGATCGTACGAGAAGACTCGATGGAGGAACCAATTGCTGAGGAGTTAGATGGAACTCCTTACGAACCAGATGCGGGAGGTCGAGCTGTGATTCAAGGCGATTAGAGTATAAACAGTATGGCCAGTGTGTCTAAGGAGTATTTATATTTTCCGCTAAGTACAACTTTTGTTTAGGTTTATACCTGTGAGGGATCCTACTGAGCGGATACCCTAAACAGTGTTGTGTAAAATAAATGATACTTATGTGTGTATTTAGGTAATATAGTTTGGTGTGTTTTATATCTGCATAAGTTATATAATTATTACTTTAAGTTTTAAATTTTTACGTATTTTCAACGTTAAGCGCACGTTTAAGTAAGTAAATATTAAGGTTTTTAATTTAATAATACAATGGGGTACAACGGGGTGTCTCAACCGGGACAGTTGAGAAGCTGTCAACCTATACATACACAGCTTTAGAGAAAGTGAATGCGTCAGTTGACAAGTTGGCAGCTCATACAGGGTCAGCAATTCACAATCTAGAGACGCAGGTTGCTCAGCTCGCAAGGCAACTTAATGAGCGTCTCCCAGGCACTCTCCCAGGTGACACAGAGAACAACCCGAAGAACCAATGCAATGCCATCACAACTAGAAGCGGAAGGGTGTTGGAACCTAGCAGGGGTACCACTAGTTCTCAGAATGACAAGGGCCCAGAACAACTACCCGTTGAGGAAGAGCAACCAGAGAAAGAAGGGTTGGCAAGTGACAAGGCACCGGAGCAAGGGGGAAGGCTGAAGCTTGTAGATGAAGAGTTCCGAAAGAAGAAATGGGTTGAACCCCAAGACCTCCCTCCTTACATGAAGGTACCGTATCCTGAACGATTGAAGAAGCCTCAACAGGATAAGCAGTTCAACAGATTCCTTGATGTCTTCCGCAAACTCCAAATTAACATTCCATTTGTGGAAGCCTTAGAACAAATGCCATCATATGCTCGGTTTATGAAGGAGCTTCTCACCAAGAAGCGGAGGATAGTAGATGAAGAAACGGTTGCTTTGACCGAGGAGTGTAGTGCCATTCTTCAGAGAAAACTACCTCCAAAGTTGAAGGATCCGGTTCTTTTTCGATACCATGCACCATTGGGGGATGACCGTAGGGAAGGCATTGTGTGATCTAGGGCAAGCATCAACTTGATGCCCCTATCTATGATGAAGAGGTTGGGGATCAAGGAATTCAAGGATACACGGATGTCGCTCCAACTAGCCGATCGCTCTATAAAATATCCTTATGGGGTGGTCGAAGACTTGTTAGTAAAAGTGGACAAGCTCATATTTCCGGCGGACTTTGTAGTGCTCGATATGGACGAAGACGCCGAGGTTCCTCTCATATTGGGTAGGCCCTTCTTGGCCACTTGGGGTGCCTTGATAGATGTGCGGCAAAGGGAAACTCACTCTAAGGGTGCAAGATGATGAGGTAGTCTTCAATCTCTTTGAAGCAATGAAGCACCCTGTAGAGAGGTCGGAAGTGTATCGAGTGGATGTGGTGGACCCAACTGAAAAGGTGAAGACAACTCGAGAAGACCATGATCCTTCTTTTGCAACAGTATCGGTAGAATCTCATGAGAAAGACAGTGAGGAAAAAAGGCCCTTCGGGGGATGAAGTCTACCTTGAGTGGCTACGAGACATGGAACCCATACCGAGTCTCCCAAGGGAAGAATGTGCAAGGAAAGAACTCAGCAGCAAAGGAATGAAAAAGAAGGGTAAAGCACCAAGGTTGAAGGGTGGCACAACCGTGGTGGTCAGTACAGACAATGATTTGATCTCAAAAGGATCACCACGGAGTGGAGAGTTCGTGCTGATTATAGAAGGGTCCTGAACTTAAATGAGCTGTCCGGGAACCGCATGCGAGCAGGTGAAAGGGCACAAACCTACAAAGAACGGGCCAAGGAATGGCATGGCAAGTAGGATCTTCCTCCGGATTAACCCTTAGGGGCGACTTGAGTCAGGCTCGGGACGTTAAACAAGCGCTACTTGGGAGGCAACCCAAGCTAGGTACTCTCTCCTTTTCCTCACTCTTGTTTTTGTTTTTTTGTGTTTGTTTTGTTTTTGTTTGTCACTCTTGAATAATTTGAGAAGATCAAGAGTTGTTGTATGAATGTCGTGTCGGCAAACTTGTTAGATTTTAATTCAATTGAGCATAGATTGATGCATGAATTATTGGACCATTGATGATTTCCCTCTAAGTTCTGAAATTAGAAAGGTTGACCCCCACTTAAAAATTGAAAACTGAACTTTGAGAATTTTATTGTGATTACTTGATTTATGATAAGTTTGGGGTGAGGGGTGCACACACTAGGAATTGTATCTCGGTCAAACAATTTGCAAAATGTCCAGGTGAGGATTTGAGCCTCCAACTCTGTTTTTGAATGTGTGAATCACATTGTTAAGTTGCATTTTCCCGAATTTGCTTGAATCTCTATATGGTTTGCATGATTATGTGTTGCATCAAATGATTTAGGCAATTTTCTTTGAATAACTACTTGGCCTGAAAAGAACCATCCCTAATGCATGTTCCCTAGTTAGCCAAATTGAGCCCAATTGACCTATTGTTTCTTGATGACCCTACATTACGAGCCAAAATCGAAAAACCATGTTAACCCAATCTTCGGATTAGGAGAGCATGGAAATGAGCAAGAGAAAGGTTGTGAGAAACTAAGTTTGGGGTGGCTACAAGGTATGTGTCATATTGGGATGAGAAAAAGAAAATAAAGGTTGACCCAAGGCAAAAAGAAAAGAAAAGAAAAGAAGAAAACAAAAAAATTGCCAAAAGAAAATGGGCAAAACAAAAATAATATCAAGGACTAGGTTGTAGTCACCGAGCCCAAATGAAAAATGGAAAAAAGGAATTTGAGTGGAAAATGTGTTTAATGCTCATGCTCTCTTAGTTCCTAGGGACTTAAGCCTAAATATCCTTGATTATCCTACCCTCAGCCAGGCCCCATTACAACCGTGGAAAGACCTATTGATGTTGCATGCATGTTTTCGTGGGAACTATGTTTGAGATGAAAATCAAATTCATGGGAAGTGCTCTTAGAATGTGAAAGTGAGTGAAAAGTTGATAGCCTAGACAAACTTGAGCGAATGAGTGAAATACTAAATGCCCTTGTGAGGAAGGCAATTGTTTGAAATAGGTGATCTTCCTTTGTGTGTATCTTTGAGCCTCAACTTAGAGTAAAGATGGCATGATTGATAAATTCTCAATTGTTTAAAGTAGATGAATGTGGGGATTACATTGATGAAAAAGGGGGGGAATCAAAGAAGAAAAACTGTTTTGTAAAGTTGCATGAAATTTGTGCGAAATTGATTAGATCTTTCAGGCTTGCCAAGTCTTGAGTCGTTTTTGAGTTTTAAGCTTGCTTGGGGACAAGCAAGGTTTAAGTTTGGGGTATTTTGATAAGCCTTTGGCTTATCTAGTTTTATGACTAGATGAACTAGGGTTTATGTGCCAATTTATTCGAGTTCACTCTCGTTTTCGCCCCAAATTTGCCTTGTTTTGTTCCTAAGTTGGACTTTGACTCGTTTTGCGTCTTTTGTGTAGTTTTTAGGTTATTTTGGATAGAATTACGCTTGTGGTTGCTTGTGTTGTTTCCAGGTCCATAAGTGAAGCTCTAAGAATTAAGGAAAGTCAAGAAATAGTGGAGATTGCCATTCTGGAGATTCTCGCCCCGCGAGAGGAAGCTCGCCCCGCGAGAGTTTGAAGACCCGGGAAGACAGAGACCATCACGGCCTAGCCGTGATTCACATCACGGGCCGTGAAGGGAAGGTTCGCGTCGCGAGACGTCCTTCGCGTCGCGAGTGTGTGAACCCTAAAAGCACAGCAGTCGAGACCATCACGGCCTAGCCGTGATGTATATCACGGCCGTGACCTAAATGCCACACAAGTCAGAGACCATCACGGCCTAGCCGTGATATGTATCACGGCCGTGACCCAAGATCCACACAAGGCAGAGAACATCACGGCCTAGCCGTGATTCACATCACGGCCTAGCCGTGATTCACATCACGGCCTAGCCGTGATTCACATCACGGGCCGTGAAAGGCGGGATCGCGTCGCGAGACATCCTTCGCGTCGCAAGAATTCGAATTCCAGAAGTGCGCCAGAAGCAGAAGCCGTCACGGCCTGGCCGTGATGGCCATCACGGCCGTGACGCGTGGCCTCTTTATAAATAGAGCAGATCAGAACAGAAAAAGGGGACTTCTTGGATCAGAATTTTCAGAGAACTTTTGTAATCCTTATTCTGGGGTTTCTTCTCCTTTTCTTTTCTCTTAATTCTTATGCTTAGGATGAATTCCGATTGTACGTGCGTCGTTGTTACGGACATGAGGAACTAATCCTCTTGTCTAAGGGATCGTTGAAGCCACCCATGGCGGCATAGTGTTCATGTAATGTAACTCTCTCTCCTTTAATTCAATTATGATTTTCCAATTCTGTTTTCATTGTGTCGATTATATGCTAGCGTGATCGACTAGTTAAATGTGTTGAGGCCTAGCGGCGATTCGCGTTTTAGAACTTGAATTGGGAACATCGGTCGAGTATTGCACGAGAGTGAGTAGGAGATCGATGCAACCTATAGGGAACAAGAATTAATAGAATTCGAGATTAGGGTTAAGAGACCTAGCAAGTAATTAACTCAAATCATCGAATACATCCTAATGAGCACGGAAGTGGATTTAGGAGAATTTAGGGGTCCCGGTTGACATTAAAATTGAACCTAGGGAGGAGAATATCATCACTTGGGTATTTTACATGATTGGGTAGGTGGATTAGAAACCTTAGATGCTTTTATTTCTGAATTTAATCACCGTAGCGTCATTTGATTTGATTCTTGAATTTGCGATCTCAATCTCTTTCTCTCAACCACTTTCTCTACTTAATCAACTCATCGGATTTCTCGCGAAATTAGTCAAATTGGTAACCCAATCCTTGTGTTCGACCTCGGTAGACTCTTACCGTGTTTTATTACTTGCGACGACCCGGTACACTTGCCGGTGAGTCAACATTTATCCTAATAGAGCCAAAATGCACTTTTTAGGTCATATAGGACCTAACTGGGCCAATTGGTACTTCTTTAGTCCTATTGGAGCCCAAATGGATTTGTGTGATCCTAAAAGAGCCCAAATGGACTTTTTAGGTCATATAGGACCTAACTGGGCCAATTTGTACTTCTATGGTCCTAATGGAGCCCAAATGGACTTGTTTGATCCTAATAGAGCCCAAATGGACTTTTTAGGTCATATAGGACCTATCTGGGTCAATTTGTACTTCTTTGGTCCTATTGGAGCCCAAATGGACTTGTTTGAACCTAATAGAGCCCAAATGGACTTGTTTGATCCTAATAGAGCCCAAATGGACTTTTTAGGTCATATAGGACCTAACTGGGCCAATTTGTACTTCTTTGGTCCTAATGGAGCCCAAATGGACTTGTTTGATCCTAATAGAGCCAAAATGGACTTTTTGGGTCATATAGGACCTAACTGGGCCAATTTGTACTTCTTTGGTCCTAATGGAGCCCAAATGGACTTGTTTGATCCTAATAGAGCCCAAATGGACTTTTTAGGTCATATAGGACCTATCTGGGTCAATTTGTACTTCTTTGGTCCTATTGGAGCCCAAATGGACTTGTTTGAACCTAATAGAGCCCAAATGGACTTGTTTGATCCTAATAGAGCCCAAATGGACTTTTTAGGTCTTATAGGACCTAACTGGGCCAATTTGTACTTCTTTGGTCCTAATGGAGCCCAAATGGACTTGTTTGACCCTAATAGAGCCCAAATGGACTTGTTTGATCCTAATAGAGCCCAAATGGACCTGTTAGGTCATAAAGGACCTAACTGGGCCAATTTGTACTTCTTTGGTCCTATTGGAGGCCAAACGAACTTATTTGATCTTAGTAGAGCCCAAATGGACTTGTTAGGTCATAAAGGACCTAACTGGGCCAATTTGTACTTCTTTGGTCCTAATGGAGCCCAAATGGACTTGTTTAGGTCATATAGGACCTAAATGGGCCAATTTGTACTTCTTTGGTCTTATTGGAGCCCAAATGGACTTGTTTGTTCCTAATAGAGCCAAAATGAACTTTTTAGGTCATATAGGACCTAATCTGGGCCAATTTGTACTTCTTTGGTCCTATTGGAGCCCAAATGGACTTGTTTATCCTAGTAGAGCCAAAATGCACTTTTTAGGTCATATACGACCAAACTGGACCAATTTGTACTTCTCTGGTTCTATTGGAGCCCAAATGGACTGGTTTGAGCCCAATTAAGGCCAAAATGCACTTTTTAGGTCATATAGGACCTAACTGGTCCAATTGGTACTTCTTTGGTCCTATTGGGGCCCAAATGGACTTGTGTGATCCTAATAGCGCCCAAATGGATTTTTTAGGTCATATAGGACCTAACTGGGCCAATTTGTACTTCTTTGGTCCTAATGGAGCCCAAATGGACTTGTTTGATCCTAATAGAGCCCAAATGGACTTTTTAGGTCATATTGGACCTATCTGGGCCAATTTGTACTTCTTTGGTCCTATTGGAGCCCAAATGGACTTGTTTCATCCTAATAGAGCCAAAATGGACTTTTTGGGTCATATAGGACCTAATGGGCCAATTTGTACATCTTTCGTCGAATGGAGCCCAAATGGACTTGTCGATCATAATAGAGCCCAAATGGACTTTTTAGGTCATATAGGACCTAATCGGGCCAATTTGTACTTCTTTGGTCGTATTGAAGCCCAAATGGACTGGTTTGATCCTAATAGAGCCAAAATGCACTTTTAGGTCATATAGGACCTAATCGGGCCTATTTGTACTTCTTTGGTCCTATTGGAGCCCAAATGGACTTGTTTGATCCTAATAGAGCCTAGCTGGACATTATAGGTCATATAGGACCTAACTGGGCCAATTTGTACTTCTTTGGTCCTATTGGAGCCCAAATGGACTTGTTTGATCCTAATGGAGCTCAAATGGACTTTTTAGGTCATATACTACCTAACTGGGCCAATTTGTACTTCTTTGGTCCTATTGGAGCCCAAACGGACTTGTTTGATCCTAATAGAGCCCAAATGGACTTGTTTGATCCTAATAGAGCCCAAATGGACTTTTTAGGTCATATAGGACCTAACTGGGCCAATTTGTACTTCGTTGGTCCTATTGGAGCCCAAATGGACTTGTTTGATCCTAATAGAGCCAAAATGTACTTTTTAGGTCATATAGGACCTAACTGGGCCAATTTGTACTTCTTTGGTCCTATTGGAGCCCAAACGGACTTGTTTGATCCTAATAGAGCCCAACTGGACATTTTAGGTCAAATAGGACCTAACTGGGCCAATTTTTACTTCTTTGGTCCTATTGGAGCCCAAACGGACTTGTTTGATCCTAATAGAGCCCAAATGGACTTTTTAGGTCATATAGCACCTAACTGGGACAATTTGTAATTCTTTGGTCCTATTGGAGCCCAAATGGACTTGTTTATCCTAATAGAGCCAAAATGCACTTTTTAGGTCATATAGGACCTAACTGGGCCAATTGGTACTTCTTTAGTCCTATTGGAGCCCAAATGGACTTGTGTGATCCTAATAGAGCCCAAATGGACTTTTTAGGTCATATAGGACCTAACTGGGCCAATTTGTACTTCTTTGGTCCTAATGGAGCCCAAATGGACTTGTTTGATCCTAATAGAGCCCAAATGGATTTTTTAGGTCATATAGGACCTATCTGGGTCAATTTGTACTTCTTTGGTCCTATTGGAGCCCAAATGGACTTGTTTCATCCTAATAGAGCCAAAATGGACTTTTTGGGTCATATAGGACCTAACTGGGCCGATTTGTACATCTTTCATCCTAATGGAGCCCAATTGGACTTGTTTGATCATAATAGAGCCCAAATGGACTTTTTAGGTCATATAGGACCTAACTGGGCCAATTTGTACTTCTTTGGTCCTATTGGAGCCCAAATGCACTTGTTTGATCCTAATAGAGCCCAAATGGACCTGTTAGGTCATAAAGGACCTAACTGGGCCAATTTGTACTTCTTTGGTCCTATTGGAGCCCAAATGGACTTGTTTGATCCTAATAGAGCCCAAATGGACTTGTTTGACCCTAATAGAGCCCAAATGGACTTGTTTGATCCTAATAGACCCCAAATGGACTTTTTAGGTCATATAGGACCTATCTGGGCCAATTTGTACTTCTTTGGTCCTATTGGAGCCCAAATGGACTTGTTTGATCCTAATAGAGCCAAAATGCACTTTTTAGGTCATGTATGACCTAACTGGGCCAATTTGTACTTCTTTGGTCCTATTGGAGGCCAAATGGACTTGTTTGATCCTAATAGAGCCAAAATGGTCTTTTTAGGTCAAATAGGACCCTAACAGGGCCAATTTGTACTACTTTGAACCTATTGGAGCCCAAATGGACTTGTTTGATCCTAATGGAGCCCAAATGGACTTTTTAGGTCATATAGGTCCTAATAGTGTCAATTTGTACTTCTTCGGTCCTATTTGAGTCCAAATGGACTTGTTTGATCCTAATAGAGCCAAAATGCACTTTTTAGGTCATATAGGACCTAACTGGGCCAATTTGAACTTCTTTGGTCCTATTGGAGCCCAAATGGAGTTGTTTGATCCTAAAAGAGCCCAAATGGACTTTTTGGGTCATATATGACCTAACTGGGCCAATTTGTACTTCTTTGGTCCTATTGGAGCCCAAGTAGACTAGTTTGATCCTAATAGAGCCCAAATGCACTTTTTAGGTCATATAGGACCTAACTGGGCCAATTTGTACTTCTTTGGTCGTATTGAAGCCCAAATGGACTGGTTTTATCCTAATAGAGCCAAAATGCACTTTTTAGGTCATATAGGACCTAACTGGGCCAATTTGTACTTCTTTGGTCCTATTGGAGCCCAAATGGACTTGTTTGATCCTAATAGAGCCAAGCTGGACATTTTAGGTCATATAGGACCTAACTGGGTCAATTGGTACTTCTTTGGTCCTATTGGAGCCCAAATGGACTTGTGTGATCCTAATAGAGCCCAAATGGACATTTTAGGTCATATAGGACCTAACTGGGCCAATTTGTACTTCTTTGGTCCAAATGGAGCCCAAATGGACTTGTTTGATCCTAATAGAGCCCAAATGGATTTTTTAGGTCATATAGGACCTATCTGGGTCAATTTGTACTACTTTGGTCATATTGGAGCCCAAATGGACTTGTTTCATCCTAATAGAGCCAAAATGGACTTTTTGGGTCATATAGGACCTAACTGGGCCGATTTGTACATCTTTCATCCTAATGGAGGCCAATTGGACTTGTTTGATCATAATAGAGCCCAAATGGACTTTTTAGGTCATATAGGACCTAACTGGGCCAATTTGTACTTCTTTGGTCCTATTGGAGCCCAAATGCACTTGTTTGATCCTAATAGAGCCCAAATAGACCTGTTAGGTCATAAAGGACCTAACTGGGCCAATTTGTACTTCTTTGGTCCTATTGGAGCCCAAATGGACTTGTTTGATCCTAATAGAGCCCAAATGGACTTGTTTGACCCTAATAGAGCCCAAATGGACTTGTTTGATCCTAATAGACCCCAAATGGACTTTTTAGGTCATATAGGACCTATCTGGGCCAATTTGTACTTCTTTGGTCCTATTGGAGCCCAAATGGACTTGTTTGATCCTAATAGAGCTAAAATGCACTTTTTAGGTCATGTATGACCTAACTGGGCCAATTTGTACTTCTTTGGTCCTATTGGAGGCCAAATGGACTTGTTTGATCCTAATAGAGCCAAAATGGTCTTTTTAGGTCAAATAGGACCTAACAGGGCCAATTTGTACTACTTTGAACCTATTGGAGCCCAAATGGACTTGTTTGATCCTAATGGAGGCCAAATGGACTTTTTAGGTCATATAGGACCTAAATGTGTCAATTTGTACTTCTTCGGTCCTATTTGAGCCCAAATGGACTTGTTTGATCCTAATAGAGCCAAAATGCACTTTTTAGGTCATATAGGACCTAACTGGGCCAATTTGTACTTCTTTGTTCGTATTGAAGCCCAAATGGACTGGTTTGATCCTAATAGAGCCAAAATGCACTTTTTAGGTCATATAGGACCTAACTGGGCCAATTTGTACTTCTTTGGTCCTATTGGAGCCCAAATGGACTTGTTTGATCCTAATAGAGCCAAGCTGGACATTTTAGGTCATATAGGACCTAACTGGGCCAATTTGTACTTCTTTGGTCCTATTGGAGCCCAAATGGACTTGTTTGATCCTAATAGAGCCCAAATGCACTTTTTAGGTCATATACGACCTAACTGGGCCAATTTGTACTACTCTGGTCCTAATGGAGCCCAAATGGACTTGTGTGATCCTAGTAGAGCCCAAATGGACGTTTTAGGTCATATAGGACCTATCTGGGTCAATTTACATTTCTTTGATCCTATTGGAGCCCAAATGGACTTGTTTCATCCTAATAGAGCCAAAATGGACTTTTTGGGTCATATAGGACCTAACTGGGCCAATTTGTACATCTTTCGTCCTAATGGAGCCCAAATGTACTTGTTTGATCATAATAGAGCCCAAATGGACTTTTTAGGTCATATAGGACCTAACTGGGCCAATTTGTACTTCTTTGGTCCTATTGGTGCCCAAATGGAATTGTTTGAACCTAATAGAGCCCAAATGGACTTGTTTGATCCTAATAAAGCCCAAATGGACTTTTTAGGTCATATATGACCTAACTGGGCCAATTTGTACTTCTTTGGTCCTATTGGAGCCCAAATGGACTTGTTTGATCCTAATAGAGCCCAAATGGATTTTTTAGGTCATATAGGACCTATCTGGGTCAATTTGTACTTCTTTGGTCCTATTGGAGCCCAAATGGACTTGTTTGATCCTAATGGAGCTCAAATGGACTTTTTAGGTCATATACTACCTAACTGGGCCAATTTGTACTTCTTTGGTCCTATTGGAGCCCAAACGGACTTGTTTGATCCTAATAGAGCCCAGCTGGACATTTTAGGTCATATAGGACCTAACTGGGCCAACTTGTACTTCTTTGGTCCTATTGGAGCCCAAATTGACTTGTTTGATCCTAATAGAGCCCAAATGGACATTTTAGGTCATATAGGACCTAACTGGGCCAATTTGTACTTCTTTGGTCCTATTGGAGCCCAAATGGACTTGTTTGATCCTAATAGAGCCAAAATGCACTTTTTAGGTCATATACGACCTAACTGGGCCAATTTGTACTTCTCTGGTCCTAATGGAGCCCAAATGGACTTGTTTGATCCTAGTAGAGCCCAAATGGACTTTTTAGGTCATATAGGACCTATCTGGGTCAATTTGCATTTCTTTGATCCTATTGGAGCCCAAATGGAATTGTTTCATCCTAATAGAGCCAAAATGGACTTTTTGGGTCATATAGGACCAAACTGGGCCAATTTGTACATCTTTCGTCCTAATGGAGCCCAAATGGACTTGTTTGATCATAATAGAGCCCAAATGGACTTTTTAGGTCATATAGGACCTAACTGGGCCAATTTGTACTTCTTTGGTCCTAATGGAGCCCAAATGGACTTGTTTGATCCTAATAGAGCCCAAATGGACTTTTTAGGTCATATAGGACCTATCTGGGTCAATTTGTACTTCTTTGGTCCTATTGGAGCCCAAATGGACTTGTTTGATCCTAATAGAGCCAAAATGTACTTTTTAGGTCATATAGGACCTAACTGGGCCAATTTGTACTTCTTTGGTCCTATTGGAGCCCAAACGGACTTGTTTGATCTTAATAGAGCCTAACAGGACATTTTAGGTCATATACGACCTAACTGGGCCAATTTGTACTTCTTTGGTCCTATTGGAGCCCAAATGGACTTGTTTGATCCTAATGGAGCTCAAATGGACTTTTTAGGTCATATACTACCTAACTGGGCCAATTTGTACTTCTTTGGTCCTATTGGAGCCCAAACGGACTTGTTTGATCCTAATAGAGCCCAACTGGACATTATAGGTCATATAGGACCAAACTGTGCCAATTTGTACTTCTTTGGTCCTAATGGAGGCCAAATGTACTTGGTTGATCCTAATAGAGACCCAATGGACTTGTTTGATCCTAATAGAGCCCATATGGACTTGTTAGGTTAGAAAGGACCTAACTGGGCCAATTTGTACTTCTTTGGTCCTAATGGAGCCCAAATGCACTTGTTTGATCCTAATAGAGCCCAAATGGACTTGTTAGGTCATATAGGACCTAACTGGGCCAATTTGTACTTCTTTGGTCCTATTGGAGCCCAAATGGACTTGTTTGAACCTAATAGAGCCCAAATGGACTTGTTTGATCCTAATAGAGCCCAAATGGACTTTTTAGGTCATATAGGACCTAACTGGGCCAATTTGTACTTCGTTGGTCCTATTGGAGCCCAAATGGACTTGTTTGATCCTAATAGAGCCAAAATGTACTTTTTAGGTCATATATGACCTAACTGGGCCAATTTGTACTTCTTTGGTCCTATTGGAGCCCAAACGGACTTGTGTGATCCTAATAGAGCCCAACTGGACATTTTAGGTCATATAGGACCTAACTGGGCCAATTTGTACTTCTTTGGTCCTATTGGAGCCCAAATGGACTTGTTTATCCTAATAGAGCCAAAATGCACTTTTTAGGTCATATAGGACCTAACTGGGCCAATTGGTACTTCTTTAGTCCTATTGGAGCCCAAATGGACTTGTGTGATCCTAATAGAGCCCAAATGGACTTTTTAGGTCATATAGGACCTAACTGGGCCAATTTGTACTTCTTTGGTCCTAATGGAGCCCAAATGGACTTGTTTGATCCTAATAGAGCCCAAATGGACTTTTTAGGTCATATAGGACCTATCTGGGTCAATTTGTACTTCTTTGGTCCTATTGGAGCCCAAATGGACTTGTTTCATCCTAATAGAGCCAAAATGGACTTTTTGGGTCATATAGGACCTAACTGGGCCGATTTGTACATCTTTCATCCTAATGGAGCCCAAATGGACTTGTTTGATTATAATAGAGCCCAAATGGACTTTTAGGTCATATAGGACCTAACTGGGCCAATTTGTACTTCTTTGGTCCTATTGGAGCCCAAATGCACTTGTTTGATCCTAATAGAGCCCAAATGGACTTGTTTGATCCTAATAAAGCCCAAATGGACTTTTTAGGTCATATAGGACCTAACTGGGCCAATTTGTACTTCTTTCGTCCTAATGGAGCCCAAATGGACTTGCTTGATCATAATAGGGCCCAAATGGACTTTTTAGGTCATATAGGACCTAACTGGGCCAATTTGTACTTCTTTGGTCCTATTGGAGCCCAAATGGACTTGTTTGAACCTAATAGAGCCCAAATGGACTTGTTTGATCCTAATAAAGCCCAAATGGACTTTTTAGGTCATATAGGACCTAACTGGGCCAATTTGTACTTCTTTGGTCCTATTGGAGCCCAAATGGACTTGTTTGATCCTAATAGAGCCAAAATGTACTTTTTAGGTCATATAGGACCTAACTGGGCCAATTTGTACTTCTTTGGTCCTAATGGAGCCCAAATGGACTTGTTTGATCCTAATAGAGCCCAAATGGACTTTTTAGGTCATATAGGACCTATCTGGGTCAATTTGTACTTCTTTGGTCCTATTGGAGCCCAAATGGACTTGTTTGAACCTAATAGAGCCCAAATGGACTTGTTTGATCCTAATAGAGCCCAAATGGACTTTTTAGGTCTTATAGGACCTAACTGGGCCAATTTGTACTTCTTTGGTCCTAATGGAGCCCAAATGGACTTGTTTGACCCTAATAGAGCCCAAATGGACTTGTTTGATCCTAATAGAGCCCAAATGGACCTGTTAGGTCATAAAGGCCCTAACTGGGCCAATTTGTACTTCTTTGGTCCTATTGGAGGCCAAACGAACTTATTTGATCTTAGTAGAGCCCAAATGGACTTGTTAGGTCATAAAGGACCTAACTGGGCCAATTTGTACTTCTTTGGTCCTAATGGAGCCCAAATGGACTTGTTTAGGTCATATAGGACCTAAATGGGCCAATTTGTACTTCTTTGGTCTTATTGGAGCCCAAATGGACTTGTTTGTTCCTAATAGAGCCAAAATGAACTTTTTAGGTCATATAGGACCTAACTGGGCCAATTTGTACTTCTTTGGTCCTATTGGAGCCCAAATGGACTTGTTTATCCTAGTAGAGCCAAAATGCACTTTTTAGGTCATATACGACCAAACTGGACCAATTTGTACTTCTCTGGTTCTATTGGAGCCCAAATGGACTGGTTTGAGCCCAATTAAGGCCAAAATGCACTTTTTAGGTCATATAGGACCTAACTGGTCCAATTGGTACTTCTTTGGTCCTATTGGGGCCCAAATGGACTTGTGTGATCCTAATAGCGCCCAAATGGATTTTTTAGGTCATATAGGACCTAACTGGGCCAATTTGTACTTCTTTGGTCCTAATGGAGCCCAAATGGACTTGTTTGATCCTAATAGAGCCCAAATGGACTTTTTAGGTCATATTGGACCTATCTGGGCCAATTTGTACTTCTTTGGTCCTATTGGAGCCCAAATGGACTTGTTTCATCCTAATAGAGCCAAAATGGACTTTTTGGGTCATATAGGACCTAACTGGGCCAATTTGTACATCTTTCGTCGAATGGAGCCCAAATGGACTTGTCTGATCATAATAGAGCCCAAATGGACTTTTTAGGTCATATAGGACCTAACTGGGCCAATTTGTACTTCTTTGGTCGTATTGAAGCCCAAATGGACTGGTTTGATCCTAATAGAGCCAAAATGCACTTTTTAGGTCATATAGGACCTAACTGGGCCAATTTGTACTTCTTTGGTCCTATTGGAGCCCAAATGGACTTGTTTGATCCTAATAGAGCCTAGCTGGACATTATAGGTCATATAGGACCTAACTGGGCCAATTTGTACTTCTTTGGTCCTATTGGAGCCCAAATGGACTTGTTTGATCCTAATGGAGCTCAAATGGACTTTTTAGGTCATATACTACCTAACTGGGCCAATTTGTACTTCTTTGGTCCTATTGGAGCCCAAACGGACTTGTTTGATCCTAATAGAGCCCAAATGGACTTGTTTGATCCTAATAGAGCCCAAATGGACTTTTTAGGTCATATAGGACCTAACTGGGCCAATTTGTACTTCGTTGGTCCTATTGGAGCCCAAATGGACTTGTTTGATCCTAATAGAGCCAAAATGTACTTTTTAGGTCATATAGGACCTAACTGGGCCAATTTGTACTTCTTTGGTCCTATTGGAGCCCAAACGGACTTGTTTGATCCTAATAGAACCCAACTGGACATTTTAGGTCATATAGGACCTAACTGGGCCAATTTGTACTTCTTTGGCCCTATTGGAGCCCAAATGGACTTGCTTGATCCTAATAGAGCCCAAATGGACTTTTTAGGTCATATAGCACCTAACTGGGACAATTTGTAATTCTTTGGTCCTATTGGAGCCCAAATGGACTTGTTTATCCTAATAGAGCCAAAATGCACTTTTTAGGTCATATAGGACCTAACTGGGCCAATTGGTACTTCTTTAGTCCTATTGGAGCCCAAATGGACTTGTGTGATCCTAATAGAGCCCAAATGGACTTTTTAGGTCATATAGGACCTAACTGGGCCAATTTGTACTTCTTTGGTCCTAATGGAGCCCAAATGGACTTGTTTGATCCTAATAGAGCCCAAATGGACTTTTAGGTCATATAGGACCTATCTGGGTCAATTTGTACTTCTTTGGTCCTATTGGAGCCCAAATGGACTTGTTTCATCCTAATAGAGCCAAAATGGACTTTTTGGGTCATATAGGACCTAACTGGGCCGATTTGTACATCTTTCATCCTAATGGAGCCCAATTGGACTTGTTTGATCATAATAGAGCCCAAATGGACTTTTTAGGTCATATAGGACCTAACTGGGCCAATTTGTACTTCTTTGGTCCTATTGGAGCCCAAATGCACTTGTTTGATCCTAATAGAGCCCAAATGGACCTGTTAGGTCATAAAGGACCTAACTGGGCCAATTTGTACTTCTTTGGTCCTATTGGAGCCCAAATGGACTTGTTTGATCCTAATAGAGCCCAAATGGACTTGTTTGACCCTAATAGAGCCCAAATGGACTTGTTTGATCCTAATAGACCCCAAATGGACTTTTTAGGTCATATAGGACCTATCTGGGCCAATTTGTACTTCTTTGGTCCTATTGGAGCCCAAATGGACTTGTTTGATCCTAATAGAGCCAAAATGCACTTTTTAGGTCATGTATGACCTAACTGGGCCAATTTGTACTTCTTTGGTCCTATTGGAGGCCAAATGGACTTGTTTGATCCTAATAGAGCCAAAATGGTCTTTTTAGGTCAAATAGGACCTAACAGGGCCAATTTGTACTACTTTGAACCTATTGGAGCCCAAATGGACTTGTTTGATCCTAATGGAGCCCAAATGGACTTTTTAGGTCATATAGGTCCTAATAGTGTCAATTTGTACTTCTTCGGTCCTATTTGAGCCCAAATGGACTTGTTTGATCCTAATAGAGCCAAAATGCACTTTTTAGGTCATATAGGACCTAACTGGGCCAATTTGAACTTCTTTGGTCCTATTGGAGCCCAAATGGAGTTGTTTGATCCTAAAAGAGCCCAAATGGACTTTTTGGGTCATATATGACCTAACTGGGCCAATTTGTACTTCTTTGGTCCTATTGGAGCCCAAGTAGACTAGTTTGATCCTAATAGAGCCCAAATGCACTTTTTAGGTCATATAGGACCTAACTGGGCCAATTTGTACTTCTTTGGTCGTATTGAAGCCCAAATGGACTGGTTTGATCCTAATAGAGCCAAAATGCACTTTTTAGGTCATATAGGACCTAACTGGGCCAATTTGTACTTCTTTGGTCCTATTGGAGCCCAAATGGACTTGTTTGATCCTAATAGAGCCAAGCTGGACATTTTAGGTCATATAGGACCTAACTGGGTCAATTGGTACTTCTTTGGTCCTATTGGAGCCCAAATGGACTTGTGTGATCCTAATAGAGCCCAAATGGACATTTTAGGTCATATAGGACCTAACTGGGCCAATTTGTACTTCTTTGGTCCAAATGGAGCCCAAATGGACTTGTTTGATCCTAATAGAGCCCAAATGGATTTTTTAGGTCATATAGGACCTATCTGGGTCAATTTGTACTTCTTTGGTCCTATTGGAGCCCAAATGGACTTGTTTCATCCTAATAGAGCCAAAATGGACTTTTTGGGTCATATAGGACCTAACTGGGCCGATTTGTACATCTTTCATCCTAATGGAGGCCAATTGGACTTGTTTGATCATAATAGAGCCCAAATGGACTTTTTAGGTCATATAGGACCTAACTGGGCCAATTTGTACTTCTTTGGTCCTATTGGAGCCCAAATGCACTTGTTTGATCCTAATAGAGCCCAAATAGACCTGTTAGGTCATAAAGGACCTAACTGGGCCAATTTGTACTTCTTTGGTCCTATTGGAGCCCAAATGGACTTGTTTGATCCTAATAGAGCCCAAATGGACTTGTTTGACCCTAATAGAGCCCAAATGGACTTGTTTGATCCTAATAGACCCCAAATGGACTTTTTAGGTCATATAGGACCTATCTGGGCCAATTTGTACTTCTTTGGTCCTATTGGAGCCCAAATGGACTTGTTTGATCCTAATAGAGCTAAAATGCACTTTTTAGGTCATGTATGACCTAACTGGGCCAATTTGTACTTCTTTGGTCCTATTGGAGGCCAAATGGACTTGTTTGATCCTAATAGAGCCAAAATGGTCTTTTTAGGTCAAATAGGACCTAACAGGGCCAATTTGTACTACTTTGAACCTATTGGAGCCCAAATGGACTTGTTTGATCCTAATGGAGGCCAAATGGACTTTTTAGGTCATATAGGACCTAAATGTGTCAATTTGTACTTCTTCGGTCCTATTTGAGCCCAAATGGACTTGTTTGATCCTAATAGAGCCAAAATGCACTTTTTAGGTCATATAGGACCTAACTGGGCCAATTTGTACTTCTTTGTTCGTATTGAAGCCCAAATGGACTGGTTTGATCCTAATAGAGCCAAAATGCACTTTTTAGGTCATATAGGACCTAACTGGGCCAATTTGTACTTCTTTGGTCCTATTGGAGCCCAAATGGACTTGTTTGATCCTAATAGAGCCAAGCTGGACATTTTAGGTCATATAGGACCTAACTGGGCCAATTTGTACTTCTTTGGTCCTATTGGAGCCCAAATGGACTTGTTTGATCCTAATAGAGCCCAAATGCACTTTTTAGGTCATATACGACCTAACTGGGCCAATTTGTACTACTCTGGTCCTAATGGAGCCCAAATGGACTTGTGTGATCCTAGTAGAGCCCAAATGGACGTTTTAGGTCATATAGGACCTATCTGGGTCAATTTACATTTCTTTGATCCTATTGGAGCCCAAATGGACTTGTTTCATCCTAATAGAGCCAAAATGGACTTTTTGGGTCATATAGGACCTAACTGGGCCAATTTGTACATCTTTCGTCCTAATGGAGCCCAAATGTACTTGTTTGATCATAATAGAGCCCAAATGGACTTTTTAGGTCATATAGGACCTAACTGGGCCAATTTGTACTTCTTTGGTCCTATTGGTGCCCAAATGGAATTGTTTGAACCTAATAGAGCCCAAATGGACTTGTTTGATCCTAATAAAGCCCAAATGGACTTTTTAGGTCATATAGGACCTAACTGGGCCAATTTGTACTTCTTTGGTCCTAATGGAGCCCAAATGGACTTGTTTGATCCTAATAGAGCCCAAATGGATTTTTTAGGTCATATAGGACCTATCTGGGTCAATTTGTACTTCTTTGGTCCTATTGGAGCCCAAATGGACTTGTTTGATCCTAATGGAGCTCAAATGGACTTTTTAGGTCATATACTACCTAACTGGGCCAATTTGTACTTCTTTGGTCCTATTGGAGCCCAAACGGACTTGTTTGATCCTAATAGAGCCCAACTGGACATTATAGGTCCTATAGGACCTAACTGTGCCAATTTGTACTTCTTTGGTCCTAATGGAGGCCAAATGTACTTGCTTGATCCTAATAGAGCCCCAATGGACTTGTTTGATCCTAATAGAGCCCATATGGACATGTTAGGTTAGAAAGGACCTAACTGGGCCAATTTGTACTTCTTTGGTCCTCATGGAGCCCAAATGCACTTGTTTGATCCTAATAGAGCCCAAATTGACTTGTTAGGTCATAAAGGACCTAACTGGGCCAATTTGTACTTCTTTGGTCCTATTGGAGCCCAAATGGACTTGTTTGATCCTAATAGAGCCCAAATGGACTTGTTTGACCCTAATAGAGCCCAAATGGACTTGTTTGATCCTAATAGATCCCAAATGGACTTTTTAGGTCATATAGGACCTATCTGGGCCAATTTGTACTTCTTTGGTCCTATTGAAGCCCAAATGGACTTGTTTGATCCTAATAGAGCCAAAATGCACTTTTTAGGTCATATATGACACTAACTTGGCCAATTTGTACTTCTTTGGTCCTATTGGAGGCCAAATGGACTTGTTTGATCCTAATAGAGCCCCAATGAACTTGTTTGATCCTAATAGAGCCCATATGGACTTGTTAGGTCATAAAGGACCTAACTGGGCCAATTTGTACTTCTTTGGTGCTATTGGAGCCCAAATAGACTTGTTTGATCCTAGTAGAGCCCAACTGGACATTTTAGGTCACAAAGGACCTAACTCGGTCAATTTGTACTTCTTTGGTCCTATTGGAGCCCAAATGGACTTGTTTGATCTTAATAGAGCCCAAATGGACTTTTTAGGTCATATAGGACCTAACTGGGCCAATTTGCACTTCTTTGGTCCGATTGGAGCCCAAATGGACTTGTTTGATCCTAATAGAGCCCAACTGGACATTTTAGGTCATATAGGACCTAACTAGGCCAATTTGTACTTCTTTGGTCTTGTTGGAGTCTAAATGGACTTGTTTGATCGTAATAGAGCCCAAATGGACTTCTTAAGTCATATAGGACCTAATTGGGTCAACTTGTACTTCTTTGGTCCTAATGGAGGCTAAATGGACTTGTTTGGCCCAAGGGAGTCATGGGTTAACCATGGGATCATGGCAAGTCCTTTATGCACTTTTTAGGTCATATAGGACCTAACTGGGCCAATTTGTACTTCTTTGGTGCTATTGGAGCCAAAATGGACTTGTTTGAACCTAATAGAGCCCAAATGGACTTTTTAGGTCATATAGGACCTAACTGGGCCAATTTGTACTTCTTTGGTGCTATTGGAGCCCAAATGGACTTGTTTGATCCTAATAGAGCCCAAACGGTCTTTTTAGGTCAAATAGGACCTAACAGGGCCAATTTGTACTGCTTTGAACCTATTGGAGCCCAAATGGACTTGTTTGATCCTAATGGAGCCCAAATGGACTTTTTAGGTCATATAGGACCTAACTGGGTCAATTTGTACTTCTTCGGTCCTATTTGAGCCCAAATGGACTTATTTGATCCTAATAGAGCCAAAATGCACTTTTTAGGTAATATAGGACCTAACTGGGTCAATTTGTACTTCTTTGGTCCTATTGGAGCCCAAATGGACTTGTTTGATCCTAATAGAGCCAAAATGCACTTTTTTGGTCATATAGGACCTAACTGTGCCAATTTGTACTTCTTTGGTCCTATTGGATCCCAAATGGACTTGTTTGATCCTATTAGAGCCCAAATGGACTTTTTAGGTCATATAGGACCTAACTGGGCCAATTTGTACTTCTTTTGCCCTAATGGAGCCCAAATGGACTTGTTTGATCCTAATAGAGCCCAAATGGACTTTTTAGGTCATATAGGACCTAACTGGGCCAATTTGTACTTCTTTTGTCCTAATGGAGCCCAAATGGACTTGTTTGATCCTAATAGAGCCAAAATGCACTTTTTAGGTCATATAGGACCTAACTGGGCCAATTTGTACTTCTTTGGTCCTATTGGAGCCCAAATGGACTTGTTTGAGCCCAATTAAGGCAAAAATGCACTTTTAAGGTCATATAGGACCTAACTGGGCCAATTTGTACTTCTTTGGTCCTATTGGAGCCCAAATGGACTTGTGTGATCCTAATAGAACCCAAATGTACTTTTTAGGTCATATAGGACCTAACTGGGCCAATCTGTACTTCTTTGGTCCTAATGGAGCCCAAATGGACTTGTTTGATCCTAATAGAGCCCAAATGGACTTTTTAGGTCATATAGGACCTATATGGGCCGATTTGTACTTCTTTGGTCCTATTGGAGCCCAAATGGACTTGTTTGATCCTAATAGAGCCAAAATGGACTTTTTGGGTCATATAGGACCTAACTGGGCCAATTTGTACATCTTTGGTCCTAATGGAGCCAAAATGGACTTGTTTGATCCTAATAGAGCCCAAATGGACTTTTTAGGTCATATAGGACCAAATTGGGCCAATTTGTACTTCTTTGGTCCTATGGGAGCCCAAATGGACTTGTTTAAACCTAATAGAGCCCAAATGAACTTGTTTGATCCTAATAGAGCCCAAATGGACTTTTTAGGTCATAAAGGACCTAATTGGGCCAATTTGTACTTCTGTGGGCCTATTGGAGCCCAATTGGACTTGTTTGTCCCTAATAGAGCCCAAATGGACTTTTTGGACCTAATTGGGCCAATTGCCCCGAATGGCCTTATTGTAATTCTTTGGTCCTAATGGTGCCCAAATGGTCTTGTTTGAACCTAATAGAGCCCAAATGGACTTTTTAGGTCATATAGGACCTAACTGGGCCAATTTGTACTTCTTTGGTCCTAATGGAGCCCAAATGGACTTGTTTGATCCTAATAGAGCCCAACTGGACATTTTAGGCCATAATGGACCTAACTGGGCCAATTTGTACTTCTTTGGTCCTATTGGAGCCCAAATGGACTTGTTTGATCCTAATGGAGCCCAAATGGACTTTTTAGGTCATATAGGACCTAACTGGGCCAATTTGTACTTCTTTGGTCTTATTGGAGCCCAAATGGACTTGTTTGATCCTAATAGAGCCAAAATGCACTTTTTAGGTCATATAGGACCTAACTGGGCCAATTTGTACTTCTTTGGTCCAATTGGAGCCCAAATGGACTTAGGTTGATCCTAAAAGAGCCCAAATGGACTTTTTAGGTCATATCGGACCTAACTGGGCCAATTTGTACTTCTTTGGTCCTTTTGGAGCCCAAATGGACTTGTTTGATCCTAATAGAGCCAAAATGGACTTTTTGGGTCATATAGGACCTAACTGGGCAAATTTGTACATCTTTGGTCCTAATGGAGCCCAAATGGACTTGTTTGATCCTAATAGAGCCCAAATGGACTTTTTAGGTCATATAGGACCTAACTAGGCCAATTTGTACTTCTTTGGTCCTATTGGAGCCCAAATGAACTTGTTTGATCCTAATAGAGCCAAAATGGACTTTTTGGGTCATATAGGACCTAACTGGGCCAATTTGTACATCTTTGGTCCTAATGGTGCCCAAATGGACTTGTTTGATCCTAATAGAGCCCAAATGGACTTTTTAGGTCATATAGGACCTAACTGGGCCAATTTGTACATCTTTGGTCCTATTGGAGCCCAAATGGACTTGTTTGATCCTGATAGAGCCTAACTGGACATATTAGGTCATATAGGACCTAACTGGGCCAATTTGTACTTCTTCGGTCCTAATTGAGCCCAAATGGACTTGTTTGATCCTAGTGGAGCCCAAATGGACATTTTAGGTCATATAGGACCTAATTGGGTCAATTTGTACTTCTTTGGTCCTAATGGAGCCCAAATGGACTTGTTTGATCCTAATAGAGCCCCAAATGGACTTGTTTGATACTAATAGAGCCAAAATGCACTTTTTAGGTCATATAGGACCTAACTGGGCCAATTTGTACTGCTTTGGTCCTATTGGAGCCCAAATGGACTTGTTTGATCCTAATTGAGCCAAAATGCACTTTTTCGGTCATATAGGACCTAGCTGTGCCAATTTGTACTTCTTTGGTCCTATTGGAGCCCAAATGGACTTCTTTGATCAAAATAGAGCCCAAATGGACCTTTTAGGTCATATATGACCTATCTGGGCCAATTTGTACTTCTTTGGTCCCATTGGAGCCCATAAGGACTTGTTAGGTCATAAAGGACCCAACTGGGCCAATTTGTACTTCTTTGGTCCTGATGGATCCCAAATGGACCTGTTTCATCCTAATAGAGCCCAAATGGACTTTTTAGGTCATAAAGGACCTAACTTGGCCAATTTGTACTTCTTTGGTCCTATTGGAGCCCAAATCGACTTGTTTGATCCTAATAGAGCCCAAATGGACTTTTTAGGTCATATAGGACCTAACTGGGCCAATTTGTAATTCTTTGGTCCTATTGGAGCCCAAATGGACTTGTTTGATCCTAATAGAGCCCAACTGGACATTTTAAGTCATATAGGACCTAACTGGGCCAATTTGTACTTCTTTGGTCCTAATAGAGCCCAAATGGACTTGTTTGATCCTAGTGGAGCCCAAATGGACTTTTTAGGTCATATAGGACCTATTTTGGCCAATTTGTACTTCTTTGGTCCTAATGGAGCCCAAATGGACTTGTTTGATCCTAATAGAGCCCCAAATGGACTTGTTTGATCCTAACAGAGCCGAAATGCACTTTTTAGGTCATATAGGACCTAACTGGGCCAATTTGTACTTCTTTGGTCCTATTGGAACCCAAATGGACTTGTTTGATCCTAATAGAGCCAAAATGCACTTTTTAGGTCATATAGGACCTAACTGTGCAAATTTGTACTTTTGTGGTCCTATTGGAGTCCAAATGGACTTGTTTGATCCTAATAGAGCCCAACTGGACATTTTAGTTCATATAGCACCTAACTGGGCCAATTTGTACTTCTTTGGTCCTAATGGAGCCCAAATGGACTTGTTTGATCCTAATAGAGCCCAACTGGACATTTTAGGTCCATTATCCTAATGGAGCCCAAATGGACTTTTTAGGTCATATAGGACCTAACTGGGCCAATTTGTACTTCTTTGGTCCTATTGGAGCCCAAATGGACTTGTTTGATCCTAATAGAGCCAAATTGCACTTTTTAGGTCATATAGGACCTAATTGGGCCAATTTGTACTTCTTTGGTCCTAATGGAGCCCAAATGGACTTGTTTGATCCTAATAGAGCCCCAAATGGACTTGTTTGATCCTAACAGAGCCGAAATTCACTTTTTAGGTCATATAGGACCTAACTGGGCCAATTTGTACTTCTTTGGTCCTATTGGAGCCCAAATGGACTTGTTTGATCCTAATAGAACCAAAATGCACTTTTTAGGTCATATAGGACCTAACTGTGCAAATTTGTACTTTTGTGGTCCTATTGGAGTCCAAATGGACTTGTTTGATCCTAATAGAGCCCAACTGGACATTTTAGTTCATATAGGACCTAACTAGGCCAATTTGTACTTCTTTGGTCCTAATGGAGCCCAAATGGACTTGTTTGATCCTAATAGAGCCCAACTGGACATTTTAGGTCATAATGGACCTAACTGGGCCAATTTGTAATTCTTTGGTCCTATTGGAGCCCAAATGGACTTGTTTGATCCTAATGGAGCCCAAATGGACTTTTTAGGTCATATAGGACCTAACTGGGCCAATTTGTACTTCTTTGGTCCTATTGGAGCCCAAATGGACTTGTTTGATCCTAATAGAGCCAAATTGCACTTTTTAGGTCATATAGGACCTAACTGGGCCAATTTATACTTCTTTGGTCCTATTGGATGCCAAATGGACTTGTTTGATCCTAATAGAGCCCCAATAGACTTGTTTGATCCTAATAGAGCCCATATGGACTTGTTAGGTCATAAAGGACCTAACTGGGCCAATTTGTACTTCATTGTTTTTGCTTTTACATTATTCGGCATAATTGCTAAACATTGTTAATTTTCGGATTTTTCACTCTTCCTGACCTTGTTGCCTTGTGCAAAGCATAACTTGAGCTACAAATATCGGATTTTGATGATCTTGCTGTCCCTAGAAAGATAAGGAAGGGACCTACAATTTTAGGTTCACAAGAATTGTCAAATAATTCCAAAATCAAGGCTAAATTGGGTCCCGAGTTCTCTGGCGCGGATCAGTGCGCAATCCATGATCTTCCTTCACTTAAATGGGCCTAACTTACTAATCTTAAGCCCAATTAAGGCATATGATACCTTGTTGGAAAGCTTATTCAGAGGCCCTTAATTTGGTCTAGGGTTAGGTCAGGATTAATAACCAAAAATACAAGATAACCGCAGCACAAGCTAGAGAGAGAAGGAAATCAAACAAATTTTACAATCATTGTTTTTTGTTTTACATTTTTGGGCTTAATTGATAAACATTGTTAATTTACGATTTTTTCACTCATCCTAACTTGTTGCCTTGCGCAGAGCATAACTAGAGCTACAGATTTCGGATTTTGGTGATCTTGCTGTCCCTAGAAAGATAAGGAAGAGACCTACAATTTCAATCACAAGAATTGTCAAATTATTCCAAAATCAAGGCTAAATTGGGTTCCGAGTTCACAAAAATAAAGGCTGTTTTTGCTTTTACATTATTGGGCTTTATTGGGCATAATTGCTAAACATTGTTAATTTTCGGATTTTTCACTCTTCCTGACCTTGTTTCCTTGTGCAGAGCATTACTAGAGCTACAGATATCGGATTTTGATGATCTTTCTGTCCCTAGAAAGATAAGGAAGGGACCTACAATTTCAGGTTCATAAGAATTGTCAAATTATTCCAAAATCAAGGCTAAATTGGATCCCGAGTTCTCTGGCGCGGATCAGTGCGCAGTCCATGACATTCCTTCACTTAAATAGGCCTAACTTACTAATCTTAAGCCCAATTAAGGCATACGATACCTTGTTGGAAAGCTTATTCAGAGGCCCTTAATTTGGTCTAGGGTTAGGTCAGGATTAATAACCAAAAATACAAGATTACCGCAGCACAAGCTAGAGAGAGAAGGAAATTAAACAAATTTTACAATCTTTGTTTTTGGTTTTACATTATTGGGTTTAATTGCTAAACATTGTCAATTTACGGTTTTTTCACTCATCCTAACTTGTTGCCTTGCGCAGAGCATAACTAGAGCTACATATTTCGGATTTTGGTGATCTTGCTGTCCCTAGAAAGATAAGGAAGAGACCTACAATTTCAATCACAAGAATTGTCAAATTATTCCAAAATCAAGGCTAAATTGGGTTCCGAGTTCACCAAAATCAAGGTTGTTTTTGCTTTTACATTATTGGGCTTTATTGGGCATAATTGCTAAACATTGTTAATTTTCGGATTTTTCACTCTTTCTGACCTTGTTTCCTTGTGCAGTGGATAACTATAGCTACAGATATCGGATTTTGATGATCTTGCTGTCCCTAGAAAGATAAGGAAGGGACCTACAATTTCAGGTTCACAAGAATTGTCAAATTATTCCAAAATCAAGGCTAAATTGGGATCTAATAGGACCAAAGATGTACAAATTGACCCAGTTAGGTCCTATATGACCCAAAAGGTCCAATTTGGCTCTATTAGCATCAAACAAGTCCATTTCACTCTTCCTGACCCTGATGCCTTGTCCAGAGCATAACTAGAGCTACAAATATCGGATTTTGATGATCTTGCTGTCCCTAGAAAGATAAGGAAGGGACCTACAATTTGAGGACCACAAGAATTGTCAAATTATTCCAAAATCAAGGCTAAATTGGGTCCGGAGTTCTCTGGCACGGATCAGTGCGCAGTCCATGATATTCCTTCTCTTAAATGGGCCAAACTTACTAATCTTAACACCAATTAAGGCATATGATACCTTGTTGGAAAGCTTATTCAGAGGCCCTTAAATTGTTCTACGGTTAGGTCAGGATTAATAAGAAAAAACAGCAGTTTACAGCTGCACAAGCCAGAGAGAGACGGAAATTAGACAACTTTTACAATCATTGTTTTTGCTTTTACATTATTGGGCTTAATTGGGCAAAATTACTAAACATTGTTAATTTTCGGATTTTTCACTCATCCCGACCTTGTTGCCATGTGCAGAGTATAACTAGAGCTACAAATATCGGATTTTGGTGGTCTTGCTGTCCCTAGAAAGATAAGGAAGAGACCAACAATGTCAGGTTTCACAAGAATTGTCAAATTAGACCAAAATCAAGGCTAAATTGGGTCCCGAGTTCTCTGGCGCGGATCAGTACGCAGTCCATGATGTTCCTTCACTTAAATGGGCCTAACTTACTAATCTTAAGCCCAATTAAGGCATATGATACCTTGTTGGAAAGCTTATTCGGAGGCCCTTAATTTGGTCTAGGGTTAGGTCGGGATTACAAAGCATAAATAGTAGTTTACAGCCGCACAAGTTAGAGAGAGAAGGAAATTAGACAACTTTTACAATCATTGTTTTTGCTTTTACATTATTGTGCATAATTGCTAAACATTGATAATTTTCGAATTTTTCATTCTTCCTGACCTTGTTGCCTTGTGCAGAGCATAACTAGAGCTACAGATATCGGATTTTGATGATCTTGCTGTCCCTAGAAAGATAAGGAAGGGACCTACAATTTCAGGTTCACAAGAATAGTCAAATTATTCCAAAATCAAGGCTAAATTGGGTCCCGAGTTCTCTAGCGCGGATCAGTGCGCAGTCCATGATATTCCTTCACTTAAATAGGCCTAACTTACTAATCTTAAGCCCAATTAAGGCATATGATACCTTGTTGGAAAGCTTATTTAGAGGCGCTTAATTTGGTCTAGGGTTAGGTCGGGAATAAAAAGCATAAATAGCAGTTTACAGCCGTACAAGCTAGAGAGAGAAGGAAATAGACAACTTTTACAATCACTGTTTTTGGTTTTATATTATTGGGCTTAATTGCTAGACATTGTTAATTTTCGGATTTTTCACTCAGCCCGACCTTGTTGCCATGCGCAGAGTGTAACTAGAGCTACAGATATCGGATTTTTGTGATCATGTTGTCCCTAGAAAGATAAGGAAGTGACCTACAATGTCAGGTTTCACAAGAATTGTCAAATTAGACCAAAATCAAGGCTAAATTGGGTCCCGAGTTCTCTGGCGCGGATCAGTACGCAGACCATGATGTTCCTTCACTTAAATGGGCCTAACTTACTAATCTTAAGCCCAATTAAGGCATATGATACCTTGTTGGAAAGCTTATTTAGAGGCCATTAATTTGGTCTAGGGTTAGGTGGGGATTAAAAATCATAAATAGCAGTTTACAGCCGCACAAACTAGAGAGAGAAGGAAATTAGACAACTTTTACAATCATTGTTTTGGCTTTTACATTATTGGGCTTAATTGCTAAACATTGTTAATTTTCGGAATTTTCACTCTTCCTGACCTTGTTGCCTTGTGCAGAGCATAACTAGAGCAACATATATCGGATTTTGAAGATCTTGCTCTCCCTAGAAAGATAAGGAAGGGACCTACAATTTCAGGTACACAAGAATTGTCAAATTATTCCAAAATCAAGGCTAAATTGGGTCCCGAGTTCTCTGGCGTGGATCAGTGCGCAGTCCATGATATTCCTTCACTTAAATGGGCATAACCTACAAATCTTAAGCTCAATTAAGGAATATGATACCTTGTTGGAAAGCTTATTCAGAGGCCCATAATTTGGTCTAGGGTTAGGTTGGGATTAAAAAGCATAAATAGCAGTTTACAGCCGCACAAGCTAGAGAGAGAAGGAAATTAGACAACTTTTACAATCATTGTTTTTCGTTTTATATTATTGGGCTTAATTGGGCATAATTGCTAAACATTGTTTATTTTCAGATTTTTCACACTTCCTAAACATGATGTTCCTTCACTTAAATGGGCCTAACTTACTAATATTAAGCCCAATTAAGGCATATGATACCTTGTTGTAGCTTATTCAAAGGCCCTTAATTTGGTCTTGGGTTAGGTCGGGATTAAAAAGCATAAATAGCAGTTCTGACCGCTCAGGCTAGAGAGAGAAGGAAATTAGACAACTTTTACAATCATTGTTTTTGCTTTTACATTATTGGCAATAATTGCTAAACATTGTTAATTTTTGGATTTTTCACTCTTCCAGACCTTGTTGCCTTGTGCAGAGCATAACTAGAGCTACAGATATCGGATTTTGATGATCTTGCTGTCCCTAGAAAGAGAAGGAAGGGACCTACAATTTCAGGTTTCACAAGAATTGTCAAATTAGACCAAAATCAAGGCTAAATTGGGCCCCGAGTTCTCTGGCGCGGATCAGTGCGCAGTCCATGATGTTCCTTCACTTAAATGGGCCTAACTTACTAATCTTAAGCCCAATTAAGGCATATGATACCTTGTTGGAAAGCTTATTTAGAGGCCGTTAATTTGGTCTAGGGTTAGGTCGGGATTAAAAAGCATAAATAGCAGTTTAATGCCGCACAAGCTAGAGAGAGAAGGAAAATAGACAACTTTTACAATCATTGTTTTTGCTTTTACATTGTTGGGCATAATTGCCAAACATTGTTAATTTTCGGATTTTTCACTCTTCCTGACCTTGTTGCCTTGTGCAGAGCATAACTAGAGCTATAGATATCGGATTTTGATGATCTTACTGTCCCTAGAAAGATAAGGAAGGGACCTACAATTTCAGGTGCACAAGAATTGTCAAATTAGACCAAAATCAAGGCTAAATTGAGTCCCGAGTTCTCTGGCGCGGATCAGTGCGCAGTCCATGATGTTCCTTCACTTAAATGGGCCTAACTTATTTATCTTAAGCCCAATTAAAGCATATTATACCTTGTTGGAAAGCTTATTCAGAGACCCTTAATTTGGTCTAGGGTTAGGTCTGGATTAAAAAGCATAAATAGCAGTTTAAAGCCGCACAAGCTAGAGAGAGAAGGAAATTAGACAACTTTTACAATCATTGTTTTTGCTTTTACATAATTGGGCTTAATTGCTAAACATTGTTAATTTTCGGATTTTTCACTCATCCCGACCTTATTGCCATGCGCAGAGTATAACTAGAGCTACAGATATTGGATTTTGATGATCTTGCTGTCCCTAGAAAGATAAGGAAGAAACCCACAATGTCAGGTTTCACAAGAATTGTCAAATTAGACCAAAGTCAAGGCTAAATTGGGTCCCGAGTTCTCTGGCGCGGATCAGTGCCCAGTCCATGATGTTCCTTCACTTAAATGGGCCTAACTTACTAATCTTAAGCCCAATGAAGGCATATGATACCTTGTTGGAAAGCTTATTCAGAGGCCCTTAATTTGGTCTAGGGTTAGGTCGGGATTAAAAAGCATAATAACAGTTTAGAGCCGCACAAGCTAGAGAGAGAAGGAAATTAGACAACTTTTACAATCATTGTTTTTGCTTTTACATCATTGGGCATAATTGCTAAACATTGTTAATTTTTGGATTTTTCACTCTTCCTGACCTTGTTGCCTTGCGTAGAACATAACTAGAGCTACAGATTTCGGATTTTGGTGATCTTGCTGTCCATAGAAAGATAAGGAAGAGACCTACAATGTCAAGTTTCACAAGAATTGCCAAATTAGACCAAAATCAAGGCTAAATTGGGTCCCGAGTTCTATGGCGCGGATCAGTGCGCAGTCCATGATGTTCCTTCACATAAATGGGCCTAACTTACTAATCTTAAGCCCAATTAAGGCATATGATACCTTGTTGGAAAGCTTGTTCAGAGGCCCTTAATTTGGTCTAGGGTTAGGTCGGGATTAAAAAGCATAAATAGCAGTTTACAGCTGCACAAGCTAGAGAGAGAAGGAAATTAGACAACTTTTACAATCATTGTTTTTGGTTTTACATTATTGGGCTTAATTGCAAAACATTGTTAATTTTCGGATTTTTCACTCTTCCTGACCTTGTTGCCTTGCGCAGAGCATAACTAGAGCTACAGATTTCGGATTTTGGTGATCTTGCTGTCCCTAGAAAGATAAGGAAGGGACCTACAATTTTAGGTTCACAAGAATTGTCAAATTATTCCCAAATAAAGGGTAAATTAGGTCCCGAGTACTCTGGGACGGAACAGTGCGCAGTCCATGATGTTCTTTCACTTAAATGGGCCTAACTTAATCATCTTAAGCCCAATTAAGGCATATGATACCTTGTTGGAAAGCTTATTCAGAGGCCCTTAATTTGGTCTAGGGTCAGGTCGGGATTAAAGAGCATAAATAGCAGTTTACAGCCACACAAGCTAGAGAGAGAAGGAAATTAGACAACTTTTATGGTCATTGTTTTTGGTTTTACATTATTGGGATTAATTGGACTTAATTGCTAAACATAGTTAATTTTCGGATTTTTCACTCATCCCAGTCTTGTTGCCAGGCGCAGAGTATAACTAGAGCTACAAATATCGGATTTTGGTGATCTTGCCGTCCTTAGAAAGATAAGGAAGAGACCTACAATTTCAGGTGACACAAGAATTGTCAATTTAGGCCAAAATCAAGGCTAAATTGGGTCCCGAGTTCTCTGGCGCGGATCCGTACGCCCTCCATGATGTTCCTTCACTTAAATGTGCCTCACTTACTCATCTTAAGCCCAATTATGGCATATAATACCTTGTTGGAAAGCTTATTCAGAGTCCTTTAGTTTGGTCTAGGATTAGGTCGGGATGAATAAGCATAAATAGTAGGTTACAGCCGCACAAGCCAGAGAGAGAAGGAAATTAGACAACTTTTACAATCATTGTTTTTGCTGTTACATTATTGGGCATAATTGCTAAACATTGTTAATTTATGGATTTTTCACTCTTCTTGACCTTGTTGCCTTAAGACAAAGATAATTAAAGCTACAGATTTCGTATTTTGGTGAACTTGCTGTCCCTAGAAAGATATGGAAGGGACCTACAATTTCAGGCTCATAAGAATTGTCAAATTATTCCAAAATCAAGGCTAAATTGGATCCCGAGTTCTCTGGCGCGGATCAGTACGCAGTCCATGACATTCCTTCACTTAAATAGGCCTAACTTACTAATCTTAAGCCCAATTAAGGCATATGATACCTTGTTGGAAAGCTTATTCAGAGGCCCTTAATTTGGTCTAGGGATAGGTTGGGATTAAAAAGCATAAATAGCAGTTTACAGCCGCACAAGATAGAGAGAGAAGGAAATTAGACAACTTTTACAATCATTGTTTTTCGTTTTATATTATTGGGCTTAATTGGGCATAATTGCTAAACATTGTTTATTTTCAGATTTTTCACTCTTCCTTACCTTGTTGCCTTGTGCAGAGCATAACTAGAGCTACATATATCGGATTTTGTAGATCTTGCTCTCCCTAGAAAGATAAGGAAGGGACCTACAATTTCAGGTTCACAAGAATAGTCAAATTATTCCAAAATCAAGGCTAAATTGGGTCCCGAGTTCTCTGGCGTGGATCGGTCATGCAGCAGACATGATGTTCCTTCACTTAAATGGGCCTAACTTACTAATATTAAGCCCAATTAAGGCATATGATACCTTGTTGTAGCTTATTCAAAGGCCCTTAATTTGGTCTTGGGTTAGGTCGGGATTAAAAAGCATAAATAGCAGTTTACAGCCGCTCAGGCTAGAGAGAGAAGGAAATTAGACAACTTTTACAATCATTGTTTTTACTTTTACATTATTGGCAATAATTGCTAAACATTGTTAATTTTCGGATTTCTCACTATTCCTGACCTTGTTGCCTTGTGCAGAGCATAACTAGAGCTACAGATATCGGATTTTGATGATCTTGATGTCCCTAGAAAGATAAGGAAGGGACCTACAATTTCAGGTTTCACAAGAATTGTCAAATTAGACCAAAATCAAGGCTAAATTGGGCCCCGAGTTCTCTGGCGCGGATCAGTGCGCAGTCCATGATGTTCCTTCACTTAAATGGGCCTAACTTACTAATCTTAAGCCCAATTAAGGCATATGATACCTTGTTGGAAAGCTTATTTAGAGGCCGTTAATTTGGTCTAGGGTTAGGTCGGGATTAAAAAGCATAAATAGCAGTTTAATGCCGCACAAGCTAGAGAGAGAAGGAAAATAGACAACTTTTACAATCATTGTTTTTGCTTTTACATTGTTGGGCATAATTGCGAAACGTTGTTAATTTTCGGATTTTTCACTCTTCCTGACCTTGTTGCCTTGTGCAGAGCATAACTAGAGCTATAGATATCGGATTTTGATGATCTTACTGTCCCTAGAAAGATAAGGAAGGGACCTACAATTTCAGGTGCACAAGAATTGTCAAATTAGACCAAAATCAAGGCTAAATTGAGTCCCGAGTTCTCTGGCGCGGATCAGTGCGCAGTCCATGATGTTCCTTCACTTAAATGGGCCTAACTTATTTATCTTAAGCCCAATTAAAGCATATTATACCTTGTTCGAAAGCTTATTCAGAGGCCCTTAATTTGGTCTAGGGTTAGGTCTGGATTAAAAAGCATAAATAGCAGTTTAAAGCCGCACAGGCTAGAGAGAGAAGGAAATTAGACAACTTTTACAATCATTGTTTTTGCTTTTACATAATTGGGCTTAATTGCTAAACATTGTTAATTTTCGGATTTTTCACTCATCCCGACCTTATTGCCTTGCGCAGAGTATAACTAGAGCTACAAATATTGGATTTTGATGATCTTGCTGTCCCTAGAAAGATAAGGAAGAAACCCACAATGTCAGGTTTCACAAGAATTGTCAAATTAGACCAAAGTCAAGGCTAAATTGGGTCCCGAGTTCTCTGGCGCGGATCAGTGCCCAGTCCATGATGTTCCTTCACTTAAATGGGCCTAACTTACTAATCTTAAGCTCAATTAAGGCATATGATACCTTGTTGGAAAGCTTATTCAGAGGCCCTTAATTTGGTCTAGGGTTAGGTCGGGATTAAAAAGCATAATAACAGTTTAGAGCCGCACAAGCTAGAGAGAGAAGGAAATTAGACAACTTTTACAATCATTGTTTTTGCTTTTACATCATTGGGCATAATTGCTAAACATTGTTAATTTTTGGATTTTTCACTCTTCCTGACCTTGTTGCCTTGCGTAGAACATAAATAGAGCTACAGATTTCGGATTTTGGTGATCTTGCTGTCCATAGAAAGATAAGGAAGGGACCTACAATTTCAGGTTCACAAGAATTGTCAAATTATTCCCAAATAAATGCTAAATTGGGTCCCGAGTACTCTGGCGCGGATCAGTGCGCAGTCCATGATGTTCCTTCACTTAAATGGGCCTAACTTACAAATCTTAAGCCCAATTAAGGCATATGATACCTTGTTGGAAAGCTTAATCAGAGGCGCTTAATTTGGTTTAGCAGTTTACAGCCGCACAAGCTAGAGAGAGAAGGAAATTAGACAACTTTTACAATCATTGTTTTTGGTTTTAAATTATTGCGCTTAATTGGGCATAATTGTTAAACATTGTTAATTTTCGGATTTTTCACTCTTCCTGACCTTGTTGCCTAGTGCAGAGCATAACTAGAGCTATAGATATCGCATTTTGATGATCTTGCTGTCCCAAGAAAGATAAGGAAGGGACCTACAATTTCAGGTTCCCAAGAATTATCAAATTAGGCCAAAATCAAGGCAAAATTGGGTCCCGATTTCTCCAGGCGAGATCACCGCGCAGTCCATGATATTCCTTCACTTAAATGGGCCTAACTTACTCATCTTCAGCCCAATTAAGGCATATGATACCTTGCTGGAAAGCTTATTCAGAGGCCCTTAATTTGGTCTAGGGTTAGGTCGGGATTAAAAAGCATAAATAATAGTTTACTGCCGCACAAGCTAGAGAGAGAAGGAAATTAGACAACTTTTACAATCATTGTTTTTGGTTTTACATTATTGGGCTTAATTGGACTTAATTGCTAAACATAGTTAATTTTCGGATTTTTCACTCATCCCGACCTTGTTGGAAAGCTTATTCAGAGGCCCTTAATTTGGTCTAGGGTTAGGTCGGAATTAAAAAGCATAAATAGCAGTTTACAGCAACACAAGCTAGAGAGAGAAGGAAATTAGACAACTTTTACAATCATTGTTTTTGCTTTTACATTATTGGGCATAATTGGTAAACATTTTTTATTTTCGGATTTTTCACTCATCCCCAGCTTGTTGCCATGCGCAGAGTATAACTAAAGCTACAAATATCGGATTTTGGTGATCATGCTGTCCCTAGAAAGATAAGGAAGAGACCTACAATGTCAAGTTTCACAAGAATTGCCAAATTAGACCAAAATCAAGGCTAAATTGGGTCCCGAGTTCTCTGGCGCGGATCAGTGCGCAGTCCATGATGTTCCTTCACTTAAATGGGCCTAACTTACTAATCTTAAGCCCAATTAAGGCATATGATACCTTGTTGGAAAGCTTGTTCAGAGGCCCTTAATTTGGTCTAGGGTTAGGTCAGGATTAAAAAGCATAAATAGCAGTTTACAGCTGCACAAGCTAGAGAGAGAAGGAAATTAGACAACTTTTACAATCATTGTTTTTGGTTTTACATTATTGGGCTTAATTGGGCACGATTGCTAAACATTGTTAATTTTCGGATTTTTCACTCTTCCTGACCTTGTTGCCTTGCGCAGAGCATAACTAGAGCTACAGATTTCGGATTTTGGTGATCTTGCTGTCCCTAGAAAGATAAGGAAGGGACCTACAATTTCAGGTTCACAAGAATTGTCAAATTATTCCCAAATAAAGGGTAAATTAGGTCCCGAGTAATCTGGCGCGGAACAGTGCGCAGTCCATGATGTTCTTTCACTTAAATGGGCCTAACTTAATCATCTTAAGCCCAATTAAGGCATATGATAACTTGTTGGAAAGCTTATTCAGAGGCCCTTAATTTGGTCTAGGGTCAGGTCGGGATTAAAGAGCATAAATAGCAGTTTACAGCCGCACAAGCTAGAGAGAGAAGGAAATTAGACAACTTTTATGGTCATTGTTTTTGGTTTTACATTATTGGGATTAATTGGACTTAATTGCTAAACATAGTTAATTTTCGGATTTTTCACTCATCCCAGTCTTATTGCCATGCGCAGAGTATAACAAGAGCTACAAATATCGAATTTTGGTGATCTTGCTGTCCTTAGAAAGATAAGGAAGAGACCTACAATTTCAGGTGACACAATAATTGTCAATTTAGGCCAAAATCAAGGCTAATTAGGGTCCCGAGTTCTCTGGCGCGGATCCGTACGCCCTCCATGATGTTCCTTCACTTAAATGGGCCTAACTTACTCATCTTAAGCCCAATTATGGCATATAATACCTTGTTGGAAAGCTTATTCAGAGGCCCTTAGTTTGGTCTAGGATTAGGTCGGGATGAATAAGCATAAATAGTAGTTTACAGCCGCACAAGCCAGAGAGAGAAGGAAATTAGACAACTTTTACAATCATTGTTTTTGCTGTTACATTATTGGGCATAATTGCTAAACATTGTTAATTTTCGGATTTTTCACTCTTCTTGACCTTGTTGCCTTGCGCACAGCATAATTAAACCTACAGATTTCGTATTTTGGTGAACTTGCTGTCCCTAGAAAGATATGGAAGGGACCTACAATTTCAGGTTCATAAGAATTGTCAAATTATTCCAAAATCAAGGCTAAATTGGATCCCGAGTTCTCTGGCGCGGATCAGTGCGCAGTCCATGACATTCCTTCACTTAAATAGGCCTAACTTACTAATCTTAAGCCCAATTAAGGCATATGATACCTTGTTGGAAAGCTTATTCAGAGGACCTTAATTTGGCCTAGGGTTAGGTCGGAATTAAAAAGCATAAATAGCAGTTTACAGCACCACAAGCTAGAGAGAGAAGGAAATTAGATAACTTTTACAATCATTGTTTTTGGTTTTACATTATTGGGCTTAATCTTACTAATCTTAAGCCCAATTAAGGCATATGATACCTTGTAGGAAAGCTTATTCAGAGGCCCTTAATTTGGTCTAGGGTTAGGTCGGGATTAAAAAGCATAAATAGCAGTTTACAGCCGCACAAGCTAGAGAGAGAAGGAAATTAGACAACTTTTACAATCATTGTTTTAGGTTTTACATTATTGGGCTTAATCTTACAAATCTTAAGCCCAATTAAGGCATATGATACATTGTTGGAAAGCTTATTCAGAGGCGCTTAATTTGGTCTAGGGTTAGGTCGGGATTAAATAGCATAAATAGCAGTTTACAGCCCCACAAGCTAGAGAGAGAAGGAAATTAGACAACTTTTACAATCATTGTTTTTGGTTTTACATTATTGGGCTTAATTGGGCTTAATTGCTAAACATTGTTAATTTTCGGATTTTTCACTCTTCCTGACCTTGTTGTCTTGCGCAGAGAATAACTAGAGCTACAGATTTTGGATTTTGGTGATCTTGCTGTCCCTAGAAAGATAAGGAAGAGACCTACAATGTCAGGTTTCGCAACAATTGTCAAATTAGACCAAAATCAAGGCTAAATTGGATCCCGAGTTCTCTGGCACGGATCAGTGTACAGTCCATGATGTTCCTTCACTTAAAAGGGCCTAACTTACTCATCTTAAGCCCAATTAAGGCATCTGATACCTTGTTGGAAAGCTTATTCAGAGGCCCTTAATTTGGTCTAGGGTTAGGTCAGGATTACTAAGCAAAAATAGCAGTTTACAGCCGCACAAGCCAGAGAGAGACGGAAATTAGACAACTTTTACAATCACTGTTTTTGGTTTTACATTATTGGGCTTAATTGGGCTTAATTGCTAAACGTTAATTTTTGGATTTTTTACTCGTCCTGACCTTGTTGCCTTGCACAGGGCATAACTAGAGCTACAGATTTCGGATTTTGGTGATCTTGCTGTCCCTAGAAAGATAAGGAAGGGACCTACAATTTCAGGTTCACAAGAATTGTCAAATTATTCCCAAATAAAGGGTAAATTAGGTCCCGAGTACTCTAGCGCGGATCAGTGCGCAGTCCATGATGTTCCTTCACTTAAATGGGCCTAACCTACTCATCTTAAGCCCAATTAAGGCATATGATACCTTGTTGGAAAGCTTATTCAGAGGCCCTTAATTTGGGCTAGGGTTAGGTCGGGATTAAAGAGCATAAATAGCAGTTTACAGCCGCACAAGCTAGAGATAGAAGGAAATTAGACAACTTTTACAGTCATTGTTTTTGGTTTTACATTATCGGGCTTAATTGGACTTAATTGCTAAACATAGTTAATTTTTGGATTTTTCACTCATCCCAGTCTTGTTGCCATGCGCAGAGTATAACTAGAGCTACAGATATCGGATTTTGGTGATCTTGCTGTCCTTAGAAAGATAAGGAAGAGACCTACAATTTCAGGTGACACAAGAATTGTCAATTTAGGCCAAAATCAAGGCTAAATTGGGTCCCGAGTTCTCTGGCGCGGATCCGTGCGCCATCCATGATGTTCCTTCACTTAAATGGGCCTAACTTACTCATCTTTAGCCCAATTAAGGCATATGATACCTTGTTGCAAAGCTTATTCAGAGGCCCTTAATTTGGTCTAGGGTTAGGTCGGGATGAATAAGCAAAAATAGCAGTTTACAGCCGCACAAGCCAGAGAGAGACGGAAATTAGACAACTTTTACAATCATTGTTTTTGCTTTTACATTATTGGGCATAATTGCTAAACATTGTTAATTTTCGGATTTTTCACTCTTCCTGACCTTGTTGCCTTGCGCAGAGCATAACTAGAGCTATAGATTTCGTATTTTGGTGAACTTGCTGTCCCTTGAAAGATAAGGAAGGGACCTACAATTTCAGGTTCACAAGAATTGTCAAATTATTCCAAAATCAAGGCTAAATTGGGTCCCGAGTTCTCTGGCGCGGATCAGTGCGCAGTCCATGACATTCCTTCACTTAAATAGGCCTAACTTACTAATCTTAAGCCCAATTAAGGCATATGATACCTTGTTGGAAAGCTTATTCAGAGGCCCTTAATTTGGTCTAGGGTTAGGTCGGGATTAAAAAGCATAAATAGCAGTTTACAGCCGCACAAGCTAGAGAGAGAAGGAAATTAGACAACTTTTACAATAATTGTTTTTGGTTTTACATTATTGGGCTTAATTACTAAACATTGTTAATCTTCGGATTTTTCACTCTTCCTGACCTTGTTGCCTTGCGCAGAGCATAACTAGAGCTACAGATTTCGGATTTTGGTGATCTTATTGTCCCTAGAAAGATAAGGAAGGGACCTACAATTTCAGGTTCACAAGAATTGTCAAATTATTCCAAAATCAAGGCTAAATTGGGTCCCGAGTTCTCTGGCGCGGATCAGTGCGCAGTCCATGATATTCCTTCACTTATATGGGCCTAACTTACTAATCTTAAGCCCAATTAAGGCATATGATACCATGTTGGAAAGCTTATTCAGAGGCCCTTAATTTGGTCTATGGTTAGGTCGGGATTAAAAAGCATAAATAGCAGTATACAGCCGCACAAGCTAGAGAGAGAAGGAAATTAGACAACTTTTACAATCATTGTTTTAGGTTTTACATTATTGGGCTTAATCTTACTAATCTTAAGCCCAATTAAGGCATATGATACCTTGTTGGAAAGCTTATTCAGAGGCCCTTAATTTGGTCTAGGGTTAGGTCGGGATTAAATAGCATAAATAGCAGTTTACAGCCCCACAAGCTTGAGAAAGAAGGAAATTAG
>JAUPTC010000013.1:7406607-7432722 GCA_030762895.1 Sophora flavescens
TCTTTGGTCCTAATGGAGCCCAAATGGACTTGTTTGACCTTAATAGAGCCCAAATGGACTTTTTAGGTCATATAGGACCTAATCTGGGCCAATTTGCTCTTCTTTGGTCCGATTGGAGCCCAAATGGACTTGTTTGATCCTAATAGAGCCCAAATGGACATTTTAGGTCATATAGGACCTAACTAGGCCAATTTGTACTTCTTTGGTCTTATTGGAGCCTAAATGGACTTGTTTGATCCTAATAGAGCCCAAATGGACTTTTTAGGTCATATAGGACCTAATTGGGCCAATTTGTACTTCTTTGGTCCTAATGGAGCCTAAATGGACTTGTTTGACCCAAGGGAGTCATCTGAAGATGCACTTTTTAGGTCATATAGGACCTAAACGGGCCAATTTGTACTTCTTTGGTGCTAATTGAGCCCAAATGGACTTGTTTGATCCTAATAGAGCCAAAATGCAATTTTTAGGTCAGATAGGACCTAACTGTGCCAATTTGTACTTCTTTGATCCTATTGGAGCCCAAATGGACTTGTTTCATCCTATTAGAGCACAAATGGACTTTTTAGGTCAAATAGGACCTAACAGGGCCAATTTGTACTTCTTTGAACCTATTGGAGCCCAAATGGACTTTTTTGATCCTAATAGAGCCCAACTGGACATTTTAGGTCATATAGGACCTAACTGTGCCAATTTGTACTTCTTTGGTCCTATTTGAGCCCAAATGGACTTATTTGATCCTAATAGAGCCAAAATGCACTTTTTAGGCCATATAGGACCTAATCGGGCCAATTTGTACTTCTTTGGTCCTATTGGAGCCCAAATGGACTTGTTTGATCCAAATAGAGCCAAAATGCACTTTTTTGGTCATATAGGACCTAACTGTGCCAATTTGTATTTCTTTGGTCCTATTGGAGCCCAAATGGACTTGTTTGATCCTATTAGAGCCCAAATGGACTTTTTAGGTCATATAGGACCTAACTGGGCCAATTTGTACTTCTTTTGCCCTAATGGAGCCCAAATGGACTTGTTTGATCCTAATAGAGCCCAAATGGACTTTTTAGGTCATATAGGACCTAACTGGGCCAATTTGTACTTCTTTTGTCCTAATGGAGCCCAAATGGACTTGTTTGATCCTAATAGAGCCAAAATACACTTTTTAGGTCATATAGTACCTAACTGGGCCAATTTGTACTTCTTTGGTCCTATTGGAGCCCAAATGGACTTGTTTGAGCCCAATTAAGGCAAAAATGCACTTTTAAGGTCATATAGGACCTAACTGGGCCAATTTGTACTTCTTTTGTCCTATTGGAGCCCAAATGGACTTGTGTGATCCTAATAGAGCCCAAATGTACTTTTTAGGTCATATAGGACCTAACTGGGCCAATCTGTACTTCTTTGGTCCTAATGGAGCCCAAATGGGCTTGTTTGATCCTAATAGAGCCCAAATGGACTTTTTAGGTCATATAGGACCAAATTGGGCCAATTTGTACTTCTTTGGTCCTATGGGAGCCTAAATGGACTTGTTTGAACCTAATAGAGCCCAAATGAACTTGTTTGATCCTAATAGAGCCCAAATGGACCTTTTAGGTCATAAAGGACCTAACTGGGCCAATTTGTACTTCTGTGGGCCTATTGGAGCCCAATTGGACTTGTTTGATCCTAATAGAGCCAAAATGGACTTTTTGGGTCATATAGGACCTAACTGGGCCAATTTGTACATCTTTGGTCCTAATGGAGCCAAAATGGACTTGTTTGAGCCTAATAGAGCCCAAATGGACTTTTTAGGTCATATAGGACCAAATTGGGCCAATTTGTACTTCTTTGGTCCTATGGGAGCCTAAATGGACTTGTTTGAACCTAATAGAGCCCAAATGAACTTGTTTGATCCTAATAGAGCCCAAATGGACCTTTTAGGTCATAAAGGACCTAACTGGGCCAATTTGTACTTCTGTGGGCCTATTGGAGCCCAATTGGACTTGTTTGTCCCTAATAGAGCCCAAATGGACTTTTTGGACCTAATTGGGCCAATTGCCCCGAATGGCCTTATTGTAATTCTTTGGTCCTAATGGAGCCCAAATGGTCTTGTTTGAACCTAATAGAGCCCAAATGGACTTTTTAGGTCATATAGGACCTAACTGGGCCAATTTGTACTTCTTTGGTCCTAATGGAGCCCAAATGGACTTGTTTGATCCTAATAGAGCCCAACTGGACATTTTAGGTCATAATGGACCTAACTTGGCCAATTTGTACTTCTTTGGTCCTATTGGAGCCCAAATGGGCTTGTTTGATCCTAATGGAGCCCAAATGGACTTTTTAGGTCATATAGGACCTAACTGGGCCAATTTGTACTTCTTTGGTCTTATTGGAGCCCAAATGGACTTGTTTGATCCTAATAGAGCCAAAATGCACTTTTTAGGTCATATAGGACCTTACTGGGCCAATTTGTACTTCTTTGGTCCAATTGGAGCCCAAATGGACTTTGGTTGATCCTAAAAGAGCCCAAATGGACTTTTTAGGTCATATCGGACCTAACTGGGCCAATTTGTACTTCTTTGGTCCTTTTGGAGCCCAAATGGACTTGTTTGATCCTAATAGAGCCAAAATGGACTTTTTGGGTCATATAGGACCTAACTGGGCAAATTTGTACATCTTTGGTCCTAATGGAGCCCAAATGGACTTGTTTGATCCTAATAGAGCCCAAATGGACTTTTTAGGTCATATAGGACCTAACTAGGCCAATTTGTACTTCTTTGGTCCTATTGGAGCCCAAATGAACTTGTTTGATCCTATTAGAGCCAAAATGGACTTTTTGGGTCATATAGGACCTAACTGGGCCAATTTGTACGTCTTTGGTCCTAATGGTGCCCAAATGGACTTGTTTGATCCTAATAGAGCCCAAATGGACTTTTTAGGTCATATAGGACCTAACTGGGCCAATTTGTACATCTTTGGTCCTATTGGAGCCCAAATGGACTTGTTTGATCCTGATAGAGCCTAACTGGACATATTAGGTCATATAGGACCTAACTGGGCCAATTTGTACTTCTTCGGTCCTAATTGAGCCCAAATGGACTTGTTTGATCCTAGTGGAGCCCAAATTGACATTTTAGGTCATATAGGACCTAATTGGGTCAATTTGTACTTCTTTGGTCCTAATGGAGCCCAAATGGACTTGTTTGATCCTAATAGAGCCCCAAATGGACTTGTTTGATACTAATAGAGCCAAAATGCACTTTTTAGGTCATATAGGACCTAACTGGGCCAATTTGTACTGCTTTGGTCCTATTGGAGCCCAAATGGACTTGTTTGATCCTAATTGAGCCAAAATACACTTTTTCGGTCATATAGGACCTAGCTGTGCCAATTTGAACTTCTTTGGTCCTATTGGAGCCCAAATGGACTTGTTTGATCAAAATAGAGCCCAAATGGACCTTTTAGGTCATATATGACCTATCTGGGCCAATTTGTACTTCTTTGGTCCCATTGGAGCCCATAAGGACTTGTTAGGTCATAAAGGACCCAACTGGGCCAATTTGTACTTCTTTGGTCCTGATGGATCCCAAATGGACCTGTTTCATCCTAATAGAGCCCAAATGGACTTTTTAGGTCATAAAGGACTTAACTTGGCCAATTTGTACTTCTTCGGTCCTATTGGAGCCCAAATCGACTTGTTTGATCCTAATAGAGCCCAAATGGACCTTTTAGGTCATATAGGACCTAAGTGGGCCAATTTGTAATTCTTTGGTCCTATTGGAGCCCAAATGGACTTGTTTGATCCTAATAGAGCCCAACTGGACATTTTAAGTCATATAGGACCTAACTGGGCCAATTTGTACTTCTTTGGTCCTAATAGAGCCCAAATGGACTTGTTTGATCCTAGTGGAGCCCAAATGGACTTTTTAGGTCATATAGGACCTAATTTGGCCAATTTGTACTTCTTTGGTCCTAATGGAGCCCAAATGGACTTGTTTGATCCTAATAGAGCCCCAAATGGACTTGTTTGATCCTAACAGAGCCGAAATGCACTTTTTAGGTCATATAGGACCAAACTGGGCCAATTTGTACTTCTTTGGTCCTATTGGAGCTCAAATGGACTTGTTTGATCCTAATAGAGCCAAAATGCACTTTTTAGGTCATATAGGACCTAACTGTGCAAATTTGTACTTTTGTGGTCCTATTGGAGTCCAAATGGACTTGTTTGATCCTAATAGAGCCCAACTGGACATTTTAGTTCATATAGGACCTAACTGGGCCAATTTGTACTTCTTTGGTCCTAATGGAGCCCAAATGGACTTGTTTGATCCTAATAGAGCCCAACTGGACATTTTAGGTCCATTATCCTAATGGAGCCCAAATGGACTTTTTAGGTCATATAGGACCTAACTGGGCCAATTTGTACTTCTTTGGTCCTATTGGAGCCCAAATGGACTTGTTTGATCCTAATAGAGCCAAATTGCACTTTTTAGGTCATATAGGACCTAACTGGGCCAATTTGTACTTCTTTGGTCCTAATGGAGCCCAAATGGACTTGTTTGATCCTAATAGAGCCCCAAATGGACTTGTTTGATCCTAACAGAGCCGAAATTCACTTTTTAGGTCATATAGGACCTAACTGGGCCAATTTGTACTTCTTTGGTCCTATTGGAGCCCAAATGGACTTGTTTGATCCTAATAGAACCAAAATGCACTTTTTAGGTTATATAGGACCTAACTGTGCAAATTTGTACTTTTGTGGTCCTATTGGAGTCCAAATGGACTTGTTTGATCCTAATAGAGCCCAACTGGACATTTTAGTTCATATAGGACCTAACTGGGCCAATTTGTACTTCTTTGGTCCTAATGGAGCCCAAATGGACTTGTTTGATCCTAATAGAGCCCAACTGGACATTTTAGGTCATAATGGACCTAACTGGGCCAATTTGTAATTCTTTGGTCCTATTGGAGCCCAAATGGACTTGTTTGATCCTAATGGAGCCCAAATGGACTTTTTAGGTCATATAGGACCTAACTGGGCCAATTTGTACTTCTTTGGTCCTATTGGAGCCCAAATGGACTTGTTTGATCCTATAGAGCCAAATTGCACTTTTTAGGTCATATAGGACCTAACTGGGCCAATTTGTACTTCTTTGGTCCTATTGGAGGCCAAATGGACTTGTTTGATCCTAATAGAGCCCCAATAGACTTGTTTGATCCTAATAGAGCCCATATGGACTTGTTAGGTCATAAAGGACCTAACTGGGCCAATTTGTACTTCATTGTTTTTGCTTTTACATTATTGGGCATAATTGCTAAACATTGTTAATTTTCGGATTTTTCACTCTTCCTGACCTTGTTGCCTTGTGCAGAGCATAACTTGAGCTACAAATATCGGATTTTGATGATCTTGCTGTCCCTAGAAAGATAAGGAAGGGACCTACAATTTTAGGTTCACAAGAATTGTCAAATAATTCCAAAATCAAGGCTAAATTGGGTCCCGAGTTCTCTGGCGCGGATCAGTGCGCAATCCATGATCTTCCTTCACTTAAATGGGCCTAACTTACTAATCTTAAGCCCAATTAAGGCATATGATACCTTGTTGGAAAGCTTATTCAGAGGCCCTTAATTTGGTCTAGGGTTAGGTCAGGATTAATAACCAAAAATACAAGATAACCGCAGCACAAGCTAGAGAGAGAAGGAAATCAAACAAATTTTACAATCATTGTTTTTTGTTTTACATTATTGGGCTTAATTGATAAACATTGTTAATTTACGATTTTTTCACTCATCCTAACTTGTTGCCTTGCGCAGAGCATAACTAGAGCTACAGATTTCGGATTTTGGTGATCTTGCTGTCCCTAGAAAGATAAGGAAGAGACCTACAATTTCAATCACAAGAATTGTCAAATTATTCCAAAATCAAGGCAAAATTGGGTTCCGAGTTCACAAAAATAAAGGCTGTTTTTGCTTTTACATTATTGGGCTTTATTGGGCATAATTGCTAAACATTGTTAATTTTCGGATTTTTCACTCTTCCTGACCTTGTTTCCTTGTGCAGAGCATAACTAGAGCTACAGATATCGGATTTTGATGATCTTGCTGTCCCTAGAAAGATAAGGAAGGGACCTACAATTTCAGGTTCATAAGAATTGTCAAATTATTCCAAAATCAAGGCTAAATTGGATCCCGAGTTCTCTGGCGCGGATCAGTGCGCAGTCCATGACATTCCTTCACTTAAATAGGCCTAACTTACTAATCTTAAGCCCAATTAAGGCATATGATACCTTGTTGGAAAGCTTATTTAGAGGCCCTTAATTTGGTCTAGGGTTAGGTCAGGATTAATAACCAAAAATACAAGATTACCGCAGCACAAGCTAGAGAGAGAAGGAAATTAAACAAATTTTACAATCTTTGTTTTTGGTTTTACATTATTGGGTTTAATTGCTAAACATTGTCAATTTACGGTTTTTTCACTCATCCTAACTTGTTGCCTTGCGCAGAGCATAACTAGAGCTACAGATTTCGGATTTTGGTGATCTTGCTGTCCCTAGAAAGATAAGGAAGAGACCTACAATTTCAATCACTAGAATTGTCAAATTATTCCAAAATCAAGGCTAAATTGGGTTCCGAGTTCACCAAAATCAAGGTTGTTTTTGCTTTTACATTATTGGGCTTTATTGGGCATAATTGCTAAACATTGTTAATTTTCGGATTTTTCACTCTTTCTGACCTTGTTTCCTTGTGCAGTGGATAACTAGAGCTACAGATATCGGATTTTGATGATCTTGCTGTCCCTAGAAAGATAAGGAAGGGACCTACAATTTCAGGTTCACAAGAATTGTCAAATTATTCCAAAATCAAGGCTAAATTGGGATCTAATAGGACCAAAGATGTACAAATTGGCCCAGTTAGGTCCTATATGACCCAAAAGGTCCAATTTGGCTCTATTAGGATCAAACAAGTCCATTTCACTCTTCCTGACCCTGATGCCTTGTCCAGAGCATAACTAGAGCTACAGATATCGGATTTTGATGATCTTGCTGTCCCTAGAAAGATAAGGAAGGGAACTACAATTTGAGGACCACAAGAATTGTCAAATTATTCCAAAATCAAGGCTAAATTGGGTCCGGAGTTCTCTGGCACGGATCAGTGCGCAGTCCATGATATTCCTTCACTTAAATGGGCCAAACTTACTAATCTTAACACCAATTAAGGCATATGATACCTTGTTGGAAAGCTTATTCAGAGGCCCTTAAATTGTTCTACGGTTAGGTCAGGATTAATAAGAAAAAACAGCAGTTTACAGCTGCACAAGCCAGAGAGAGACGGAAAATAGACAACTTTTACAATCATTGTTTTTGCTTTTACATTATTGGGCTTAATTGGGCAAAATTGCTAAACATTGTTAATTTTCGGATTTTTCACTCATCCCGACCTTGTTGCCATGTGCAGAGTATTAACTAGAGCTACAGATATCGGATTTTAGTGGTCTTGCTGTCCCTAGAAAGATAAGGAAGAGACCCACAATGTCAGGTTTCACAAGAATTGTCAAATTAGACCAAAATCAAGGCTAAATTGGGTCCCGAGTTCTCTGGCGCGGATCAGTACGCAGTCCATGATGTTCCTTCACTTAAATGGGCCTAACTTACTAATCTTAAGCCCAATTAAGGCATATGATACCTTGTTGGAAAGCTTATTCGGAGGCCCTTAATTTGGTCTAGGGTTAGGTCGGGATTACAAAGCATAAATAGTAGTTTACAGCCGCACAAGCTAGAGAGAGAAGGAAATTAGACAACTTTTACAATCATTGTTTTTGCTTTTACATTATTGGGCACAATTGCTAAACATTGATAATTTTCGAATTTTTCATTCTTCCTGACCTTGTTGCCTTGTGCAGAGCATAACTTGAGCTACAGATATCGGATTTTGATGATCTTGCTGTCCCTAGAAAGATAAGGAAGGGACCTATAATTTCAGGTTCACAAGAATAGTCAAATTATTCCAAAATCAAGGCTAAATTGGGTCCCGAGTTCTCTAGCGCGGATCAGTGCGCAGTCCATGATATTCCTTCACTTAAATAGGCCTAACTTACTAATCTTAAGCCCAATTAAGGCATATGATACCTTGTTGGAAAGCTTATTTAGAGGCGCTTAATTTGGTCTAGGGTTAGGTTGGGAATAAAAAGCATAAATAGCAGTTTACAGCCGTACAAGCTAGAGAGAGAAGGAAATTAGACAACTTTTACAATCACTGTTTTTGGTTTTACATTATTGGGCTTAATTGCTAGACATTGTTAATTTTCAGATTTTTCACTCAGCCCGACCTTGTTGCCATGCGCAGAGTGTAACTAGAGCTACAGATATCGGATTTTTGTGATCATGCTGTCCCTAGAAAGATAAGGAAGTGACCTACAATGTCAGGTTTCACAAGAATTGTCAAATTAGACCAAAATCAAGGCTAAATTGGGTCCCGAGTTCTCTGGCGCGGATCAGTACACAGACCATGATGTTCCTTCACTTAAATGGGCCTAACTTACTAATCTTAAGCCCAATTAAGGCATATGATACCTTGTTGGAAAGCTTATTTAGAGGCCCTTAATTTGGTCTAGGGTTAGGTGGAGATTAAAAATCATAAATAGCAGTTTACAGCCGCACAAGCTAGAGAGAGAAGGAAATTAGACAACTTTTACAATCATTGTTTTTGCTTTTACATTATTGGGCATAATTGCTAAACATTGTTAATTTTCGGAATTTTCACTCTTCCTGACCTTGTTGCCTTGTGCAGAGCATAGCTAGAGCTACAGATATCGGATTTTGACGATCTTGCTGTCCCTAGAAAGATAAGGAAGGGACCTACAATTTCAGGTTCACAAGAATTGTCAATTTATTCCAAAATCAAGGCTAAATTAGGTCCCGAGTTCTCTGGCGCGGATCAGTGCGCAGTCCATGATATTCCTTCACTTAAATGGGCATAACTTACAAATCTTAAGCTCAATTAAGGAATATGATACCTTGTTGGAAAGCTTATTCAGAAGCCCATAATTTGGTCTAGGGTTAGGTTGGGATTAAAAAGCATAAATAGCAGTTTACAGCCGCACAAGCTAGAGAGAGAAGGAAATTAGACAACTTTTACAATCATTGTTTTTCGTTTTATATTATTGGGCTTAATTGGGCATAATTGCTAAACATTGTTTATTTTCAGATTTTTCACTCTTCCTTACCTTGTTGCCTTGTGCAGAGCATAACTAGAGCTACATATATCGGATTTTGAAGATCTTGCTCTCCCTAGAAAGATAAGGAAGGGACCTACAATTTCAGGTACACAAGAATTGTCAAATTATTCCAAAATCAAGGCTAAATTGGGTCCCGAGTTCTCCGGTGTGGATCAGTGCGCAGTCCATGATGTTCCTTCACTTAAATGGGCCTAACTTACTAATATTAAGCCCAATTAAGGCATATGATACCTTGTTGTAGCTTATTCAAAGGCCCTTAATTTGGTCTTGGGTTAGGTCGGGATTAAAAAGCATAAATAGCAGTTTACAGCCGCTCAGGCTAGAGAGAGAAGGAAATTAGACAACTTTAACAATCATTGTTTTTACTTTTACATTATTGGCAATAATTGCTAAACATTGTTAATTTTTGGATTTTTCACTCTTCCTGACCTTGTTACCTTGTGCAGAGCATAACTAGAGCTACAGATATCGGATTTTGATGATCTTGCTCTCCCTAGAAGGATAAGGAAGGGGCCTACAATTTCAGGTTCACAAGAATTGTAAAATTATTCCAAATCAAGGCTAAATTGGGTCCCGAGTTCTCTGGCGCAGATCAGTGCGCAGTCCATGATATTCCTTCACTTAAATGGGGCTAACTTACTAATCTTAAGCCCAATTAAGGCTTATGATACCTTGTTGGAAAGCTTATTCAGAGGCCCTTAATTTGGTCTAGGGTTAGTCGGGATTAAAAAGCGTAAATAGCAGTTTACAACCGCACAAGCTAGAGAGAGAAGGAAATTAGACAACTTTTACAATCATTGTTTTTGGTTTTACATTATTGGGCTTAATTGGGCATAATTGCTAAACATTGTTAATTTTCGGATTTCTCACTATTCCTGACCTTGTTGCCTTGTGCAGAGCATAACTAGAGCTACAGATATCGGATTTTGATGATCTTGCTGTCCCTAGAAAGATAAGGAAGGGACCTACAATTTCAGGTTTCACAAGAATTGTTAAATTAGACCAAAATCAAGGCTAAATTGGGTCCCGAGTTCTCTGGCGCGGATCAGTGCGCAGTCCATGATGTTCCTTCACTTAAATGGGCCTAACTTACTAATCTTAAGCCCAATTAAGGTATATGATACCTTGTTGGAAAGCTTATTTAGAGGCCGTTAATTTGGTCTAGGGTTAGGTCGGGATTAAAAAGCATAAATAGCAGTTTAATGCCGCACAAGCTAGAGAGAGAAGGAAAATAGACAACTTTTACAGTCATTGTTTTTGCTTTTACATTGTTGGGCATAATTGCTAAACATTGTTAATTTTCGGATTTTTCACTCTTCCTGACCTTGTTGCCTTGTGCAGAGCATAACTAGAGCTATAGATATCGGATTTTGATGATCTTGCTGTCCCTAGAAAGATAAGGAAGGGACCTACAATTTCAGGTGCACAAGAATTGTCAAATTAGACCAAAATCAAGGTTAAATTGAGTCCCGAGTTCTCTGGCGCGGATCAGTGCGCAGTCCATGATGTTCCTTCACTTAAATGGGCCTAACTTATTTATCTTAAGCCCAATTAAAGCATATTATACCTTGTTGGAAAGCTTATTCAGAGGCCCTTAATTTGGTCTAGGGTTAGGTCTGGATTAAAAAGCATAAATAGCAGTTTAAAGCCGCACAAGCTAGAGAGAGAAGGAAATTTGACAACTTTTACAATCATTGTTTTTGCTTTTACATAATTGGGCTTAATTGCTAAACATTGTTAATTTTCGGATTTTTCACTCATCCCGACCTTATTTCCATGCGCAGAGTATAACTAGAGCTACAAATATTGGATTTTGATGATCTTGCTGTCCCTAGAAAGATAAGGAAGAAACCCACAATGTCAGGTTTCACAAGAATTGTCAAATTAGACCAAAGTCAAGGCTAAATTGGGTCCCGAGTTCTCTGGCGCGGATCAGTGCCCAGTCCATGATGTTCCTTCACTTAAATGGGCCTAACTTACTAATCTTAAGCCCAATTAAGGCATATGATACCTTGTTGGAAAGCTTATTCAGAGGCCCTTAATTTGGTCTAGGGTTAGGTCGGGATTAAAAAGGATAATAACAGTTTACAGCCGCACAAGCTAGAGAGAGAAGGAAATTAGACAACTTTTACAATCATTGTTTTTGCTTTTACATTATTGGGCATAATTGCTAAACATTGTTAATTTTTGGATTTTTCACTCTTCCTGACCTTGTTGCCTTGCGTAGAACATAACTAGAGCTACAGATTTCGGATTTTGGTGATCTTGCTGTCCATAGAAAGATAAGGAAGGGACCTACAATTTCAGGTTCACAAGAATTGTCAAATTATTCCCAAATAAATGCTAAATTGGGTCCCGAGTACTCTGGCGCGGATCAGTGCGCAGTCCATGATGTTCTTTCACTTAAATGGGCCTAACTTACTAATCTTAAGCCCAATTAAGGCATATGATACCTTGTTGGAAAGCTTAATCAGAGGCGCTTAATTTGGTTTAGGGTTAGGTCGGGAATAAAAAGCATAAATAGCATTTTACAGCCGCACAAGCTAGAGAGAGAAGGAAATTAGACAACTTTTACAATTATTGTTTTTGGTTTTAAATTATTGCGCTTAATTGGGCATAATTGTTAAACATTGTTAATTTTTGGATTTTTCACTCTTCCTGACCTTGTTGCCTAGTGCAGAGCATAACTAGAGCTACAGATATCGCATTTTGATGATCTTGCTGTCCCAAGAAAGATAAGGAAGGGACCTACAATTTCACGTTCCCAAGAATTATCAAATTAGGCCAAAATCAAGGCAAAATTGGGTCCCGATTTCTCTGGCGAGGATCGTGCCACCATCCATGATATTCCTTCAATTAAATGGGCCTAACTTACTCATCTTCAGCCCAATTAAGGCATATGATACCTTGTTGGAAAGCTTATTCAGAGGCCCTTAATTTGGTCTAGGGTTAAGTCGGGATTAAAAAGCATAAATAATAGTTTACAGCCGCACAAGCTAGAGAGAGAAGGAAATTAGACAACTTTTACAATCATTGTTTTTGGTTTTACATTATTGGGCTTAATTGGACTTAATTGCTAAACATAGTTAATTTTCAGATTTTTCACTCATCCCGACCTTGTTGGAAAGCTTATTCAGAGGCCCTTAATTTGGTCTAGGGTTAGGTCGTAATTAAAAAGCATAAATAGCAGTTTACAGCAACACAAGCTAGAGAGAGAAGGAAATTAGACAACTTTTACAATCATTGTTTTTGCTTTTACATTATTGGGCATAATTGGTAAACATTGTTTATTTTCGGATTTTTCGCTCTTCTTGACCTTGTTGCCTTGCGCACAGCATAATTAAAGCTACAGATTTCGTATTTTGGTGAACTTGCTGTCCCTAGAAAGATATGGAAGGGACCTACAATTTCAGGCTCATAAGAATTGTCAAATTATTCCAAAATCAAGGCTAAATTGGATCCCGAGTTCTCTGGCGCGGATCAGTACGCAGTCCACGATATTCCTTCACTTAAATGGGCCTAACTTACTAATCTTAAGCCCAATTAAGGCATATGATACCTTGTTGGAAAGCTTATTCAGAGGCCCTTAATTTGGTCTAGGGATAGGTTGGGATTAAAAAGCATAAATAGCAGTTTACAGCCGCACAAGATAGAGAGAGAAGGAAATTAGACAACTTTTACAATCATTGTTTTTCGTTTTATATTATTGGGCTTAATTGGGCATCATTGCTAAACATTGTTTATTTTCAGATTTTTCACTCTTCCTTACCTTGTTGCCTTGTGCAGAGCATAACTAGAGCTACATATATCGGATTTTGTAGATCTTGCTCTCCCTAGAAAGATAAGGAAGGGACCTTCAATTTCAGGTTCACAAGAATTGTCAAATTATTCCAAAATCAAGGCTAAATTGGGTCCCGAGTTCTCTCGGCGTGGATCGGTCATGCGATCCATGATGTTCCTTCACTTAAATGTGCCTAACTTACTAATAATAAGCCCAATTAAGGCATATGATACCTTTTTGTAGCTTATTAAAAGGCCCTAAATTTGGTCTTTGGTTAGGTCGGGATTAAAAAGCATAAATAGCGATTCTGACCGCTCGAGGCTAGAGAGAGAAGGAAATTAGACAACTTTTACAATCATTGTTTTTGCTTTTACATTATTGGCAATAATTGCTAAACATTGTTAATTTTTGGATTTTTCACTCTTCCAGACCTTGTTGCCTTGTGCAGAGCATAACTAGAGCTACAGATATCGGATTTTGATGATCTTGCTGTCCCTAGAAAGATAAGGAAGGGACCTACAATTTCAGGTTTCACAAGAATTGTCAAATTAGACCAAAATCAAGGCTAAATTGGGTCCCAGGTTCTCTGGCGCGGATCAGTGCGCAGTCCATGATGTTCCTTCACTTAAATGGGCCTAACTTACTAATCTTAAGCCCAATTAAGGCATATGATACCTTGTTGGAAAGCTTATTTAGAGGCCGTTAATTTGGTGTAGGGCTAGGTCGGGATTAAAAAGCATAAATAGCAGTTTAATGCCGCACAATCTAGAGAGAGAAGGAAAATAGACAACTTTTACAATCGTTGTTTTTGCTTTTACATTGTTGGGCATAATTGCCAAACATTGTTAATTTTCGGATTTTTCACTCTTCCTGACCTTGTTGCCTTGTGCAGAGCATAACTAGAGCTATAGATATCGGATTTTGATGATCTTACTGTCCCTAGAAAGATAAGGAAGGGACCTACAATTTCAGGTGCACAAGAATTGTCAAATTAGACCAAAATCAAGGCTAAATTGTGTCCCGAGTTCTCTGGCGCGGATCAGTGGGCAGTCCATGATGTTCCTTCACTTAAATGGGCCTAACTTATTTATCTTAAGCCCAATTAAAGCATATTATACCTTGTTGGAAAGCTTATTCAGAGGCCCTTAATTTGGTCTAGGGTTAGGTCTGGATTAAAAAGCATAAATAGCAGTTTAAAGCCGCACAAGCTAGAGAGAGAAGGAAATTAGACAACTTTTACAATCATTGTTTTTGCTTTTACATAATTGGGCTTAATTGCTAAACATTGTTAATTTTCGGATTTTTCACTCATCCCGACCTTATTGCCATGCGCAGAGTATAACTAGAGCTACAAATATTGGATTTTGATGATCTTGCTGTCCCTAGAAAGATAAGGAAGAAACCCACAATGTCAGGTTTCACAAGAATTGTCAAATTAGCCCAAAGTCAAGGCTAAATTGGGTCCCGAGTTCTCTGGCGCGGATCAGTGCCCAGTCCATGATGTTCCTTCACTTAAATGGGCCTAACTTACTAATCTTAAGCCCAATTAAGGCATATGATACCTTGTTGGAAAGCTTATTCAGAGGCCCTTAATTTGGTCTAGGGTTAGGTCGGGATTAAAAAGCATAATAACAGTTTACAGCCGCACAAGCTAGAGAGAGAAGGAAATTAGACAACTTTTACAATCATTGTTTTTGCTTTTACATTATTGGGCATAATTGCTAAACATTGTTAATTTTTGGATTTTTCACTCTTCCTGACCTTGTTGGCTTGCGTAGAACATAACTAGAGCTACAGATTTCGGATTTTGGTGATCTTGCTGTCCATAGAAAGATAAGGAAGGGACCTACAATTTCAGGTTCACAAGAATTGTCAAATTATTCCCAAATAAATGCTAAATTGGGTCCCGAGTACTCTGGCGCGGATCAGTGCGCAGTCCATGATGTTCCTTCACTTAAATGGGCCTAACTTACTAATCTTAAGCCCAATTAAGGCATATGATACCTTGTTGGAAAGCTTAATCAGAGGCGCTTAATTTGGTTTAGGGTTAGGCCGGGATTAAAAAGCATAAATAGCAGTTTACAGCCGCACAAGCTAGAGAGAGAAGGAAATTAGACAACTTTTACAATCATTGTTTTTGGTTTTAAATTATTGCGCTTAATTGGGCATAATTGTTAAACATTGTTAATTTTCGGATTTTTCACTCTTCCTGACCTTGTTGCCTAGTGCAGAGCATAACTAGAGCTACAAATATCGCATTTTGATGATCTTGCTGTCCCAAGAAAGATAAGGAAGGGACCTACAATTTCAGGTTCCCAAGAATTATCAAATTAGGCCAAAATCAAGGCAAAATTGGGTCCCGATTTCTCTGGCGAGGATCACCGCGCAGTCCATGATATTCCTTCACTTAAATGGGCCTAACTTACTCATCTTCAGCCCAATTAAGGCATATGATACCTTGTTGGAAAGCTTATTCAGAGGCCCTTAATTTGGTCTAGGGTTAGGTCCTGATTAAAAAGCATAAATAATATTTTACAGCCGCACAAGCTAGAGAGAGAAGGAAATTAGACAACTTTTACAATCATTGTTTTTGGTTTTACATTATTGGGCTTAATTGGACTTAATTGCTAAACATAGTTAATTTTCGGATTTTTCACTCATCCCGACCTTGTTGGAAAGCTTATTCAGAGGCCCTTAATTTGGTCTAGGGTTAGGTCGTAATTAAAAAGCATAAATAGCAGTTTACAGCAACACAAGCTAGAGAGAGAAGGAAATTAGACAACTTTTACAATCATTGTTTTTGCTTTTACATTATTGGGCATAATTGGTAAACATTGTTTATTTTCGGATTTTTCACTCATCCCCAGCTTGTTGCCATGTGCAGAGTATAACTAAAGCTACAAATATCGGATTTTGGTGATCATGCTGTCCCTAGAAAGATAAGGAAGAGACCTACAATGTCAGGTTTCACAAGAATTGCCAAATTAGACCAAAATCAAGGCTAAATTGGGTCCCGAGTTCTCTGGCGCGGATCAGTGCGCAGTCCATGATGTTCCTTCACTTAAATGGGCCTAACTTACTAATCTTAAGCCCAATTAAGGCATATGATACCTTGTTGGAAAGCTTGTTCAGAGGCCCTTAATTTGGTCTAGGGTTAGGTCGGGATTAAAAAGCATAAATAGCAGTTTACAGCTGCACAAGCTAGAGAGAGAAGGAAATTAGACAACTTTTACAATCATTGTTTTTGCTTTTACATTATTGGGCTTAATTGGGCACGATTGCTAAACATTGTTAATTTTCGGATTTTTCACTCTTCCTGACCTTGTTGCCTTGCGCAGAGCATAACTAGAGCTACATATTTCGGATTTTGGTGATCTTGCTGTCCCTAGAAAGATAAGGAAGGGACCTGCAATTTCAGGTTCAAAAGAATTGTCAAATTATTCCCAAATAAAGGGTAAATTAGGTCCCGAGTAATCTGGCGCGGAACAGTGCGCAGTCCATGATGTTCTTTCACTTAAATGGGCCTAACTTAATCATCTTAAGCCCAATTAAGGCATATGATACCTTGTTGGAAAGCTTATTCAGAGGCCCTTAATTTGGTCTAGGGTCAGGTCGGGATTAAAGAGCATAAATAGCAGTTTACAGCCGCACAAGCTAGAGAGAGAAGGAAATTAGACAACTTTTATGGTCATTGTTTTTGGTTTTACATTATTGGGATTAATTGGACTTAATTGCTAAACATTGTTAATTTTCGGATTTTTCACTCATCCCAGTCTTATTGCCATGCGCAGAGTATAACTAGAGCTACAAATATCGAATTTTGGTGATCTTGCTGTCCTTAGAAAGATAAGGAAGAGACCTACAATTTCAGGTGACACAAGAATTGTCAATTTAGGCCAAAATCAAGGCTAAATTGGGTCCCGAGTTCTCTGGCGCGGATCCGTACGCCCTCCATGATGTTCCTTCACTTAAATGGGCCTAACTTACTCATCTTAAGCCCAATTATGGCATATAATACCTTGTTGGAAAGCTTATTCAGAGGCCCTTAGTTTGGTCTAGGATTAGGTCGGGATGAATAAGCATAAATAGTAGTTTACAGCCACACAGGCCAGAGAGAGAAGGAAATTAGACAACTTTTACAATCATTGTTTTTGCTGTTACATTATTGGGCATAATTGCTAAACATTGTTAATTTTCGGATTTTTCACTCTTCTTGACCTTGTTGCCTTGCGCACAGCATAATTAAACCTACAGATTTCGTATTTTGGTGAACTTGCTGTCCCTAGAAAGATATGGAAGGGACCTACAATTTCAAGTTCATAAGAATTGTCAAATTATTCCAAAATCAAGGCTAAATTGGATCCCGAGTTCTCTGGCGCGGATCAGTGCGCAGTCCATGACATTCCTTCACTTAAATAGGCCTAACTTACTAATCTTAAGCCCAATTAAGGCATATGATACCTTGTTGGAAAGCTTATTCAGAGGCCCTTAATTTGGTCTAGGGTTAGGTCGGAATTAAAAAGCATAAATAGCAGTTTACAGCAACACAAGCTAGAGAGAGAAGGAAATTAGACAACTTTTACAATCATTGTTTTTGGTTTTACATTATTGGGCATAATTGCTAAACATTGTTAATTTTCGGATTTTTCACTCTTCCTGACCATGTTGCCTTGCGCAGAGCATAACTAGAGCTACAGATTTCGGATTTTGGTGATCTTGCTGTCCCTAGAAAGATAAGGAAGGGACCTACAATTTCAGGTTCACAAGAATTGTCAAATTATTCCAAAATCAAGGCTAAATTGGGTCCCGAGTTCTCTGGTGCGGATCAGTGCGTAGTCCATGATATTCCTTCACTTATATGGGCCTAACTTACTAATCTTAAGCCCAATTAAGGCATATGATACCATGTTGGAAAGCTTATTCAGAGGCCCTTAATTTGGTCTATGGTAAGGTCGAGATTAAAAAGCATAAATAGCAGTTTACAGCCGCACAAGCTAGAGAGAGAAGGAAATTAGACAACTTTTACCATCATTGTTTTAGGTTTTACATTATTGGGCTTAATCTTACTAATCTTAAGCCCAATTAAGGCATATGATACCTTGTAGGAAAGCTTATTCAGAGGCCCTTAACTTGGTCTAGGGTTAGGTCGGGATTAAATAGCATAAATAGCAGTTTACAGCCCCACAAGCTAGAGAGAGAAGGAAATTAGACAACTTTTACAATCATTGTTTTTGGTTTTACATTATTGGGCTTAATTGGGCTTAATTGCTAAACATTGTTAATTTTCGGATTTTTCACTCTTCTTGACGTTGTGGCCTTGCGCAGAGCATAACTAGAGCTACAGATTTCGGATTTTGGTGATCTTGCTGTCCCTAGAAAGATAAGGAAGGGACCTACAATTTCAGGTTCACAAGAATTGTCAAATTATTCCAAAATGAAGGCTAAATTGGGTCCCGAGTTCTCTGGCGCGGATCAGTGCGCAGTCCATGATATTCCTTCTCTTATATGGGCCTAACTTACTAATCTTAAGCCCAATTAAGGCAAATGATACCATGTTGGAAATCTTATTCAGAGGCCCTTAATTTGGTCTAGGGTTAGGTCGGGATTAAAAAGCATAAATAGCAGTTTACAGCCGCACAAGCTAGAGAGAGAAGGAAATTAGACAACTTTTACAATCATTGTTTTAGGTTTTACATTATTGGGCTTAATCTTACAAATCTTAAGCCCAATTAAGGCATATGATACATTGTTGGAAAGCTTATTCAGAGGCGCTTAATTTGGTCTAGGGTTAGGTCGGGATTAAATAGCATAAATAGCAGTTTACAGCCCCACAAGCTAGAGAGAGAAGGAAATTAGACAACTTTTACAATCATTGTTTTTGGTTTTACATTATTGGGCTTAATTGGGCTTAATTGCTAAACATTGTTAATTTTCGGATTTTTCACTCTTCCTGACCTTGTTGTCTTGCGCAGAGAATAACTAGAGCTACAGATTTCGGATTTTGGTGATCTTGCTGTCCCTAGAAAGATAAGGAAGAGACCTACAATGTCAGGTTTCGCAAGAATTATCAAATTAGACCAAAATCAAGGCTAAATTGGATCCCGAGTTCTCTGGCACGGATCAGTGCGCAGTCCATGATGTTCCTTCACTTAAAAGGGCCTAACTTACTCATCTTAAGCCCAATTAAGGCATCTGATACCTTGTTGGAAAGCTTATTCAGAGGCCCTTAATTTGGTCTAGGGTTAGGTCAGGATTACTAAGCAAAAATAGCAGTTTACAGCCGCACAAGCCAGAGAGAGACGGAAATTAGACAACTTTTACAATCACTGTTTTTGGTTTTATATTATTGGGCTTAATTGGGCTTAATTGCTAAACGTTGTTAATTTTTGGATTTTTTACTCGTCCTGACCTTGTTGCCTTGCACAGGGCATAACTAGAGCTACAGATTTCGGATTTTGGTGATCTTGCTGTCCCTAGAAAGATAAGGAAGGGACCTACAATTTCAGGTTCACAAGAATTGTCAAATTATTCCCAAATAAAGGGTAAATTAGGTCCCGAGTACTCTAGCGCGGATCAGTGCGCAGTCCATGATGTTCCTTCACTTAAATGGGCCTAACCTACTCATCTTAAGCCCAATTAAGGCATATGATACCTTGTTGGAAAGCTTATTCAGAGGCCCTTAATTTGGTCTAGGGTTAGGTCGGGATTAAAGAGCATAAATAGCAGTTTACAGCCGCACAAGCTAGAGATAGAAGGAAATTAGACAACTTTTACAGTCATTGTTTTTGGTTTTACATTATTGGGCTTAATTGGACTTAATTGCTAAACATAGTTAATTTTCGGATTTTTCACTCATCCCAGTCTTGTTGCCATGCGCAGAGTATAACTAGAGCTACAGATATCGGATTTTGGTGATCTTGCTGTCCTTAGAAAGATAAGGAAGAGACCTACAATTTCAGGTGACACAAGAATTGTCAATTTAGGCCAAAATCAAGGCTAAATTGGGTCCCGAGTTCTCTGGCGCCGATCCGTGCGCCATCCATGATGTTCCTTCACTTAAATGGGCCTAACTTACTCATCTTTAGCCCAATTAAGGCATATGATACCTTGTTGGAAAGCTTATTCAGAGGCCCTTAATTTGGTCTAGGGTTAGGTCGGGATGAATAAGCAAAAATAGCAGTTTACAGCCGCACAAGCCAGAGAGAGACGGAAATTAGAAAACTTTTACAATCATTGTTTTTGCTTTTACATTATTGGGCATAATTGCTAAACATTGTTAATTTTCGGATTTTTCACTCTTCCTGACCTTGTTGCCTTGCGCAGAGCATAACTAGAGCTATAGATTTCGTATTTTGGTGAACTTGCTGTCCCTTGAAAGATAAGGAAGGGACCTACAATTTCAGGTTCACAAGAATTGTCAAATTATTCCAAAATCAAGGCTAAATTGGGTCCCGAGTTCTCTGGCGCGGATCGGTCTTGCGATCCATGACATTCCTTCACTTAAATAGGCCTAACTTACTAATCTTAAGCCCAATTAAGGCATATGATACCTTGTTGGAAAGCTTATTCAGAGGCCCTTAATTTGGTCTAGGGTTATGTCGGGATTAAAAAGCATAAATAGCAGTTTACAGCCGCACAAGCTAGAGAGAGAAGGAAATTAGACAACTTTTACAATAATTGTTTTTGGTTTTACATTATTGGGCTTAATTACTAAACATTGTTAATTTTCGGATTTTTCACTCTTCCTGACCTTGTTGCCTTGCGCAGAGCATTACTAGAGCTACAGATTTCGGATTTTGGTGATCTTATTGTCCCTAGAAAGATAAGGAAGGGACCTACAATTTCAGGTTCACAAGAATTGTCAAATTATTCCAAAATCAAGGCTAAATTGGGTCCCGAGTTCTCTGGCGCGGATCAGTGCGCAGTCCATGATATTCCTTCACTTATATGGGCCTAACTTACTAATCTTAAGCCCAATTAAGGCATATGGTACCATGTTGGAAAGCTTATTCAGAGGCCCTTAATTTGGTCTAGGGTTAGGTCGGGATTAAATAGCATAAATAGCAGTTTACAGCCCCACAAGCTTGAGAGAGAAGGAAATTAGACAACTTTTACAATCATTGTTTTTGGTTTTACATTATTGGGTTAATTGGGCTTAATTGCTAAACATTGTTAATTTTCGGATTTTTCACTCTTCCTGACCTTGTTGCCTTGCGCAGAGCATAACTAGAGCTACAGATTTCGGATTTTGGTGATCATGCTATCCCTAGAAAGATAAGGAAGAGACCTACAATGTCAGGTTTCACTAGAATTGTCAAATTAGACCAAAATCATGGCTAAATTGGATCCCGAGTTCTTTGGCACGGATCAGTGCGCAGTCCATGATGTTCCTTCACTTAAAAGGGCCTAACTTACTCATCTTAAGCCCAATTAAGGCATCTGATACCTTGTTTATTCAGAGGCCCTTAATTTTGTCTAGGGTTAGGTCAGGATTACTAAGCAAAAATAGCAGTTGACAGCCGCACAAGCCAGAGAGAGACGAAAATTAGACAACTTTTACAATCATTTTTTTAGGTTTTACATTATTGGGCTTAATCTTACTAATCTTAAGCCCAATTAAGGCATATGATACATTGTTGGAAAGCTTATTCAGAGGCCCTTAATTTGGTCTAGGGTTATGTCGGGATTAAATAGCATAAATAGCAGTTTACAGCCCCACAAGCTAGAGAGAGAAGGAAATTCGACAACTTTTACAATCATTGTTTTTGGTTTTACATTATTGGGCTTAATTAGGCTTAATTGCTAAACATTGTTAATTTTCGGATTTTTCACTCTTCCTGACCTTGTTGCCTTGCGCAGAGCATAACTAGAGCTACAGATTTCGGATTTTGGTGATCTTGTTGTCCCTAGAAAGATAAGGAAGAGACCTACAATGTCAGGTTTCACAAGAATTGTCAAATTAGACCAAAATCAAGGCTAAATTGGATCCCGAGTTCTCTGGCACGGATCAGTGCGCAGTCCATGATGTTCCTTCACTTAAAAGGGCCTAACTTACTCATCTTAAGCCCAATTGAGGCATATGATACCTTGTTGGAAAGCTTATTCAGAGACCCTTAATTTGGTCTAGGGTTAGGTCAGGATTACTAAGCAAAAATAGCAGTTTACAGCTGCACAAGCCAGAGAGAGACGGAAATTAGACAACTTTTACAATCATTGTTTTTGTTTTTACATTATTGGCCTTAATTGGGCTTAATTGCTAAACATTGTTAATTTTCGGATTTTTCACTCGTCCTGACCTTGTTGCCTTGCACAGAGCATAACTAGAGCTACAGATTTCGGATTTTGGTGATCTTGCTGTCCCTAGAAAGATAAGGAAGAGGCCCACAATTTCATATGTCCAAAGAACTATCAAATTAGGCCAAAATCAAGGCTAAATTGGGTCCCGAGTTCTCTAGCACGGATCAGTGTGCAGTCCATGATGTTCTTTCACTTAAATGGGCCTAACTTACTCATCTTTAGCCCAATTAAGGCATATGATACCTTGTTGGAAAGCTTATTCAGAGGCCCTTAATTTGGTCTTGGGTTAGGTCAGGATTAATAAGCAAAAATAGCAGTTTACAGCCGCACAAGCCAGAGAGAGACGGTAATTAGACAACTTTTACAATCATTGTTTTTGCTTTTACATTATTGGGCATAATTGCTAAACATTGTTAATTTTCGGATTTTCACTCTTCCCGACCTTGTTGCCTTGTGCACACCATAACTAGAGCTACAGATATTGGATTTTGATGATCTTGCTGTCCCTAGAAAGATAAGGAAGGGACCTACAATTTCCGGTCCCATGAATTGTCAAAATAGGCCAAAATCAAGGCTAAATTGTGTCCCGAGTTCTCTGGCGTAGATCGGTGCGCAGTCCATGATATTGCTTCACTTAAATGGGCCTAACTTACTAATCTTAAGCCCAATTAAGGCATATGATACCTTGTTGGAAAGCTTATTCAGAGGCCCTTAATTTCGTCTAGGGTTAGGTCGGGATTAAAAAGCATAAATAGCAGTTTACAACCTAACAAGCTAGAGAGAAAAGGAAATTAGACAACTTTAAAATCATTGTTTTTGGTTTTACATTATTGGGCTTAACTGGACTTAATTGCTAAACATTGTTAATTTTCAGATTTTTCACTCATCCCGACCTTGTTGCCATGCGCAGAGTATAACTAGAGCTACAGATATCGGATTTTGGTGATCTTGCTGTCCCTAGAAAGATAAAGAAGAGACCAACAATATCAGGTTTCACTATAATTGTCAAATTAGAACTAAATCAAGGCTAAATTGGGTCCCGAGTACTCTGGCGCGGATCAGTGCGCAGTCCTTGATATTCCTTCACTTAAATGGGCCTAACTTATTAATCTTAAGCCCAATTAAGGCATATGATACCTTGTAGGAAAGCTTATTCAGAGGCCCTTAATTTGGTCTAGGGTTAGGTCGGGATTAATAAGCAAAAATAGCAGTTTCAGCCGCACAAGCCAGAGAGAGACGGAAATTAGACAACTTGTACTATCATTGTTTTTCCTTTTACAGAATTGGGCTATATTGCTAAACATTGTTAATTTTCGGATTTTTCACTCTTCCTGACATTGTTGCCTTGAGTAGAGCATAACTAGAGCTACAGATTTCGGATTTTGGTGATCTTTCTGTCCCTAGAAAGATAAGGAAAAGACCAACAATTTCAGGTTTCACAATAATTGTCAAATTAGACCAAAATCAAGGGTAAATTGGGTCCCGAGTACTCTGGCACGGATCAGTGCACAGTCCATGATAATCCTTCACTTAAATGGGCCCAACTTACTAATCTTAAGCCCAATTAAGGCATATGATACATTGTTGGAAAGCTTATTCAGAGGCCCTTAATTTGGTCTAGGGTTAGGTCGGGATTAAAAAGCATAAATAGCAGTTTACAGCCGCACAAGCTAGAGAGAGAAGGAAATTAGACAACTTTTAAAATCATTATTTTTGGTTTTACATTATTGGGCTTAATTGGGCTTAACTGCTAAACATTGTTAATTTTCGGATTTTTCACTCATCCCGACCTTGTTGCCATGCGCAGAGTATAACTAGAGCTACAAATATCGGATTTTGGTGATCTTGTTGTCCCTAGAAAGATAAGGAAGAGACCTACAATGTCAGGTTTTACAAGAATTTACAAATTAGACCAAAATCAATGCTAAATTGGGTCCCGAGTTCTCTGGCGCGGATAAGTGCGCAGTCCATGATGTTCCTTCACTTAAATGGGCCTAACTTACTCATCTTAAGCCCAATTAAGGCATATGATACCTTGTTGGAAAGCTTATTCAGAGGCCCTTAATTTGGTCTGGGGTTAGGTCAGGATTAATAAACTAAAATATTAGTTTACAGCCGCACAAGATAGAGAGAGACGAAAATTAGACAACTTTTACAATCATTGTTTTTGCTTTTACATTATTGGGCATAATTGCTAAACATTGTTAATTTTCGGATTTTTCACTCTTCCTGACCTTGTTGCCTTGTGCAGAGCATAACTAGAGCTACAGATATCGGATTTTGATGATCTTGCTGTCCCTAGAAAGATAAGGAAGGGACCTACAATTTCATGTTCACAAGAGTCGTCAAATTATTCCAAAATCAAGGCTAAATTGGGTCCCGAGTTCTCTGGTGAGGATCAGTGTGCAGTCCACGATATTCCTTCACTTAAATGGGCCTAACTTACTCAACTTAAGCCCAATTAAGGAATATGATACCTTGTTGGAAAGCTTATTCAGAAGCCCTTAATTTGGTCCAGGGTTAGGTCAGGATTAATAATAAAAAATAGCAGTTTCAGCCGGACAAGCCAGAGGGATATGGAAATTAGACAACTTTTACAATCATTGTTTTTGCTTTTACATTATTGGGCATAATTGCTAAACATTGTTAATTTTTGGGATTTTCACTCTTCCCGACCTTGTTGCCTTGTGCAGAGCATAACTAGAGCTACAGATATTGGATTTTGATGATCTTGCTGTCCCTAGAAAGATAAGGAAGGGACCTACAATTTCAGGTTCCCAAGAATTGTCAAAATAGGCCAAAATCAAGGCTAAATTGGGTCCCGAGTTCTCTGGCGTAGATCGGTACGCAGTCCATGATGTCCTTCACTTAAATGGTCCTAACTTACTAATCTTAAGCCCAATTAAGGCATATGATACCTTGTTGGAAAGCTTATTCAGAGGCCATTAATTTGGTCTAGTGTTAGGTCGGGATTAAAAAGCATAAATAGCAGTTCACAGCCGCACAAGATAGAGAGAGAAGGAAATTAGACAACTTTTACAATCATTGTTTTTGGTTTTACATTATTGGGCTTAATTGGGCTTAATTGTTAAACATTGTTAGTTTTCGGATTTTTCACTCTTCTTGACCTTGTTGCCTTACGCAGAGCTTAACTAGAGCTACAGATTTTGGATTTTGGTGATCTTGCTGTCCCTAGAAACATAAGGAAGGGACCTACGATTTCAGGTTCACAAGAATTGTCAAATTATTCCAAAATCAAGGCTAAATTGGGCCCCGAGTTCTCTGGTGCGGATCTGTGCGCAGTCCATGATATTCCTTCACTTAAATGGGCCTAACTTACTAATCTTAAGCCCAATTAAGGCATATGATACCTTGTTGGAAAGCTTATTCAGAGGACCTTAATTTGGTCTAGGGTTAGGTCGGGATTAAAAAGCATAAATAGCAGTTTACAGCCACACAAGCGAGAGAGAGAAGGAAATTGGACAACTTTTACGATCATTGTTTTTGGTTTTACATTATTGGGCTTAATTGGGCATAATTGCTAAACATTGTTAATTTTCCGATTTCTCACTCTTCCTGACCTTGTTGCCTTGTGCAGAACATAACTAGAGCTACAGATATCGGATTTTGATGATCTTGCTGTACCTAGAAAGATAAGGAAGGGACCTACAATTTCAGGTTCACAAGAATTGTCAAATTATTCCAAAATCAAGGCTAAATTGGGTCCCGAGTTATCTGGCGTGGATCAGTACGCAGTCCATGATGTTCATTCACTTAAATGGGCCTAACTTACTCATCTTTAGCCCAATTAAGGCATATGATAACTTGT